>VZQC01001595.1:1980307-2160307 GCA_009823505.1 Rhizomys pruinosus | reverse complement strand
GGGAAAGAAAGCAAAACAGTGAATGGTCAACTATTGAAAAAAACAATCTATTAGAGTATTAAAGTAACAATAAGTGTGCCAAGAGAAATGATGGAGAGGCTGACAGTGAGCAGGGGGAAGGAAAGAGGGGACATGGCGAATGTCAGGAAGAGGTGCATTATGTGAAGGTAATGGGGAGCAATAAATTTAAAGTGAGTGACTTTTAGCAAATGAGGACCCAGAATGTTCTGGAAATAGCACTAAGGAACGAGAAAAGTACATCTTTAAATCTAGATGTTATCTGAGAGGAAATGGCAAGCTTTTGAAAGGACTGGAGAGAAAACAGTGATTTGGAGGAGAGTTGAAATCCTTAGACCAGTCCAAGCATTGTTCCTGCACACAGTGATTACCCTATATATTTCATGCATTGAATTTATAATAATGAACATATCTCACTATGAGTAACAGTTTATCTATTCATGTACATCAATTTTTCTAATTGATGTACATGAATAGATAATTTCTAATAATTCATGATGTACATGAATAGATAATTTCTAATTTCAGCAACATTAAGGATTATCTACATGAACAGATGACACTATTGACTTAGAATAGGGTAAGTTCACAGCAGCAAATTTCGGTCTTATAGAATCATATAAGACCGAAATTTGCTGCTGTGAACTTACCCTATTCTAAGTCAATAATTTCAGTGCAGTATAATTACAGAAACATGCAAATCCACAGAACTCTCGCCTCTAAATGCCATGCACAGCTGGGGAGTCAGAACAGTGCTGCAGTTGTGCTCTGACCCACTTTATGCTGCTCAAATGGGCTTCTATGTATTTTGAGGTCAGCAGATTGTGGTTACAGGGAATGTCTAATATGTCTGATTAGTGTCCTTAATTCTTGATCATTTTGGATCATTTGTCTGAACGGTTCTTACTAAAAGAATTAACATAATTTCCAGTGGGATTTACCCCTTTTAATGTAATTATTCAACCTTGTATAGAAAGATTTCTTTTTCCTCAAATTAACATGGTTCAAATGTTTGTAAACCCCAATGTTTCTGCTTTAATTCCAGAGATGCTGAAGTTGCACATATTTCTTTTCCTTTAATGTGTCCTTGTAAGCCATTCCTTTAATCACCTTAGTTGTTTCATTTGGAATCCATCCAAGCAACCTATGTATTTATCCCACAGGCTTGCCAATTTCAACAGAAATTACAGGGATATGGTTTTTTGAAAAATGGCAGCCTACACTAAAATTTTTGAAACTAAACTCTTAATTTTTAGTATGCTATTTGGTAGTTATTTATTTTTATTTCCCTGTCAGGTCACCCTTGTCTAAATAATGTGTAGGTAAAGCATGAGCTTTTTATTTTTTTTAATTTTATTTATTTTTGTATGTGTATGAATGTACTGTCTGCATGTAGGTTGGTGCACCCGTGTCATGCAGTGCTGCAGAGGTCAGAAGAGGGCTTCGGATTCCCCTGGAACTGGAGTTCTCAGCTGTCATGTGGGTGCTGAGAATCAAAACCCGGTTCTCTACAAAAGCAGTTGGTGCTCTTAACCATTAGGCCATCTCTCCAGCCCCAAGCATGAAATTTTTCATAATTGCATTTTACATGTGGCTTCACTGGAATTTTACTTAATATTTTTATTCTGTGTTTGGTGCCATTTGTCACTACTTTGTGTTGTGTACTTCCTGATATGGATCTTGGAGTACTTTAACATCTTTTCCTACAAATGACAGCAGGCTACTTGTTGCTTTTTACATCATGCACATATCTTTTAAATAGTAATGAAATGTACAAAGTCCTGCTGTAAGCTCGACTTCTTATTTGTTCTTCTTGAGGTTTCCATATTCTTGGGACCATCATGTAGCTCTGTTTGTATAAGATTTTTCTACATTTAAATCTGTTTCTGGCTGTGTCTTGTGTGATTCCATTTTTTCCTTCTCATTCTTCAGCTAAAACTGCTCCATCTTAGAGAATCTGTTATAAATTGTCTTGCCCACAAACTATGTTATAAGGGAAGCACACAGACATATACAGAATCACACAGACAGACAGGCAGACAGACACACACACACACACACACACACACACACACACACAAACCTCGTTCTCCCTATCATTATTTTCAAATACTTATTTCTTGAAAAACACGGAAATTGTTACTACCTGATCACATTTTTATCCACTTACATATTTTCGGTCCCTAGTACTATAGGTTTGATGAAGCCAGGAAGTAAAATCCTTCTTTATTCCTTTATGTATATACAGCCCAAATCCAGTGTCTTACCAGTTGTGTTAACGTTTGCCGAATTTATGCATGCATGAATAAACAAAAGAACAACACTGTGTATAAATCTTTATCTCAAAGTGTTCTTTTGATATTAACTATTAACATCTGATAAAATCTAAGTTGTTTAGATCATGGCAGCTGAAATATATGTTAGGAGTTTCACAATGGCTCAGAGTTTTAAGAGAACTGGATGCTCTTTCAGATGACCTGGGTTTACTTCCCAGTACCCATATGGCAGTTAACCAATATCTATACCTCCAGTTCTTAAGGAACTTGATGCCATATTCTGACACCATGGCATTGCATACAAAGGTGCACTTAAAAACTGATGCACATAAAATACAAATAAAATAAAAATTTAAATAAAATAACATTTAAAAGTAGTAAGAACTTTAGTAGAGGGAAACCCTAACAAGTGAATAAACAAATGAATTAATATTCCCATATTATTCTAATTTATGGATGCTTCAAAAAGATTTTTGTTGCATCTTAATGCATCTAATTATAGCAAGAAGTTTGTAATTGTATAGGGATAGATCTGAAACTTCAGGTGTCATAGTATAACAAAGGATTGATGAAACTATGTGAAACAAAATCAAAGCACTGGGTGGCATTTGTAATCATCAAGTGGAAGAGGTGTGGAGGGCCATTTGATTTGCATTGTACAGTCCTGGCAATTATTCCCCTAATCTCCACTAGCAATAATATTTTCTCCAGCCTTAACATTGTTTTTCCTCCTCCTACCATGCACTCACACCTGTTGAACCCTTATGTTCTTGGCAGAGGAGAGATAGCACCTGAGAGCTATGTCTGCCCAGTATCTGAGAACATTGGAAACAGCTCTATTTAGAGTTGTTTGTGTAATGACAATCTGTATGTCACTACAAAATGGTGTTTATTCCCTTTAGGCAACTATACTTCTACTTTTCTTAAATGTTTCTGTTGTTCCAAAACAATTTATAAACCAGTGACTCCAATAATTGTGTGATTTCAACATCTAGTTTAAAAATTCCTAAAGGATATTTTCTTTATAGAAAGTTCTATAGAGAATGAAAACAGTAAAATACAATGTTTGTTCTGTTTACATGATAAGAAAGAAGCATTGCAAAATATTGTTTTTGTCTTGTTATTTTAGAGAATATAAATTAATCATTTTGTTTTATTACTTTTTAATATGGAAGTAATTGCATTCATTGCAATAAAACTATATAAGTGTTACATTCCTTGTTATATAAAGAGACATTTTGTAAGAAATATTTCTTTTTTTTTTCCGGTCTTTTTTTGAGATAGGGTCTCCCTTTAGTCCCAGATGGCCTGGAGCTCACTATGTAGACCAGACTGGCTTTGAACTCAAGAGATCCTCCTGCCTCTGCCTCAGGTGTGCTGGGATTAAATGCATGCACCACTA
The DNA here is from genome assembly GCA_009823505.1 of Rhizomys pruinosus. Taxonomy (NCBI): domain Eukaryota; kingdom Metazoa; phylum Chordata; class Mammalia; order Rodentia; family Spalacidae; genus Rhizomys; species Rhizomys pruinosus. The sequence goes on along the minus strand of VZQC01001595.1, from coordinate 2,156,611 downwards.
TGCCCAGCTAAGAAACATTACTAAGTAACATGTTTGACAAGAAAGTTGGTTATGTTATCTAAATTCTAGGTTTTATGTTGGTAAAATACACATAACATTATTTTTCCATGAACAATTTTTAGGTGTATTGTTCAGTGGTGGTCAATAGATTTCTTAAGCTTGTATGATTAACAATTCAATCCTTATAGCTATTTTCATCTTGTACAAGTAAAATTTCTACACATTAAGCAATGACTACCCATTCTCCCTTCTCCTCAGCCCTTGCTAACCATGATTTTAGTTTCTATGTCTATGATTTTTATGACTCTTAAGTGCCTCACAGAAGTGAAATCAAACAACATAGTTTTAGATTTTTTTGTCACAACTTATTCACTTAGCATAATGTTTTCGGTAGTCATTGATCCTGAAGCATGTACTAAAATTACCTTCATAAGGCCAAAGAATCTTCCATTATAAGAATATTACTCATTATTCTATCCATTCTTCTTCCCTTGGACACCTGGTCTACTGCTGACTTTCATCTATTGCTATATGCTATTGTTTCCAATTCTCTTGATACCCAAAATGGAATTGCTTGTTACTGTAGCAATGCTATTTTTAATTTTTGAAGATTTAACATTCAGTTTTCAATGGAGGTTGTAGAATTTTTCTCCCCTTACAAAGAATATACACAGATCTTAGATTTTCCACAATCTCCACAGCACTTACTTTGAGTTCTGAGAGTAGCCATCTTAATGTGTTTGGGGATGGTATTATTCCATTTCAATATAAATGCTTCAGTTTTTCAATATTTCCATACGTGTATGTACTATATTTAAATAATTGCACTTCTCTCTCTCTCCCTTATCCTCCCATCTCTCCCCCTTCATCTGTAATTCATGGCTTCTGCAATATTTTTTGTTGCACACACAAGCAGGCACACATCCATGCACATGAGCACATTTAGTGTTGCTTATATATACATGAGTTTTGAGCTGAGCACTGGGGATACATTGGCCAATCCTAGGGGATATTCTTGAGGAAAGGGATTCTTCCACCTTCAGAACCCTTTGATTTCCTATAGCTTTTCCTGTTGGAATGTGGCCTTGTAAAATTTCCCCATCAATATTTGAATGTCTACTGATTGATCATTATGCAACTCTGGCTGGGCAGGGTGACACAAGCCTTTAATCCCAGCACAAAGGAAGCAGAGGCAGGCGGATCTCTGTGAGTTCAAGGCCAGCCTGGTCTGGGACTAAAGGGAGACCCTCTATCAAAAAGACCAAAAAAAAAAAAAAAAAAGAGAGAGAGAGAATACAATATGCAAGTCTAGTTTAGGCAAATGTATCATTTAGATTTCAGTGATGCAGTATCTCCCTTGTCTCTAGAAAAAGCTGTCTGACACCAGGTGATATTCCCTGAGCCTTAGATGCAGGGGCTGTGTCATAGATGTATACATTGAGGTTGGGCACACGGGTGATATTCCTCTCCCCAAGAACCACGGGCTATCTTAGAAAAGGCAAAGAAAATCTTTAAAATTTTGTTGGGGGGGGTGAGTGGACCAAGAGACCTCCAAAACCATATAGGCTAGTGTAATTGCCCTTAGTTGCCTCCCAAATTTGAAAGTAAGACATTACTGCTAAAGACACCACACAGGGACACAGGACTTGGAGAAATTGAACTGGTAGTGACCTGGAAGCCTCAATCACTGTGTAAAGCATATGAACCCCAACAATGACCAATCCAGCATCATGCCTCCTATGGTGAAATAGTGACATATACAACTCGAGGATAACCAAAAGGTTTCCATGCAGGAGAAAACCAGAAGTAATTTCTCATGTCTCACTGTTACATGGCACCTCTTTTGCACCCCTCTGATCTCCCCAGCCTCTGGTATCCATCATTATGCTCTCAACTTTGATGACGTCAGTGTTTCAGACCCTGGGTATGTGAAGTAATTTACTAATCGTTTTTCTATACTTAATTTATTTTACTTAATGTAGTGATCTCCACTTTCATCTGTCTTATCACAAAGGACATAATTTTCTCATTTTCTAGCTAACTTGTCTTGCATTATATTTTCATTATCTGTTCATCACCTGATTAACACTTAAATTGGCTCCATTTCATCATTTCATGGCTTTTGTTAATAGTATTGCAATGAGCTTGGAAGTTAAGATGTCCTTGAAGAACCTTGCTTGAAATCCTTGGGTATCTATCTATCCACTGGTGAGGTTACTGGATTTTATGGTGGTGTATAATTTTTTTTTTAGAAACTTCTTTACTGTTTTCTATAATGGCTGTAGTAATTTACATTCCAGCTAAGAGTGTACAAGAACTCGCTTTGCTTCATAGCTTCACCAGTAATGCTATCTTTAGTTGGTTAATCGTCATTTTTGCAGGTATAATGTGGTCTTTATTTGCATTTTGAATATATTAATAATGTGGAACATTTTTCATGTATCTGTTGTGTATTTGTATGGCTTCTCTTTAAAAACCTTTATTTTGACCTAGTGGCCATTCATAAACAGTTTTTCTATTACTGTGGTTTTTTAGGACTTTAGGAAGTTTAGGTATCAATTTCTGTGCAGATGTACAATTTACAAATGTTTTTTCATATTCCTTGCATCTTGTTGGCTATATTCTTTGTTGTGTATAATTTTTTTAGTGTGATACAATCCAAAGTTGTCTATTTATTTATGTTTCCTTTGATTCTGGGACATTCCAATGTTCTGAATAATTTGCAATATATTGTCTTGTAGTCCTTGCATAATTTCAGGTTCTATACTTGTTAATATATGTAGAATAGGTTTTTAGCTCTATGGAGAATGACATAGGTATTTTTACAAGGAGTGCACTAAATCTAGAAATAGCTTTTAGTAGTTAGAGCATTTTTACAATAATGATTTTTCCAATCCATGAACATGGAATGCCATTTTATATTTTAAATGCATCCTGTTCTATTACTTTTTTTTTTTTTTTTTTTTTTTTTTTTTTTTTTTTTGTCTTTTTGAGAAGGGTCTCACTGTACATTGTAAACATCATGCAACTTTTTTTATTATAACTTTTCCATAAGTCACACATCATTTCTAATCGAATTTAGAGTGTCATTCCCTCAGGCCACGTCATCCCCCACCCCCACCCACAGTCCCTGCCACTCTGCCATACATGTCCTGCATCCTTTTTCTGAGTCTTTCTGGGTTTTTTTTTTTTTTCCGTTATTTTGTTATCTCTCTCCAACTTGTATGCTACAGAAATATATTATTATATATATATATTCTATATATATATATTATTATCTATATGTATTATTTCTTATATAAGTACAATACACTACACACATCACTTGAATTGGAGGACTTTTTTTTTTCCTAATAAGATTATTTTTCCTTAAGAAGAGTTGTAGAAGGTCCTCACTTGGCAATTCCAAACAACCTCGTCATCTGCACTTTTGCTCCATATTGGGGTATTTCCCTCCATGGTCCCCCAAATTGAAGTCCAGTAAGCATGTATCTGTCTATGTACCCCTGTACTTGCCCCATGATACAGCCCAGGTAGTCCAACACATGGCAGCTCATCATTCTAGATGAGGCTCGAAAGACCAGTTTCTCAACTGACCTTAAAAACAAATTATATCTTGGGTCTTAATGTGTGTTCTTAAGCATCCAAAAGGAAAAGTACAACCAGAAATAATAATCACTTAGACCAGGGAAACTGTACTGCAGGCATAAAATTTCGAGAGTTAGTAAAAGAAAAAGAAAAAAGAGAAGTATGTGTTGTTTGTGCCTGCCTCTCAATTTACTGGCAAGTACATCTACTCAGTGGCTGCCACCCTTTTGGAACTCCTCAAGCCATACTACGACCCAGTTTCTTAAACCTTCCAATTATGGACATGAAGATTCTTGTCTCTCAAGAATCCTCCAACCTCTCAATCCAGATGGGGACTACTGAGACTACCAGCTTGTAGACCTAAACAGCTAAGGGATTTTCAGCCCATCACTAACAACTTTATAGCAAATTTACTTTCCTAAAGTATATTTTGTAGAATTTAACATATTTAGTTTTTATTTATGTGTATGAGTGTATGCCTACATATAATATAGTCGCCAATTCTATCATATTGTTTATGAAAGATAGAAGGAGTCAGATTCCCGGTGAATGGAATACAGAGAGTCTTAGCCACCATGGTGAGTGCTGATTAAATTAACCCTGTCTCCTTCTGGAAAGCACAGTGCCTTAGCCCCTGACCAGCCTTCAACCTCACTTTTGCTTCGTGTTGTAACTTCAGAACATTTTGCACAACGACAAGTTTATTGAATTACCACAATGCTAACAGTTCTTTGTGGAGCTTGAGGGTGTTTTTCTGGTAATATATATATATATATATATATCTATATATATATATATATATTTTTTTTTTTTCTTTACCTGAAAGTAACTGATACATTATAATGTGAAGCCTTACTGGGACTAGAATAAATATAATCTACCACTTTATTTTCAGACTAGTAATTGTGGTATATAGGCGAGGGTATGTATGCATTACTTGAGTAATATAAAAATTTAAAGAAGAAACTGTGAATCATTATATATATATATATATATATATCTTCAAACAATGACAGAGCTCTTCTTTCTTTCTGTTGCTTACTTGTTCTAGATAGAACTTCTCAAGCTATGCTATACATAAGTAGTAGTCTTTGGCAGTTCCTTAAAAATGTACTTGGGGAGTGGAGAGATGACCTAGCGGTTAAGAGCACCGACCGCTCTTGCAGAGGACCCGGGTTCGATCCCCAACACCCACATGGCTGCTGAGAGCCGTCTGTGACTCCAATTCCATGAGAACTCCAGTTCCAGGGGAGTCCGACACCCTCTTCTGACCTCCGCGGCATTGCACGACACAGGTGCACAGGCCTGCATGCAGACAGTACATTCATACACATACAGAAATTAAAAAAAATATTTAAAAAAATGTACTTGGAAGTTGAATTTGCATATAAGAAAAAATAAGTGAAATTGTTGCTGAAAGCAATTTGTGTTTATTATTTAAGAAGTGATATATATCTACTTGAAGTCATATATTTGGAATATTTATGAAAGGTTATTCATTTTAATTTTTTATTTCTATAACTTGAGAAATTTTGAAATATTTAAGAGGTTATTACTAATTATAGCTACACATTCCATACATGTTATAGGTTTAAAAGTTTCCATTTTCGGGCTGGAGAGATGGCCTAGCAGTTAAGAGCGCAGACCGCTCTTGCAGAGGACCCGGGTTCGATCCCCAGGACCCACATGGCGGTCGAGAACCGTCTGAAACTCCAATTCCAGGAGAACTCCAGTTCCAGGGGAGTCCGACACCCTCTTCTGACCTCTGCGGCGTTGCACGTCACGGGTGCACAGACTTGCATGCAGACAATACATTCATACGCATACGGAAATAAATAAAATTAAAAAAAAATAAAAAATTTTCCATTTTCTCAGTTAATTTTTATTTAGAATGTATTAAAAACTGTCCGTTTTGGGGGGACAATTGTAGGCATAAATATCTTGAAGTTGATTACTGTAAATAAATCCTGAAATATTATTGTATAGATCATGTAAACTTTAGTAGTGACTTCTCACTTTGTTTATATCAGCACAGTAATGTGAACATATGCAACTGAATTTTAAAACATGTCACTTATCAGTATTAGGAATGTAAATCATCACTATAGTATCTAATAGGAGGAACTCATACCAATGTGGGATACCTTTTCTTTCTATTTTTAATTGAATTTTGGTGTATTTCATACAGAATATTTCAGTCTTAATCTCATTTATATTCTGATCCCCACCAGCACCCTTCCACACCCCCCCCCAAACTGGAATTCATGTACTCTCTCATTTGTGCGAAGGCCCATTGTGTCAAGTTAGCGTCCCAAGATGTTCAATGAGCCTTTTTATTTGATTCAAGAAATCTTTGATGCTGAACATGAATAAGATGAAATTGAAAAATTTAGAATTTATTCAATGGTTCAATCAGTTTTTGTCTCCTGCAGAAGACATTAGAACAAAATGAATTCATGAACCATTTTGCTAAACTGCAAGAATTTAAATGCAGGTTTTTGGCATAATAATAAAGGCATGCAGTAAGCATGATATATTGCTGCATGCTTTTAAGTCTGCTATTCCACAAATTAAGGTGGAATTCACTTTACAAATATATTGACATATGTTTATGAATAAAAATAGTATTGCATATTAAATTTGTCAAATATTTATATAGGATTATTATTTTAGAGAATGTTACCCAGGCATAGCTATCAGGCTATAGTATGTAGAGAAAATCCATGTATAACTAGTCTACTTCTAATTTATACTTTTGGACTATTGTGTTTGTTTAATTAAAACTGACTCTAGATTAGTGAAAATTGTTATGATTTCTGTATGAATAAAAATAGTATAATAAATATTAAGAATAATTAAGGTGCCACAGAACAGATAAATTTTAATGTATAGTCCAATGCATTCTCAAAGTCTTTGGGCCATAGCTAATCTGTGTCTCAAATAACTATTATCACTTGGCCCAAGCAATAATTACACTTTAACTATATTAGATAAAAAAGTGACTCACTTTTATTTACAAGAATGTTGTTATAATTATTTCTAGATTTTTGTGAAATAGTTGACCCCTGAGAAAGGAAAAGATATTTCAGTGTTAAGTTTATTTTGAAAGTATAACAATATGTATGTGTGTCTGTGTGTCTCTGTGTGCTTGTGCTTCTGTGTCTGCATGTTAACCCTATCTCTGAAACATGGGATTGCCAGAAAGTTTTTGATTGAATTCTCTCTCTCTCTCTCTCTCTCTCTCTCTCTCTCTCTCTCTCTCTCTTTCTCTCTTGAATTATAGATGAACTAAATCCATTCAAATGACATTTTCTTTTAAAAAGTCAAACAAAAACCATTAATTGATTTTTTTCCTATCACCATTCATTTTGCAGCATTGACCTCAGAAAGTAAAGTAAAGCTCTATAGACAGAGAAGGTAAAAGCTTCTGAGCTGCTTGGTTTGGAGACCTTTTTCAGCACATTAGAAATATTTATTACAATATGTTTCTTTGAACTTTTTTTTTTTGTCTTTTCTAGATAGGATCTCCCTGTAACCCCAGCTGTCTTGGAATTCACTGTATAGACCAGATTGGCCTTGAACTCACAAAGATCCCCCTGCCTCTGCCTCCTGAATGCTAGGATCAAAGGCGTGTGTCACTACACCCAGCTTCTTTGAACATTTTAGAAAACAATTTTAGAATAGCCTTGGTGAATAATCAAAAGGTATTTTCTTTTTTGTGTCTTAAGAGGCACCTTACATGTATGAAAATATATGTGTACAAGGAACATCCTTGTGTGCGTGTGCATTTGTGGAGCCCAAGCAATGACATGGGGTGTCTTCCTCTTTCATTTTCCACCAAGTTATTTATTTATTTATTTATTTATTTATTTATTTATTTATCTGTTTGTTTGTTTGTTTACTTTTGAGACAAGGTCTCTCACTGAAACAAGAGTTTACTGTTTTGGGTATATGAGCTAGTAAGCAAGTCTTGGGATCTCCTTGTCTCTCACTTCCCAGCAGTAGGATTCCAGAGGCATTTGAAACTACCCAGCTTTTATGTGGATGCCAAAGATCTGAACTCAGGTCCTTAATGCTTGTGCTCCAAGAACTATTGAGCCACCTTCTGAGCACCTACAAGATACATTTTTAGTGGAAAAAATATATATGACATACTTTTTTCCATGCTAATCAATGGCAAGATTTCTCTGGTCATTCCAAGTTTTTGAATTTTACTTAGGTTTCTTCTCCTTCCAGCACTGACCAGGAGAGTTTCCTTTATGTAATTACCATTCTCAATGTTACACCCTATAGAATTCTTGGCATTATTTGCTTCTTCATTAATCTAGTAGGAAATTACTAATGAAAGGCATGCAATTTATCTACTCATTTTACATTAAGAGTTGTTTGGGGAGGCATAGAATTTATTCCCAGCTTTCAAATACCATGGCCTTTCATTTGTCAAACTTTGATGTTTATGTAAATTAGTTGCATTCTGACCGAATTGAGCAGATGGAAGTATGTACAAATAGTTATTTATTGTTTCATATTTCTAAACTTTGGGAAACAATTAGAATGTGAACTACACAACACCAGAGCACCTGTTCTTTCACATCCCCAAATCTTCTACTTTTTCTTCTGTTTATAGTTATCCTGGATTCTGTCCCTTTTCTATTCAGTAAATCCCTTCTTCCCCAGTTCAGCAATCTGCCTTCAATTCTTAACTCCTTTCGTGTAGTAGCCCAGATTGAGCCCAGATGGCAGTAGTCAGGCAAGCGTAGTAATAAATATTTCTCAAAACACTGAAAACATCCTGTAGTCAATCAGGTGCTCCTATTTCCAGAATGTGAAGTCCCACAGATATGGTTTAGGAACAAAGTATCTGAATAAGAATTTGAAAATCCATAATATAAATTAAAATCATGGCATATATTAAAAATCTGACACCCTCTTCTGACCTCCGCGGCATTGCGCGACATGGGTGCACAGACTTGCATGCAGACAGTACATTCATACACATACAGAAATAAATAAAATTAATACAAAAAATTAAAAAAAATGATTTTTGTAGCCAGGTAATTCATTTAATATTAATCATGGAATCAAAAGATAGAAGTCTTGATTCAATGACTAAGCATATAATGGTAGGAGACTAAAATGCTCTGACAGCAATGGTATCCACCTCCCATGTCTCTACTATAGTTCCTGGTTGAAAGGATATGGAAGTTAAGGCATGGAAGGATAAAGCCAAGGTTCACCCTCTGCCACTTTGATTTGGATTTCAGTTGCTGAATGAATTTTTCCTATTTTCTATATTGGCTAAACCATTTAGCGGGGACAATTCTTTCCTTATGTATAATAATATATTCCCTTAACTACAAATGAATGCTATTTGGTCTAGAAGAAAAAACATTTCATTTTATCATCTAATCAACAGATAAATTTATTTTTCATAATTCAAGGGATTCTCATCTTTTTTCAAATTTATACCTCAGCATGTGTAAAACATAGCAGGAGGTCATAATGTTGAATCTTAAGGATTGAGTTTATTCTTTCTTAAATAAAGCTGCATATTTTATAACTCATAATTTATATTTTATGATTATCGATAAATTATTTATATGAGAAAATCTGTGGTAATTTGGGGCATTAGAGATGACATTCACCAAAATTCTAGATTGTTTAAAATAAGTTTTTTATTCCCCAAATTTCATGCAATGTATATGATCACACTTAGCACCTCTACTCCATCTCCAGCACTTCTCATTACCCCCATGCAGATCGAATATCTTCCTCTATCTATCTATCTATCTATCTATCTATCTATCTATCTATCATCTATATATCCATTTAACATCTGTTAGAGGGCTATAGGCTCTTATTCATGCATACCAAGTGTTCTTGGGAGTGGAGACATGCCCTGGAGTCTAGTCAACTTAATAGGCATTACATCAGAAAGGAAAATTAACTGTCCCTGTCCCAGCATTTATCAGTTGTCCATAGATTCTCAGCTAGTGTCGGGGCTTCATTCCCCTTTCCACAGTACATGCCAGTCCCTGTATAGCTTAGATTTCCACAAGTTTCCTGCGTGCTGTCATATATACTGTGGGTTCATATATACTGTGAAACCACACTGTGGCATCCAGACAACGCATTTAACTTGTTTTCATCTAACGCCTATGGCTCTTACATTCTTTTCACTCTGTCTTCCACAATGATCCTGAGCCTTCAGAAGAGAAGACATGATATAGATATCCCATTTAGGTCTAAACACCCCCATAGTCTCTTACGTTCTACCCAATCAGTTGACTGTGGGTCTCACCACCTTTTCTGATAAAAATTGAGAGAGGCACTAATACATTGGTATAAAATTAGATCATTGTGATTCAGTTCAATATTATGTCTATTTAGCAACATGATAGTAGTGAGTTCATTCCTAGGGCCTGTGATTTGTCTAAGCATATATTCTTGCCCTGATAACAATGTCAGGTATGAACCCCTGTTGTGAAGCAGGTCTTAAATCCAATTAGAAGGCATTTGGTTTCACCTCTAAGTAGCCAAGCAGTTTCTATATCTTCTCATATCACCTCTGACTTATTCATGATTTATTTTTAAAAAATGATCCTACAAAGATGCCAGGGTCCTAATTCTTGAACTGTGAGGATAGGACCATATAGATGTAATGCAGTTACAGTTCTTGAAATGGGACAAATTTTCTTTATTTGTTGATCCTAATGGTCATCTAAAAGTGGCTCATTAGTGACTGGGGGAAGCATGAGATTCAGAGACAATATGGAAACAGAGCAGGCTAAGGAATCATTATGGAAACAACTGGACCTGTGCTTGTTGGCTTTGAAGATAGAAGTAGGGAGTGAGCCACAGAATATCCTCTCATGTAGAATCTATGAAAGGTGAGGAGATGGGTTCTTATCTGGAGCTCCCAGAAAGGAATATTGTCTTGCTGATATCTTTAATTTGGCCAAGTAGGGCCAATTCCCCTTATTTTCTCAAATTTTAAGGTAATTTAATAATTGTTTAAGCCATTAAATTTATAATAATATTCTGCAGAAGTAGTAGGATACCAATGCACAGACGATCAAAAGAACACATTCCCACATAGACCATCACGGTCTTTCTTTCCTTATCCCAATCTTACACTGAGTCCTAGAACAAATATCTTATTAATATTTCATTTATTATTTTTATGTGTATGATTATATTGCCTACACATATGTAAGTGCATCCGTATCATGCAATGCTGCAGAGGTCAGAGAAGAAGGTGTTGGATTCTTCTGGACCTGGAGTTACTGACAGTTGGTAGCTCATGTTTGGGTTCTGGGAACTGAACCCCAGTCCTCTGCAAGAATAGTCTGTGCTCTTAAAAACTGACCCACTATAAATAACATTTTACATGGTTTTATGTAATTGGTTAAATACTTTAAAATATCCAAGTGAACAACAAAAATAAAAAACTATGTTTTATTATGAATCTGTTGATTTACTTTAAAGATATCATAGGGGTTGTGATTTGGGTTATAACTTATACTTTCTATTTGACTTCTTTTTCTTAGTTTTAATGTTTTACTCTCTAACATGTTTGGAGCTTTGTTAAAATAAACTTTTAAGGTGTCTATATAATTACAGCGCACCAAATGCTGCTATGTTTAGAATTGCTAGAGATAAACAGACCATCTGCCTGAATTAAAAGTGTGTTTATTTCCTTGTAGAGACAAACATACCCACAATATTCATTTTGTCAGAATTTGATAGATGATCTTTAATGATGCTCCTAAAAATATGAGGCCGTCATGAGCCAGAGATGGTAGTGGGATATAAAAGTCCTGCGAGGGAATGCAAGTTAAGACATAAAAATTATATATTATAAAGTATGTGTCTGTATTAAATATATTTTGAATCAATCTCAATTATGTGTATATGAGGAAATGATAAGCAATGTAATCTGTAGAAAACATAAAGTTAATTTAATTTCTGGAAAGATTGTAAGAGCCAGAGGGGCTGGATGACCAAAAAACAGAGACTTTCAGACAGCCAGTCAGTCACTCATATGAACTCTTAGCAATGGTGGCAGCATGCACAAATCCTATGCAAGCTGAATCCAGTCAAAATATCAGCATAACAACCTAACCCCTAAGAAACTTTTGGCAACTGATGGCTGAGGAGAGGGGGTAAGTCAGTGTCATATAGAGTTGGGACTCTTGGTGGGCCCGCCCAATGAATAGACCCACACTGAAGGACATTTGGGGACACACAACAGATTCTACAGGATATATATATATATATATATATATATATATAGTACAAAAAGTCATTAAATTGGGAAGAGGATAGTGAGGGAGGTGTGGATGGGGGAGAGAATCTAAATACTGTCAGACTATATGGAATTAAAATTGCAAAAATTCAAAAAAATTATATGACAACTATTAATCATCAACTGCTTAGGCATTCTCAAAATTACTTTTGGCTGACTCATTGGCAGTTGAGACCTACTTTGTTCTCACCAATATTGTCACCCAGGAAAGAGTAAGGGAACAGAAATGCTCCCACATGCCCCACCACAGGGTTGTTGTCCCTTTTCCTTCAGAGACTGTAGTTAGCCTTTCCCACCCAGCAACCTCAAATAGAAGACTACTTGGTATTACTTTTTCTGCATACAATCTGTTTCCCAGATTACATTCTTCTATTTGGTCTCCACTAACATCATAGGTGACTTATCTATCTATAGGGTCTTTATTATTTGAATATATATTATTTTCCACATGCCTAGAGTTATATTTTTAATATTTTTATTGGTTTTGTGCATTTCATACAACATTTCTCAATCCAGTTTAGACTGATTTCTCCTCCCATGCCCCCCACCCCACCCGAGCTCATGCATTCTACCATACATGTCTTACATCTTTTTCTCAGTCTTTTTGAAGTTTTTCTTCAAGTAAACCTGGAGTTATATTTTAAACAAAAGAAAAATTTATGAGAAGGTAAAATAAATAACTGATGAAAAATGACTAATAACAATTTTCATTTTAGAAATATATTCTAATGAACACAAAAGCCTGACCCTGTTGATTGTTTTCTAATAATTTTTAGATATAGCACATATTGAAAAAATATGAAATAACTAAAATAACCCACAATCATGCCAGTTCTCCATAGGAGACAAAAATTTCTATATACTGATTTGTTTACAATTATTTTTTCCATCTTTTATTGGTTTCAGCCACCAACCTGATTAGTTGGTTTCAGTTACCAGCTGTTTCATATGTTTAATATCACCCCTGCTTTGAGTATCTGTGTTCCTTACCTCAAACCTTCCTGAGAAAAAAAGCCTTTTATTCTTGGCCTGCAGTCTTTCTGCTTGTACATGAACCAGGACACTAATGGTCTTTTCTGTGTTGGAATTTGGGGGAGTTCTTTTAGAGTTGCTTCTATCATTCACATGCTGTGTTTTTGTAAATTTAATGACACAATTGAAAAACTTAATTGGAAGGTATCTTAATACAGGAGTTAAAAGCCAATGTTCATTTTGTAAAGCAGGAGGAACTTCATGTTTGATGACTCTTTAGTGTAGCAGTTTTGAAAACACAGTGAACCAAATGTGTCTAGTTATGACAATGCCTCTTGTGGATCAGTGCCTTTTCTCATAGTAAATTAGGATAAGGTGGGCTTCAGTGACTGTCCCAGGTCTTCCAGCACATCACCAGAAAGCCAGGATATAATTCAGAGTATTTGGGGGCAGGAAAACTCAAGTGATTATTTTGACTATAGTATGTATTTCACATGAAAGCAGGCAGCTTGGTAGGCTGTTTCATAGGCTGATTAGCAATGTACTTAGGACCAGTACTTAGTATTTGTAGAATACTTTAAGAAGACTTAAAAGAATGTCAATGACTGTATATAGATTTTTTAGGTCCAATAACACCAAAAAAGAATGAGGCTGAAAATTATTGTCTCAAAATCCTGGGATGGATGGAAGAAGATAAAATCTATAGATATATTGGTAATTATTAGAGACAATTTAAGAGAAAAATCAAGGCATAGTGTGTTTTATAAATTCAAACACGCTTATATGCATATGACTGACACAAATCTTTTAAGTCTAGAGTATAATACCAAATTCTAGGAAATAATTTATCTCAAAAGACTTCCACTTAGTTACAAATAACACTCAATATGACCAATAGGTAAATAAACAGAATTTGAACTTGTATGAAGTAACCTTTGCTCTATTTTGATAAGGCAAAGTTTAAAAAAAAATGGATCACACCTAAATTATTCTGAACATTTATTTTTAGGAAGGATATACATTGTCCAAATTGTCTGTTCTCATATTAGACATAAACTTTTATGGAACTTATTATAGTAACTAAAAGTTACATATAGATTTGAGAGATAAGCAACAAGGAATCAGTCATATTATACCGAGAGATAACCATACTGCAAAACTTACTTTAGGCTATGAGGACACAGAGCTAGCTTATCGCTATTAGGCAACAGAATCTTTAACTTTCTGTATAACTCTGAATTACTCAGCCTCTCTGTAATTTCTGATTAGGAGCATGAAAGCAACATAAGAATCAACTTTGTATGGCAGTTATATCATTTTAATAAAATTAGTGAATTTTGACAACGTTTTCAGAATATTACTTGAAACATTGTAAATTACATAGCCTAAAGTTAATAAAAATGTTGTATATAATATATACCTAGAAACCTATAATATCGTACATAATGAAGAAATTGAAATTCTTGAATCAATAATGGTGTATCCATGCTGTAAAATAATACATAGTCATTAAAATATATGAGATGTTGTTTTAGTTTCTCTTCAATTATTAGGACAAAACATTCTGACTCAAGCCAACTTGTGGAGGAAAGGGTTTATTTGGCTCACATCTCCTGGGTAACAGTTCATCACTGAGGGAGCCCAAAGTAGGAACTCAGGGCAGGAACCTGGAGGCAGGAGTTGAAGCACAGGCCATCGAGGAATGCTACTTATTGGCTTGCTCCCCTAGCCCATGTCCAGGCTGCTTTCTAATATCCTACATAACAACCTGCCCAGGGGTGGAACCATCCAGAGTGGGCTGGGCCCTCCCACATTGCTCAACAAATCATGACAATACTCCACAGATGTGGCCACAGGCCAGTCCAATAGACCCAATTTCCCAACTGAGGCTTCCTCAACCAAGGTGTGTCAAGTTGACACTAAAGATATCCAGCTCAGATGTTCTATTATACATGAAGAGAGTAAAGGAGTTCATATATCAGCATGGTGTGTAGGATGATTGTATGTGTATACATAGAAAAATGACTAAAACATATGAACACAAATCTATTTAAAATGGAATTTTGCATACTGTTAAATTTCTTGGTTTTGTCTTTTCCAAAGGATATGGAAGAATGTTTGATTTAAAACTGGTTTTTAAATATAAAATAAAATATTCTATATATTTTTCATAAACATATTGTGTAAATTTTTTGAGTCAGTAGATATTGAAGTATATTACTACTGTTAATATCTTCTGGGATTTGAGCTTAGCTGGTTGGTAAATATCAGATCAGTTCTTTACAATCGCCCCTCACCTATTGCTAAAAGAAAGAGAAGCCAGGTGCTGCAGGTCAATCCTGGCCTGGGAGAGCAGGTGGACATACTGTCATTAATTAGACTCCTCTAGATATGATTTTGTACAACAGGAGACTGCAGAGATATCTGCGACCCCATTGCCCCAAGACCTGCACTTGGTATAGCAAGCTGTTATTCTTTATAAGCAAGTAAGTAAGATGTTTAAATTTTTTGTTTTGTTTTTGTTTTCCTTTTGAAATTTAATTTATTTTGGCTGACATATACAAATATAAAGTTGTACATATTTATAGGGCCATATGTTTCCTTCATATATACATTGTTTAAAACCTAAAACTGCTGAACATATCTAGGTTTTTAAACACGTATAATTTCTTGAATCCCAGCATTCGGGAGGCAGAGGCATGCGGATCTCTATGAGTTCAAGGCCAGCCTGGTCTACAGAGCAAGCTCCAGGCCAGCTGGGTCAAAAGGGAGACCCTGTCTCAAAAATACAAAAAAATTCCATAGTTCTGAACAAATTTACACAGTTCTTTCTTTGAGGCTTTTGAAATACATGCAATATCACATCTATATCGAAACTACTATAAAATAGTACACCAACGCATCATGCTGTATATTAACCAACTTGGTATTCATTGATTAGTTTCATCCACACATCCATTCTTTTATTTTTTTATTATGTTCAAGGGTTCATGTTTTTTCTTTTAATTTTATATCACTCTAAAATATGAATATATACCTTCTGCCCATGTACAATGACAAAAATGTGGTACATCTACATTGTGGAGTTATATGCAGAGGTAAAGAAAGATGACATCATGAGATTTGCAGGTAAATGAATGGAACTTGAAGACATTATGCTAAGTGAAGTGACACAGTCCCAAAAATACAAATGGGGAATGGTTTCCCTCATTTGTGCATGCTAGCACGAAATCCCCCAATTGAAAGAAAAGCTGAGCAATGTTATTGTTTCTATTTCTTTCTATCTGAAAGCAACTGTGATGTTACAATGTAAATATCATAATGAGCCCTAGAATTAAGGTGTTTACATTTTGATGTTAGGAGTTAAGTACATTATTCAGCACTTTAAAAGACTATTACATTATATCAGAAAGGAAAAGACTCTATAATTCAGTTTGCATGATGAGTTATAATATTCAAGATACCTTAGAATCATATTCTGGCACAGTGGCGTACCTTAATTAGGAAGTGTATTTATTTGCTAAAATGATGATTGAATAAAATGTTTTAATTTCCTCAATATGCAAGACACTGAAATATAATCATTTAATGAAACCTGAAAAATATTTCAAGTGTAGCATTGCTAAGCAATCACCAGTTGTATAAATTTTGTGAGTTGACATGTAACTCTAAATACTGTGAAGACATTGTGATTCTTATGCCTTCATTAGACACTAACAAATTCCTGTATGTTGGCAAATTCTTTAGATACCATGGCTAAAGAAAAACAAAAAAAAAACCAATGCATAGGAAAAAATATTATTATGTATTAGTTCATATCTTTAATCCAAAGAGAGATTTATCTCTAATTTCTTTATCCTTTGGTTGAATATTTTGGTATTTTGTTGTATATTGCTTTGTTATAGAAGGACATATATCAAAATATGAAAATATAAATAAATAGGGAAATACCAGGTGAGAGATTTCCAATTTGGTAAAAGCAAATATCACTATAAATTTTTGAATAAGGAGGGTTGATATGATAGACGTTCTTTAGAAGAATGGGGGCACAGCAGACAGTGCTAGTGCCCACCCATCCCTCAGGTTTTCAGTTTGCCAAGCTCAGGTTGACTTCTGGCTCCTAATTCATATTTTCATTTAAGGTCTTTCCTTGGAATGTGTTCAATGATGTGATGAGAAATGAACTTGCCTGTGGCTCAATGACTACATGAGCTTGGTGTTCAGTAGTCTAGTTCTCATGATACTCCAGGTAAAATGCATGAAATGCGCTCACCACATTTTCCCAGTGTTTTCTGGCATGGAATTACAAATAAATTATCTGTAGATGGAGCTTAGCCATCAGTCTTTACTAGCTGGCTTCCTTCTATGGATCACTCTTCCTCACCATTGTTCTGGTACCTGGCTTTGAACTTCATCTGTATCTACTACATCTCTGGAAAACATTAGTGAGGGAACAGCAAGGCAACAGGTGATAAAGAAGTTGTTTATCTGTTCATTCATTATTGTAGTATTTTAATTTCAAGTGTTCATAATAAAGTCGTGGATAAAAAAAACTAAATGCCTCCTACAAAAAAAACTAATTCAACTAAAATAGGTACTGACAATTTAGAAGAAACTTCTAAAATGAGCAAGACACAGCTCCACTTCAGGAAAACTGTGGCCCCATATTGGAACAGAATATTAATATGAAGATGATCATAATACATGAAATTGTTTACCAATCACTAATCTTTAAAAAATTATTACAATTATATTTTAGACATTAATGTGACTAAATTTTTCTCCTGAATTAATCCCAATTCATCTTTCTCCTTGCATTCTAATAGATTATGTGTGAGGTTGGGCCAAACCATGGCTATGTGTATTTAGATAAGGAAGATCAGTATAACAATTGCAAGTTTTAAATTCCTATAATTAATTATATGATCATGAGGTATTGTAATAAAATTACAGGAGAATATTGCTAGAGATGCGAGTTAGCTATTCTCACAAGGAGGATAATACTTCTTCTTTTTCATAGATATTCATGACAGAAGATGGAATTGTTTAGAGAAGAGTCAGATGAGTTACTTTTCTAATAAGATGGATAAAATAGAGCATTTTATCTGATGACCAGGGAAGTGCTTCACATTTTATTATTTTCCTATCATTAAACTGCTTGGTGGTGCTTAGGAATTGTGAATGAAAGGACACATAAATATATGTTTTCCTAAATATATGTAAATAAAGAACCAGGCTCACCTGGACAGCTTGTATCCTAAAGCTAGGGCTTAGAAGTCTTCAGATATTATAGTAATTTCTTAACATATTTTCCTTAGTACTTTTTGAACATGACACCAGAAAACTAAATTTAACTCAAGTAAAAAAGAGAATGCATTGTCTCATGTAATTGAAATTTCCTAGCTACACACACAGATGGATCCTGTGACTTAAATAAGACCTTTTAGTCCTACTCTATCCCTGGATTCTATGTAGGATTCATTCTCATACAAGCACCACTCACAAACTCCAACTCGAAGTTATTAGTTTCAAGCTTGAAAGAAGGAAGATGCCTTTTGTCTCTGGAGAGATTCACAAACGTCCCAAATTATCACCCCTTCTGTTGCCCTGCTGCTTCATAGTGCACTCTACGTGTTATTTTAACAGCCACTAAAAGAGTAAGTACTGGTTAGGAGGCTGGTGCTCCAAGTTACATCAAGAGTTATTAATACCAGTAAAACAGTGGATTTCAGTCAAGCAGACAAAACTGAAACCATCCACTGTACTTAGGAGAATATTTGCGCAAATGTATAACACATGACAATTAAATTGGAGAGATTAGATATTCAGAGAAATATAGCACTATTTATTCAGCTATGGCCACATGGGGAAAATTAATCCCAGCACAATATTTCCTGTTTTTTTTATACAAGTTCAATTACATAGAGAGATCTGGAATTTTCTGTGCAGCCTAAACTGGCCACAAATTTGCCTAAGCTACCTGACTGTTAGTGCTACAACCATGAAACACAATGCCTAGCTTCACACACTGATTTGTAAATAAAGTTTTATTGGAACACTACCAAGCCTATTCATTGATGTTCTGTCACTTGCTTGTTTTGTAGTGTATCAGCAGAGATAGGGAATAACAGCAGATGCAGTGTGACCTTCAAGCCCAAAGTACTGATTATTTTGTCTTTAAAACAAACAGCTTGGTGAGACCTGGAACCAAGATTTAAGGACAAAATGTAGAAATAAATGGGTGTACTTTAAAGAGTAGTGAAAGCCCAGAAAGTATCACTTTTAAAAACAACAACTTTTTGAACCCATTCCAGGAGGCACTTTTTTTGAGACCCTTGCTGAAATACTTTTGAAAACATTTCTGTGGCTGCTTATGCATCTGCTGAGTGAGCATTACCTTAAGTTTTATATTATTCAGTCTAAGGTCATTTCTGGTCTTCAGTCCAGCTTTTATTTTATTGAAATTTACCATATAAACTCTTTGGGTATTATAGTCTTATTTTTAAAAAATTTGCAAAAATGTTTTATTAATTTCATAAACATTTTCTTACATATGATAGGAGTATGTACATATAATTATTACTCTGACATCTGTTGTTTCATCTACAAAATTAAAAATGGGACAAAATACATCATGCTTTCTCTATCACCCTGAGTCTTTCCCAATTAGGGAGCAATTCATGATGATATGATTTTTTAATATTTTTCTTTTTATTTTATGCATGTGAGTGTATTCCCTGCATGTATGTAACTGTACCCATGCCATGCAATGCCCACAGATGTTATAAGAGGGTATTGGAGCCCCTGAAGATGGAGTTATGAATAGTTGTTAGCCACCAGGTGGATGCTGGGAATCAGGTCTAGCTCCTCTGCAAGAGGAGGCAGTGCTCTGAACCTCTGAGCTATAGCTCCAGCCTTTGATCTTTTATTTTTTTGAGTATGGGACTAAAAAATTCTTCAATGGAGCTCATATTTCAAAAATGTTATTACATTATTTCATAAAGTTAGCATTTGATACCATTATAGTTGGGTAGATTTTTATCTACTCTAAGACATGGTCTAAGAGATAGCTTTTAGGTAAAGAACATATCAAGCTTTGGGGGGATGCTATTTTTGAATCATTGTTTATTTCTTCCACTAAATACACCTGAGTAACAGATGCCTTGAAAATAATATTTAAATAACACTCCATCCTTTAACTAAAAATTTCATATGTCCAGAATCAGTAGGGCTCTGTCTTTCTATAACAAATTATCTGGTGACATGGCTCACCAAATAGTATCATTATATATGTATTGATGAGGTAGCACAAAATAAATTTGTACTCCCTAACCTGTAGAGTTACACTGATGTCAGTTGAAAAATTATTCTTCTTTACGTGATTATATGAGAGTATAAAGGATTATGAAACAATTTCTAAGCAAGTAAAAGTTTGTTTAGAACTTATTTTACATGCAAACTTTTCATCAAAATAATTCATCTGTTTTATTTTCATGATTTGTGGATGAAAAGAAATATTGACTTCCTAATTTGTTACTATTTTGCTGAATAATTTGAATGACTTAATGGATTCGTAGATTTAAAGATCATTAAAATTGACAGTGAAACTTTAGCTCTTCAGTCTCATTCTCCAAGCT
Organism: Rhizomys pruinosus; assembly: GCA_009823505.1. Classification (NCBI taxonomy): domain Eukaryota; kingdom Metazoa; phylum Chordata; class Mammalia; order Rodentia; family Spalacidae; genus Rhizomys; species Rhizomys pruinosus. The sequence continues at coordinate 2,136,106 of VZQC01001595.1, read as the reverse complement.
TGTATGCTCCAGAGATGCATGTGATGGCCATTGGGCTGTGCAGATAAAGGACACCATTCAGTCATGTAGCTTAAATTGTCAAATCATACTTAATTTTTCCCATATAAAAATGAAGTGTATGGTTTGTCAATTGTAATAAAATATGAAATTATATCTCCACACTGATGATGAACTGGCAGAAGCTTGGTAGATACCCAGTGCTTCTGTGGACTCTGAATCTGTATTATGCAACTTATTTATACACAGTTCAAGCTTCTCAGTTATTTCAGGACTTAAACTATGATATTTTATTTTAAAAGTAGAATTTTTATATCAATAGAATATGTCTCTCAAGAATGTTTGCTCATTTTTGTAAATACTGAGGGCTGAATAGTCTTATGTCAGGATACTGGTGGGGTCTCAATCTGAATTGGCCCTGAGACTTTGCAGGCAATGGAGCCAGGAGACCCTGAGTTTTCAAGATCTGTGCTAGAGAGTTTTCTAAGGAGTAAAAACCCTGTATACTTTCCTTTTCTATTGCTAACTCACTCACTGATTCTTCTTGACATGCTGTCAGGGTAAATCCTGAATCCATGGAGAATAGTCCATTCTATGACTACTGTGAAGAAGCTGGATAAAAAATTAATGTATAGCTGTATATGCACCATCAGATTGGTAGAGGGTGATGGTTGATGTTCAGCTTTTTGTCATCCCAAAATATGAAAACGTTCCATGGAGATATTCTCTTACTTGTTAAACCTCAATGTTTTCTCTAAAAGTTAATGATTGCAAATAGTGTACCTTTTGCTCCTGAGGATAAGCTGACTCATCTTAAAATGGATCAACTAGACAATTTTAGTTCTCCTTTAGATAAAAAGCCATTTCATTAATGGCAAAGCATGAATGTCAAGAAACTATTTTTACTTCAGATTAACAGGACTTAAAGACCTGACTCATTGTTACAGCATTTCAGGAACATAGCCAAAAATAGAGGCTATGTGTTTATGCCCAGCATATGTGTATATTCAATTTTAAATGCATTGAAAACTAAATCATGTTAGATGAAAGAAAAAATATTTTCTAAGTGCTGAATTTCATTAATGGAAAGTCTCTTACTTAAAGAAAAAATATTAGCTGTTAAAAAAGTGCAAATTATAAATCTTTGGTAGTTACATTTAAGAGATATCATAATATACCCTTTAATTTTTACATCTCAGATTAGATAGATAGATATATAGATGATTGATAGATGATAAATAGATATAGATAGATAAATGATAGATGATAGATGATTGATAGATGATAGATAGATATAGATCGATATATATATATATAAATGCCAGATAGATGATAGAGGATGGATAGATGATATATGATAGATAGATAGATAGATAGATAGATAGATAGATAGATAGATAGATAGATGATAGATAGATGATAGATAGATAGAAAGATAGATAGATAGATAGATAGATAGATAGATAGATAGATAGATAGATAAAAGAGAGACAGACTAGCACAGAGAAAATAGAAAGAGACAAACAGAAACAGAGACAGAGAAACAGAGGAAAAGTAAAGAGAAGTAGGTCAGGCAAATATTTTGTTATTTTCACCATTGAAAACTATAAGCTCTATATATGCTATCACTCCTGATGTTAACATGGAAAATATGAGCATAAATGTCATAGGGGTTTTAATTAACTTATGAAAGTGTGTGAAAGAATTAGGACAGAGAATGAGCAGGAAGAGTTATATACTATCAATGACTAGTGCCTGAAGGTTTTATGATGACAAAAAGTGTATATAAAATATAAGTGCTCTTGACAATTTAGTACCTGAGAGGGAAAAAGAGAAAATACTTTTTGTTATAAAATATGGTATAAAATTTTAATAGGAAACATGTGTGCAAATGAAGGGGTAGATAATTTCTAAGTTTATTTTTTGGCTATAGAAATTTGATGGTCTATGAAATGAAGAGAAACAATAAGTGAGGATACTTTATCACACAGGTTGGGTTTTTATTCTGTATCTGAAGGTAAAGTTGACTTAATGCTGAGCAATCATGAAGGACATATCACTCACTACACAAAGACTGAATTTGTATGCTGTGCTCAAGGAATATATAAAATAACTCTTTATTTCATTCTAGGAAAATAAATAATAGACATCCATAAGTTCTATTGATACAATTTATTTCAAAGGAAAAAGAAATCACTTCACCTCTCTGGGCCAAAGGGCACATGGTGACTGGAAACCTTTCTCTTTTACCCACAGAGAGAAAAGCTGTTATTAAATACTCAAGGATGGGAGAATGTCTTAATAGTGCATTTAATGTGCACTAAATATGTATTAAATAACCCATATTATGAAAACTCCTTTGTTTTACAATCTGGTTATGACAGAGGAGCATTTGTAAAGAAAGGTTATTATATTCACATGTTCAGTGGAATTTTTCATTTGAAATGACTTTACCAACAGCAAAAGTAGAATTTAAAAGCCCTTTATCCATTAAACAGTTAAAAGGGCCTTAAGACATAATAACAGCCATGCCTCAGGATACATGAGGGATCGTTTCCTAGATACATAGATATTAAATACAAGCTGGATCACATTAGTAGAAAATATTCCAGTACTTGCATGTAATATACATTTTTCAAAATACCTTAAATCATCTCCAGAGTGTTATGTCTTAGTATACTTGCTATATAATGTTTCCAAACTTAGAAAACCTTTTTTCATAGAAAATCTATGAAAAAATCATCCATATATATTCATGGTTTTCTTCAAAATTCTAGTGTATGTTTGGTTGAAATCACATAGCAGGAAGCCATGAGTATTGAATACACTCCGTACTGGAAAGTGTTACAGACTTTCTCATTGGCTCTATTTCAATTTAGATTAGTTTTCTCTGGTCAGTCGTCATATATATTTTTTAGGGTTGTCTCGAAAGGAGTTTAGTTGATTGTATGAGATACCTATCAAATATTATGAACAATAGCATTTAAACTTATCATGAAATTAGAAACTTTCACTGAACTATTAATAATATACACACTAACTTTTGTGTTACTTTGAAAAAATATTTTTCCTTATAGTCAGTTTTTAAACAACTTCATTCACTGAACAACAGTAAAGATATGTTTCTTTCTTTTATGACTGTCCTATGCCTATTCTAGAATACTGCACCCAAGGGAAGGCCACTAAATGTTTTATGAAAATGAATGTGGGCAAAAAATCGAGCTACTTGGAAAAATGTAAATCAATACTGATTCCATAAATATGCGTGAGAACTTATTTTAGCAAAAAGAGTTGTCCTTTTACTAAATCTAATGGATGCATTAGGAAAAATACATAAGTCATCAGCCAATGAGTATGCAATGAAAGGGATACACCAATAGAATACACCAATATTGCTTTGAGAACACAGTCAGATGTTGGGGGAATGATGGCTTAACTTTCAGGTAATCTTCCCTGAGTTGATGTTGAGCCTATACTGGAGTGTAAAGGAGTTCAATGAAGAAATTCTTGTGATGGTGAGACGAGGGGGTTTTAAAGAGGGAACCTGGGCGTGTCTTTATCATTAGTGGAGGATGCTTTAGGTGTGAAAGTAAGTAATACTCTCAGTGACAGGAAAAATATAATTCCTTTACTTTACCACATTTTCTCTAACCACTCATTGGTTGAGGGACATTTGGGTTGGTTCCAGCTCTTCACTATTGTAAAGAGAGCTGCAATGAACATGGCTGTGCATGTATCTCTGAGGTAGGATGTATATTGTGGGTATCAGGAGTGGTATGGCTGATTCAGGTGGAAAGCTCATGTGAGTCCTTTCCTTTTTCTTTTTATTTTTATGTTTAGGTGTTCACATTTTTCCCTTTAATTTTATATTACTCTAATATATGAATACATATCCTCCATACATATACCACAATTACAAAATCTGACAATAAATGGTCAGTTAATTCTAGAGCCCATTAAGGAATTCACATTATAACAGCATAGTTGCCTTCAGATAAAAAGAAATATAACATTAACTTTTCTCAGCTTGCTTTTCAACTAGGAATTTGGTGCTAGCATCCATAAATGAGGGATAATATTTGTCATTTGTTTTTCTGGGACTGTGTTACTTCACTTAGCATAATGGCTTCAAGTTCCATCCCTTTGCCTGCAAAGTTCATGATGTCATCTTTATTTACCTCTGCATAAAAGTCCATTTTGTATTTTCATATGGAGAAATAAAAGGCCCTGGATAGCCAAAGCAACCCTGAGCAAGAAGAGAAATACAGGGTGTGTGTGTGTGTGTGTGTGTGTGTGTGTGTGTGTGTGTGCAGGAGGTGGTGACATATTAGACTTCAAACTATATTACAGGGCTATAGTAATAAAAACAGCCTGGTATTGGCACAAAAATAAGCCTGTAGATCAATGGAACAAAATTGAAGATCCAAACCTGAGCACATCCAATTTCAGCCACCTCATATTCAACAAATTGACCAAGAAGACTCAATGGAGGAAAGACAGCATCTTCAGCAAATGGTGTTGGCATAACTGGATCACCACTTGTAGAATAATAAAACTAAACTCCTACTTCACACCATGTACAAAAATCAACTCCAAATGGATCAAAGACCTCAATGTGAAACCTGAAACTCTGAAAATGATAGAAGAAAATGTTGGTTGTAACCTACATGACATAAACATAGGAAAACACTTTCCTTTTTCTAAACAATGCTGGTAAACAATAGCATATATAGTATGAAAAAGTAGAATATTTGTCAGTTGTTTCTAGTGGCTCTGCACCACCAACAACCATGTCCAATATTACTAAAAAAAACAAACAGAAAGGAAAGGCAGAAGGGGAGAGGAGGGGAGGAAAAAAGAAATAAGAGTCTGGCAACAGAATTTGCAGTATCTAGTGCAAAATGAAAATATGGACTCCTCATTAGAATTTATTAAGACATTTATTATCATAGTTAAGAAGTATTAACTGAACTAACAGCACTTACAAACAGGGTCCTGTGTGACTATATGATTAGATGCCCATGTGGTTGTATCTAACTCCTAATAACTTATGGTTATAAATATAGTGCATCTCTCAACTCTCACCAGAGAACCTTCTTGTAGCAGGTGGTAAATAACACAGAGACCCACAGCTCATCAATGTGCAGAGAACAAGAGACTGTGCAGTACTCAGCTTTAAATGGGATATCGATTTTAAATCCCTCCCCACAAACCATTAGGAATAATTGTGGAACAGTGGAACAAATTGCAAGAGCCAAAGATGGGGCATGACTATAGTCAAAGAGTGCTTTGCAGACACAGCAATGTAGTTGCACTCATGAAAACATTTGTGACAGCATGCACAAGACCTGAGCAAGCCAAACCAGATGGATTCCAGCTTGGGGAGAGGAGGGAGCACAAAACTCCAGCTCTGGTAGAGGAACTATTGGCAAATGTTAGCTACTGGGAAAGAAGAGCCAGTTTTCATTAAAAGTGTGATGCTGGATATGTCAACATGCCTACAGGGGATGGACACACATTCAAAGGTACATGAGGAACACAGATTGGACTCAATAAGCTTTAAAAATAGAGAACAAAAATGGAGGTGTGTAGGAAAGTGGAGGTGGACCCAAAAAGAGATGGGGAAGAGGTTTGAATATGATCTAAATATATTACATGAAACTGTTAAGGAATCAATAATATATTTTTTAAAAAGAAAACAAATAGGAATTGTTTCATTGATTATACATTCTCCCCATTTAATTTTTACAACCACTGAAGGTAGTACCATCACATATCAAACATTATTTTGTCTTCTACAAGTGAAGACACTAACATCCAATTACATTGAATACCTTGTTTAAGGTTCTACGGCTAGTACATTAGTTAGCTATTACTAAATGCATCTTGTATGGCAAACACAAACTCAGGAACAGAAAGCCAATACATTAGGAGATTTTTTCTTTTCTTCATTTCTTCCTCACTTATTTACCATTTGACTCACTGAGCACAGGGACACAGCTCTGCTTCCACTTTAGATAATTTGTACTTAATCTCAGGTTACACCTGAGAGCAGTTGGCCTCATAGACTCCTTCCTTCAATAATTCTACTTATAGCATGTAGAAAATACATATAATACTAACCATAGTGCTCAAATGTTATAAAGTCCATTTTAATATCACATTTGTTTGCATTATTTTGGACACAAAAAGCTATGGAGTCAGCATAATTTAGTCAAATATAGGCTTGCTAAAGAATGTTCTCATATTCCCAAGCATTAGCACAACTTGTGGTAGCCATTAGTTATAGGCAGTTCGAGCTTGAATAGTATTACCTACAAACATATTAGGAAGAATGTAAATTGCGTGCAATCTACAGTGAATTATTCAAATACATTTCTGAACCACCTATTTGACTACCAGATGTACATTTATAAATATAAATCAGCGTTAAGTAACCATTATGGAATAGCTGGGAACCACACAAGCATGCCTAAAATAGAAATGAAAATGCATATTTTTGTAAATTTACATGATTAGTAACCTCATATTTTATCATATTACAAAGAGTACAACTTCATAACATTTCAGTCATGGTGCATATTATTAGGATTTCTTATTCTTCTTGGAATTAAAGATTATAAATTTAGTTAAAATGAAACGTTTGCACCATTATAGAAGAAATCATTATGAGTCATCATTTACCATGACAAAAAATAGTGACAAAAAGTACTGCAGGTCAGCCTGAAGGTAGTCATTGACTCAGGGCATTATAGGTAGTCTAAAATAAAACCTGCGTGGTACCAGGCACAGAATTTTTATTCATCACACATATGAATCCACTTCTAGCTTCACATGTCTAGAGCAATACTCGGGACAAGGCTGCTTTCTCCTGTTTGCAATGATCGTTTAAGTATCACATAAATAAAATTTGTAATGAATTTTGGTTGCACTTGAATAAGTACAGATTTTGTTCATTATGCTTCCAATCTGAGAGTACAACCGCCATTTGGAACCAACTGTAACAAATATCCAATTAAACAGTTGTTTCCCTTCAGAAATTAAGGTTTTCCCTTCTGCTTTGCTTTCCATGGCTTCACATGGTGACAATTTCTGGTGTTTGGCAAAACGTATCTCTCCACTTTTACCTGCATCGCGCAAGCACTTCAAATACTGATCCTACGAGGCTACCTCAAGATGTCTTTGATAACTGTACAAATCTTACCACCCCATGTAAAAAGACAAGCACATCTTATTAATCAGAACTTCTCAAAGAATTATTAAATACAGCTACTAAAGTTCTTGAAGACCATTTGTGGCTGGTGGAACACAGGCTAGAATTCTTCCCCATTTTTGACATTGACTTGGTTTTATTGTGCAATGAACAACTTCTGCAAAATCATCAGACACCCCGTATATTGAATAACTGCACATTCTAAGCAAAAACTATGTTGGACTTCCAATTATGTTACTCTCTTAGCTTTTGGATTGCTTTAAAAATATTGATCACAGCCGAGCTAGGTGGTGGACGCCTTTAATCCTAGCACTTGGGAGGCAGAGGCAGGTGGATCTTTGTGAGTTCAAGGCCAACCTGTTCTACAGAGCCAGTTCCAGGACAGCTGGGTTACAGAAAAGATCCCCCCACCAATATATATATATATATATATATATATATGTATGTATTGGTCTCAGAGTTATGAAGTAAGATCACATTTCAAGAGAGAACAGAGATATATCCATAACATCCCACTTTGAGATGTCATAAGAAATTGTTATTTTTTATATTGATATTTCTTAGATATGTTAAAGATGAAATGCATTTGACACAAAATGCTGTGATTCATCCTGTGGCCCAAATCTGATATGGTTCCATGTGGGTAGGAAATCTACTCCTTCACGTTTGCCAGTTTTAGTGGTCAGGTTTTGTCAATATCTCCTCTTAAGCAATTATGCATATTTTATTGCTTTTCCTTTATTGATTTTTGTCATTGCCTTGCTCATTATTGTCCCTGGATTATGTATACAATTTCCACCCTCTCTCTTCCATTCTCCTTACTGTTCCAATGGGTATCTTTACAGGGCAGATATCCTCCCTTCTGGATCCTTTGATATGAAATCCATGGTTCAGACAGAATAAAACAGTCATGAAGGAGTATTCCTCATAAAACTCCTACTGGTCAGATCCTCATTCTTGTCAACTACATACAGGCTGAAAATATGGGTCTTGCATATATTGCATTCTCTTTGAAAATACTGGCCCCACTATTTCAACGGTGCACTCAATTTGTCATGTGCTCTTACCCAGTTGTTGAGTTTTTACCCTTTTCGATAATTAGACAATCACTATGAAAACTTATTTGATAACTAAAATTATGTATGATAATATATTGGATTTTTTCTGTTTTATGATAAAACATTATGAAAAAGCAACTGATAGAAGGAAGTGTTTATTTGGGCTTTCAGAGGGATACGTGTCCATTATGGTAGGGAAGCATTATAGCAGAGACAAAGCTGAGTGCTTACATCTTCAAGCATGGTTAGGAAGCAGAAAGACAGTCAATTGAAAGTGGGGCAAGTTTATGAACTCTCAAAGCCCTCCCCCAGTGACTTGCTTCACCCAGTAAGGTCACACTTCCTAAACAACACCACAAACTGGGGACCATATACAAACAGTTCAAATGCTTGAGCCAAAGGGGGGAATTTTCATTCAAACCACCACAGATAATAATAAAAGATGAGGATTTCAGGAGCTGTTTAAGTCTTTTTTTTTTTTTAAATTAGTTTTTATTGATGATTTGTGCATTTCATACATTTTTTCCAATTCAGTTCAGGCTTATTTCCCTTTCCCTCCCCCCCCACCCCCACCCCATCCCAGATCATGCATTCTGCCATAACTGTCCTGCATCAAGAACAGGGGATTCATGTAGCTCAGTGTTAGAACCCTCGCTTAGCATGGAAGAAGGCCCAGGGTTTAATAACCAACACCAGAAGAATACATGAAGTAAACAACAAAAAAATTCAAAGAGAAAAATATGGATACAGAGTGATTTCAGTGAGATTAATGATCTTATAATGCATGCAGGGACATTGTCCAGCTTTTTCATCCTTCTTACCAGGAAGACATACAAAGAGGATATTGTTAATGAGTAAGAGAACAAATCCTTACTACACTTTGAATCAGCCATTGGCATGATCATGGATTTCCCATCATTCAAACATATGAAAATTAAATCTTTGTTCTTCATAAATTACCCAGTTCTATATGTTATAGCAGCACAAAGAGACTGAAGTAACCTTAGTACCTTTCTTCCTCCAAGACACCCACCTTTACTTTGTTTATAACAATGAAGGTCCCATGTATTGCAATTACCTGCCTCACTACTTTAGATTTGATTTTGCATACACTGAGTAGAAGACTGAGTAATAGCTTTCAATATAGCCTTAGATTTCTACTTAATGTATGACTCCAAAGATTTATTTCTTAAGCAATTTCAAACAAATGACAAGAGCGAACATTTTTTGATGCCCAGAATTCAGCATGCACATCTGCCTTAAAGGAAAAATACCTAATGTTTTAAAACAGAAGACAACATAATTCCTGACAAGAGGGCAGGCAGCAGAAGAGCAGCAGACAACATGATGAATTAAATGGACAAATTGGTTGCAAAGCCCTGGCCAGGGAAACTGAAGGGGAAAATGTGTAGTGATTGGAAAGCATTTATTTCCAAAGAGGTGTAGAAGGGAGGAAAATAGCCTTCATGAAATAAACTGAGTGTATGTCAGGTCTAACAACAGAAGACATAAACAACATCACAGGTGGAAACTAAGATGCACAGTGACCACATTGATGCGAATGTGGAAGTTACGACTGTGTGACCTGAGAACAATAAGGATGACTTACGGTAACATGTCGCTCCAAGCAGTTTAGAACTGACAGGGGAAAATGTGATTCTTTCCTACAGTAAGATCTGAAATTTGATTAAAATTACATAGTTACTAATGATCAAGAATATGAATGTGGTAAATTGTACTTTTTGGTTTTCTCTCTAATACACATCCTTGTTTGCAAGTACAGCAAAAAACAAAAATTCAAGCTCCTGTTACCTGTGTATAAATGATGTTATGAAAGAGCACAACATGAGAGAAAGTACATGTGTAAGATAAATTGGTTTGAGGTCAGCCCCACAGTGATGTCCTTCACCAAGGTAGCACTTTAAAGATGCCAAACTTCACATAGTATGTAGAAGAGGGAAGAGAACCAGTTAGCCTTCCAGAGAGTAATTATCCCTAAGCTCAGGGCCAGGATTCAGGAGAAAAAAAGGCTGGCTCTGCTCTGGCTGCAAAGTGCACTGGCTCAATCACCAGCACAGAAGGCCGATTGTATGGGCAAGGTGCTTCAAGTCTTAGGAAGCAGGAAAGGCTGCTGTTATTGTTCATATTCACCTATTTCAATGTTTTTCATACTATCATTTCACACTTTGACTTTGTTCTATTTTCTCACACTATGGAGGCTTTTGTTCATGGGTTTAACATTTTAATTTATTAATCAATAACCAAGGTAATTCATTTTAAAAATTGGTCCATGTTAGTCATAAATGTCACATTCTTTACAACTACATTTTAAAGACTAAGCTGAACTGTGGGTCAGTAGTTACAAGTGTCTGGCTGCTCAAGCAGCTCAGCAATTGAACGCTGGTCAGTAGTATTACTCATATAGTGAAGTAATTTTGCAAAAGATAGATTGTTCATATGCTATAAAGGAGTAGCCATTTGTTATGTGAATATATCTGAAAGTGTCCATTTTAATAGATTCAACAAGAAAAATGTCCCCCAAACAATGCCACCCTCTGAAATCATGTCAAGTTATAAAGATTAGGCCAGGCAGTTAAAAGTGGCTTACCTAAGCGTTAGGAACAGTGTGTGTGTGTGTGTGTGTGTGTGTGTGTGTGTGTGTATGTGTGTGCGTTGGTGTTTCATGAATCTCACATTTCTCCAAAGTAGAATTATATTTCTTACTTGTCTGAAGAGGAAGCTAATGATAGAGTAGATAAAACATTTTGTTCCCAAGTATAATGGATTTTAGCAAAAAAAATTGGATTCTTAACTATGAGCCTCACCTGTGAAATCACATGCACACAGGAAACCATAAGCCAGTCAATGAAGTGATGGATTTGTATCACATTAGCCCAGAAAATAGTACAGAACCGCCCCCTTCTCACAGTGGCCCTAGGTGGCGCCCTGAATAGTAGTGATGGAGGCAACAACCACTGTGGCTGCAAAATGGTCTTTTTGTCTGGCAGCCAGCCTGCAGGATCTCTCTCAGTCCAGCCCCTTTTTGTCTCACAGGGAATTTGAAGACCCTGCAAGTAGTCACAATGTCTCAGAACCACTTAATTACTGCTCTGACCAAGACACTGAAAGGACTTTTCCTAATTTTGGTATAATTGAGAAGATTGTGAAGTTAGAATCCCAATGAAAAGTAATGAATAACGCTTGTAAAATGATTTAACTTATATTTAAACAATTTCATGCTCTCTGATTTGAAAAATAGAGGTTGAAAGGCTTTGAGATCTTCTAACTTTATAACATTTTATTGTGTGAAAAGACATGCGGACCAAATGTATATCAGTAAATTAGAATGGTTTGAAAAGTTATATCTATTTAAGAATGAAATTATTCTAGGAAGCTAGTGAGTAAAGGTTATTTCATTCAAAAGATTACAAAAAAACATGGCTTTGAAAGTATCATTAGAATAATGGTACTTGCTGATGATAAAAATACTGGATCCCACTGTTTTTATTATTTTTTCCATGCATTAAAGAGTCTCTCAATAAGTATAAGCCAAATTAATCTTAGACAGAAAACAGAATGAGGAATTAAAAGCCACACAATGAAATCCACAGTGAGTTGACAGAAATTGGCATCAAATTCTGTAAGAGGATGTTGAGTTTAAAACAAAAATAATAACAGTGATATCTTGAACTTTAAGAAAAATCATGCTTTTCAAATTTCATTCTATTTGAAGAGTAAAATACTTCATTCCTCCCACAAAGTTATTATTTGTATATTCATTCCGTTTAAGTACAAAAGCTATCAAGTGTGCACGGACACTTGCCTCTGTTCTTTTGAAACATAACATAGAGTTCTACCTTAGCAGTTAGGGTCCTTGCCTCATTTCTCTAAATATCTAACATGTGTTTTTCTATTGTCTACCTGCCATAACTCAGTAATTATTTCTGCACATATGGTATAGATCTGTCTTTGCACATGTTCATGTGCAGATGCTCATGCATGTGTGTGCACATATGTGTGAGGAGGGAAAGGTCAACTTCAGAAGTCCTTCCTCAAGAATTCTCTCTCTCGGGCTGGAGAGATGGCCTAGCGGTTAAGAGCGCCGACCGCTCTTGCAGAGGACCTGGGTTTGATCCCCAGCACCCACATGGCGGCTGAGAACCGTCTGAAACTCCAATTTCAGGAGAACTCCAGCTCCAGGGGAATCCGACACCCATTTCTGACCTCCGCGGCATTGCACGACACGGGTGCACAGACTTGCATGCAGACAGTACATTCGTACACATACAGAAATAAAAGAGTCTCTCTCTCTCTCTCTCTCTCTCTCTCTCTCTCTCTCTCTCTCTCTCTCTCTCTCTCTCTCTCTCTCTCTCTTTCTGTTATTTTTTAGAGTCTCTCATTGGCCTGAAGCTCATCACTTCAACTAAGCCAGTGAGTCCAACGGACTTGCCTGTCTCTTTCTCACATCGCTCAGAAGAGCATTTACTTTTCACCATGCCTGGCTTTTCTGTGTGAGTCCTGGAGACTAAACTCAGGTCCTCATGCTTGCCTGGCCAGCACTTTATCAACTGAACCATCTCTCCAGCACTCAGGAATTCTAAATTTGAATGTAATATTTTTGATATTTATTGATTATATTTTAAGAGGGGATACTTTATCCTATTCATTATGTTATAGTAGAAAGAATATGCTGGTGTAATAAGTATAGATATTAATACTATAGTTCATTATTAATTTATTATAAAAACTTACATTTAGATTAATTAATAGAAAGTACTACAAGATTAAAAGACAAAATAATGAAAAACTTTGGAATAAAAGAATTTTATGTTGTAAAAAACCCTGTATCCAATTATTTATTGCTTTATGACACAGAAATTTATCTTTCAGTTTCAAACAAAACTTTCCTTCATTTGTACTTTTAATATCTAGTTAATTTGTTTTTTAAATAAACCAGAGCAATTGTCTTTAACATTGTATTTCAGTGTTCTGGGACTACTTTCTACAAAAATTTCTCTGTGACAGGTTAAAACCTATTTTATTATACATAAATTTCAAATTTTATATGCAAACATGTATTTCATAATGATATCTATTTATCCATTCAATTTATGCATACCTGTACTTACATTTAGGAGAGCCCGAATGCCCCTCTCCCAAGTATTATAAGATATAAAGTTATGTACATTTCTCCATTTTCTGCCTTGCACTAATGGGATGGGTTTTAAAAGTGACAGGTTAAACTAAATAAAAATGTAAAGAATGACAAAAAAAGTGATGTTTATCTTCTTAAAGAGCCAGGAGGTTACTTTGCCAGCTTGTCCCTTTGGCATTACATTTTTCATGAATGCTGTGGCAGATGCCCTTAGAACTTGTTCAGTGCCGCTGTCTCTGGGTCCTCTTGCCAAGGCCCACCTGTTATCATCTTGACAGGTCTCCTCTGTGCATGGAAGGTAGAAGGTTGATTTCAACTCCAGGAAAGATCATTGGTTTTGAGCTTGAGAAATTTTGAACTGCAAGCTAAAACTCTATATTCAGAACTATATATAGAAACTTATGAAATATATCTTACCTGAGTAAGCAAACCAACGTCTGCCGTACTCATTCCATTTTGCTTTCTTATAATAAATCTGGGAGGAGATTTCTCATTCTACCAGTTAGACAATAGCCTTCAACATATTGCTTTGAGAGGATTTCAGAAAATTTTTAAGAGAACAAATAATTCAATAATTTCTTAAGTCATACAACGTCTTAGATCATAAACGAGTATACATTTTAGTAATCACATATTTATTGATAATGCACTCTTCTAGTTATGAATATATATGGCATCAAAAAATAAGTTCATAACCTCTATGCACAAAATGATATTATTGTTAAAAACCAAGGAAAATGTATGTAAATGTTCTCTTTGGAAAATATTTTAGAGACAACTCTAAGTAGGAAAACAAATTTAAAAAAACAACATAGAAGTTGTTTTAAAGTTTGAAATGCATATCCCTTCCTGGTCTATTTTTCTTTTCTTCATAAAATTCTAGACCAGAAGCATTGAATCTTGTGTGGTTCATTTCTTTCAGCTTAATGCAAGGCTGTTGCAGCAAGGAGGTGGGGAAGAGTTGAGCATGATGCAAACATTTTAGGAATGGTAGAGATTCCTAGGGACATATTTACTTAAATGATAAAAATAAATTAAATGCTGGATTATAAATAAAGCAAAATCAAGTGAAAATATTTACTAAAAATAAAATTCAAATTCGGACTACATTTCTTTATAAGATTGCAACCTCATCTAAGCCATTTTTTTGACATTACTCATTCAAGACAGATTATGAAAGATAGCTGACTGTCAGGAAATACAGGATAAATAAAAGTTGTTTTATTTTTCATTTTAATTTTCCTTTCAACTCATAGACATGGCTGACTGTATATTAAAAGCATACCTTTCATTTACTTAAAATATGTCATGTATAAATAAGAAAGCTGTAATTATACTAACTTTACTATAATCATTATGCAAACTGCATTCCATTTCGGTTCTTTGAAAAAGAGTTTCCTATTTTAAAGAAAAAATTCTGCACATAGGAAAGTGTAGTTTTTAGAGTTTAAACAATGTAAACAACCTGACAGATGGAAAAACAACTTTTCCATCTGAAATTTTTGCATACTTATGCAGAAATGTGACAGTGAGATGTCTCAGGAAACATTTTAGACAGTTAAGTGTGGTCTATACTGTAGCCTAGTGAATACTATCCATCCTACCCTGCTTGTTTGCTGCTGTCTGAGCAAAACCAGCAGGATGTATGCTGCTGGATTTCTGATTCCAACTGTCCTGGACCAGTTTTAGAAATCAACCTCTTAATTGATGTGAGTTCAGCAAGTACTCAGTTTCACCTAGACACTGTCTACAGGATACATGGTGTTTTAGGACTTAGTAAAAGTAAATATGTGTATATTAAACAACATTGGTTTACAGACTCTGATAAAAACGGTAATGCATCTGAGTTAAATGTAGATATAATTTGCTGTTGTCCACATTTGTTTTACACAAAATCTCTAGAGCAATAACTTTGGGATTGGCACATACAAATGTTCTCTATAATTTCTCTGTTGTACAGTATCACCTTGTAGCATTCTCTTTAAGATGATTTAAAGCAAAAATTAAGTTTGCTTCCCAAGTTAATCATATATAGTCACCCAAAACAGCATGGGTGAATTTGATGAAATCTGTGCCTTGATTCCACCCTATAGTTATGTATAATTTCAACCAAACCTGTCGTTCTGGCAGCGGACTCCATGGGTGTTAAAAAAAAAAAAAGGGGGCGGGCGGCTTACAGCGACAGACACTAGAAAACCCTTTCCTAGTCAAGAACCTTGCAATCTTTCCACAACAAATCCTTAAAACTAACTACGGGAAAATATTGGTTTGTTCCAACAGGACAAAATGTCAACAACTTAATGGCTGTAGAAGAAGAAAAAGATACAGCTTTGCGTTGAGTAGGATGTGCCAAAAAGTGGCAACTGAAAGATTGTTGACCGTCCTGAACACTGAAAAAAAGGAAAAGAAAAGCCTCTCCAGATTGCCATAAAACACTTCGAACCTTCTGTGCGATCCTACAGTAACAATTATCTATTAATGCGATCTAATTGAAACTTATTACCTTCTAGCGTGCAACAAACGGCTTTTGAACTTATGCAACTTTCTTTGCCTCCCCCCCATAGAAACAAGCCGAGGAAAAATCATGCATTTGATTGATGATGTTCATTTCTCCAACTGTAAAATTGGAGACAACTATTTATAGAGGTAACCTCTTATAAAAACCGGTAAAAACTGCTTTCCTTAATTGACCAATAGACATAAAAACTGTGAAAAAGATTACCCTGTTCAGACACCAACAAATCAATAACTACTAAGTTCCCGTCCGGGCTATGCACTTAGGCCAAAGGAGCTATATTAATGCGAGAGAGCTCCTGACATCAGCAATGGACTATTCTACCAGGGGGATGTTGGCCAGTAGATCCAAGCCCCAACAAAAGGTAAGGGCTCCTTGCCCCTAAGTTGGGAATACCTGCAGGAGGAGAGACAATAAGACCCTACTGTTTGCCCGAAGCCCTGACGTTAACATGGGAGGGAGTTATTGATTTGAGACCGCACATTGAAGCGGTACAGAATGCGCCCGTCTGGAAATGCCAGAGCATCACTCGAGAGTGTTCCACAAGGCCACTCTAAACCAATAAACGCAAATTACGCGGTCTCCCCTGGGAGGTCAAGCTAAGACCCGTCCACTTATCAGCCACCAGCTACTACTTTCACCTGCCTGGAAATAATGTCCAGCAGAGGCAGCCATGTGCCTTAGCCTAATCCCCAAAATCCTAATTGGTCCCTGTTGGCTCCTCATCTTCCTTGCGAGGAATAACCCCTATGGCCTGCATCGCCACCACAAGCCTAGCTCCCTCTACAGCGTTAGGAGATTTCATAAGCCACATTAAGACCCTGTTACCATTCTATAGGGGGGGAAACAATATAATTCACCTGACATTACACACATATCATCCAAACATATGCTCGTCCTATGCCAAAGTAACCCTACCATAACTACACTATTTACGCTTGCCTCGCTTAAAAACTACCTTTATGATAATCTTAATTGCTTGTCGCTCACTTACAGTTACGCGATCGAAAGGCTTATTCCTGAACCAAACTGCTCCAGCCCCATGAAACGCGACAGCAGCCGCAGAATTTGACCCAGCAATCCAAAAGAGTCACCACAGGCCTCCACCGAGAGAACGAGGACCAGTTTTACTTCCTCATCCCCACCACCTCCGTGGCCCCCTTTTTTCTAAAGGCTAGGGAACAATGTGCGGGAAGAGGGGGCGTGGTAAGAATGTAAAGGCTGCGATTAAGGTGAACGGTGAAAACATACAGCGATTTTAGTCTGGACACTCACTTGATCAACTTTTGATCCTTTGAACAAACATCCCTGTCAACCTCCACTGATGGTGGGACTGTGGGGGTCTGGGCACAACAGCTCTAATTAGATTTGGTTTGCACGAAGGAATGCCTATATACTCCATCGGATCATCACCTTATAGCTAAAAATGAAAAAAAAAATAAATAAACCTGAAAGATGCAGGACAAAAAAAAAAAAAAAAAAAAAAAAAAAAACAGCAAAACTCAACCTCTGTCTTAGCCGGGCCGGTAAACACCCCAATCCCTCTTAGAACCAATCCGTGGCTGGTGTGCCACACCTTTACAATCCTATCACTGCGGCGGAGGCCAGACGGTACATCCTTGTGAGATCTTTTGTGAGTTTTTCAAGGGAAGGCCTAGACCTGGGCTACGAGACACCTCGTGAGGTTCCCCAGGACAGCTGGGACCTTACAGGGGAGACCCCCTGTCTCGAAAATACCCAAAAAGAAAAGAAAGAAGAAAGAAAGAAAGAAAGAAAGAAAGAAGAAGAACAAAGAAAGAAAGAAAAAAAGAAACAGAAAAAAGACAGAAGGAAAGAAATCCTCTTCTGTATTCATCAAAGAAACAAATAGTTACTCCACAAAAGAAGGATAGTGTATCTGCTTCCTGCACTTGTACTTATTATTCCACAGTACTTTAGATTGAATTAGATATTTGCAGGCTGCTTCTAGAACTTAATATCTATATATAGGTATATTACTGGAAAACATGTATTCACTTACTATGTGCATTGGATATTTAATTTTGTATGTATTTAGTATTTAAACAGATAACTTGAAAATAATGGGGATGATAACTTCCTGACAACCAAAATGAAGTTGTTCTAATAAAATAGATATTTTGTTTTAACAAATAAGTACGTAATCATCAGGCATGCGTTGGGCCACGTCCTTTAACTTCCTCAGCCACTTTTGGAGGCACCAGGATGGGGTCTTTGTTGAGCTTTCAAGGCCGGCCTGGTCTACACAGTGAATTCAGGACAGCTGGGGCTTAGGGAGAGCCCTGTCTTGAAAAGCACAAAAAAAAAAAAAAAAAAGAGAAAAAATATAAGTAATCTATTTTGTCTAGTCCTTCTAATACTTCCTAATCTCCGTTTTTTTTTTTTTTTTAGTTGTCTTAAGGAGGCAAAATGAACTCTCTTCTTATTGACCACGTTATGGATAAAACTTCTTAAAAGTGATTTTTATTTTATTTTATTTATTTATTTTGTATGTGTATGAATGTACTGTGTGCATGTAGGTTTGTGCACTCATGTCGTGCAATGCCTTGGAGGTCAGAAGAGGGTGTCAGATTCCCCTGGAACTGGAATTCTCCTGGAATTGGAGTTACAGACGGTTCTCAGCTGCCATGTGGGTGCTGGGGATCGAACCCGGGTCCTCTGCAAGAGCAGTCGGCGCTCTTAACTGCTAGCCATCTCTCCAGCCCCTTAAAAGTGATTTTTAAAAATGTTTCTCATTTTGTTATTATTGTAAAAATTATCTTTGCCATTATTATAGTAATTATGAGTAACAATTATTATAAAAACCACCAAATAATTTGTAGAATACAAGAAAGTTGCAAACTAATACCAGTAAAAGATTATTAATCATAGCATAACAAGAAAGTATCAAGCCACAGACAAGCAAGATACTCAATAGATGGAATAATAGCATGCTAAGATTTGAAAAGATCATAAGTGTTAAATTGCAAACTAACAAGAAAGTATCAAACAAGATACAGACAAGCAAGATACTTAATAGATGGAATAATAGCATGCTAAGATTTGAAAAAATCATGTGTTAAAATTTCTTCATGTCATAGGTTGCAGTGAGATAAACAGACAACTTTCCTTACACAGCTCTGTGTAGCACAGCGGACATATTTTACATGACACAGAATCTGAAGATCAGGCATCTTAAAGATAAGAAATGGGAAAGATTGTTGATATTCACTTAGTTTTACAGAATAACCTCAGTACAGACTATTAGAAATTACCCAGTTGTTCACTCAGTACTTTTGAACACTTTGTACAATGATAACATTCAGTCAACAGTTACAACATAGAGGTTTTCAGACAAAGCATTTGCAGTGGAAGTTTAAAATTGTTTATTTTCCTAGTCACCCATGCCTCTGTCTTAGGAAACAGAGGAAGGAAACATAGGTAAGCAATTTGCCTTTTCATAAGTAGATATGCTGTTATTTGCAGTTATTATATAGAATGGTAAGGATACTGAATGAAGCATCATTTATCATGGGGCTGACTATTCATTGCTGATTGACTTTTTATCATTAAAAAGAATAACTTTTCTGTGGCAAATAACTGTGCTTCTCACTTTCCTTCTCTCTATCCTCAAATGGACAACTAATTTGATATTTTCCCAAGGAATATTTCAAACATCTGCTAGAAGCAATATGTACTAGGCACCTGCCTCTTTGCCTTCTTCCAACTGAAACAATCTTAAAGAACCAGCGAGAGATGTCACCACCCACCAAGAGTGGCTGGAATCTCGAGATCCTTGTGGTGCTCACTTCTTTTACTGATGGAAGTTGAGGCAGTTTACTCTAGTGGAATTCCAGTGTCCTTTGAGCTAAAGAAACCTGTCATTCTTTGCATCAAACATAAACAAGGCAGAGAGGTACTGGGGTGAACTTTGTGTGTCTGTAGACCCACTTATTTTTTTTAATTTTTATTTATTTTTGTATGTGTATGAATGTACTGTATGCATGTAGGTTTGTGCACCCGTGTCCTGCAATGCCGCGGAGGTCAGATTCCCCTGGAATTGGAGTTTAAAAACTGTTCTCAGCCATGTGGGTGCTGAGGATCAAACCCAGGTCCTCTGCAAGAGCAATCGACGATCTCAATCACTAGGCCATCTCTTCAGCCCCAGTCCATTTATAATATGCATGTTAAGAATCATCTATCCATTTCAGATATTGCAGCAGATTTAAGTTTTAGCAATCAAATGACACCTAAAGCACTTATTGTTAGATTATTTGGCATGGATATTCAAAACTTTTCCCGTGGGGTATTAAAGATAATTTCCCCTTTGTAACAGAACCACATCCTTCTCAAGAAATGTAGCAGCACAGACAAGTTGGAAGGTGAATAAAAATATAACACAGCCAGCATCACCATGGTATAAATGCTCATAAAGTATTACACTTCTGGATTGCTTCCATCATAAGACAGTGTTAAGAAACATGTTGTATATCTAATAGTTATAACTCTGTAGAAGAGGATTACTGAGACTGGGTGAAATGTTTAACTGTATGCTGCATGCTTCTAGAGTTGTCTCAGAAAATAATCCGTGTTATGTGCTGTTTTCTAAAAATCTTATGCATTGTGGGATTTTTCACTGTAATGAGCAGGAAAAAAAGAACTTCTAAATAACATGAATAACCATTATTGAACACAAATTTAGTATCAGAAACAACTGATCTTTTAGAAATATCCATTTAAGCCGGGCGTGGTGGCGCACGCCTTTAATCCTAGCGCTTGGGAGGCAGAGGCAGGCGGATCTTTGTGAGTTCAAGGCCAGCCTGGTCTCCAGAGTGAGTTCCAGGACAGCTGGGGCTACAGGGAGACCCTGTCTCGAAAAGACCAAAAAAAAAAAAAAAAGAAATATCCATTTAATTACTTAATGAAATACACAAACACCTTTACATCATATTTCAAATAAAACTGAGATGGAGTACTTTTTCTCCCTCAATGTGAGAAGAAATAATTGTGGTTTCTCAATCTTATGAGTGAATGGAAAGAGATTTAAAAAAATAGAAAAACATCTTGGAAGATTCTTCTCTCTCCTTCAACAGTAATTGACAGCCTAGTGTAATGGGTAATAGACTGTCTCTAAAATAATGTTGAGAGTGCTACACACCAGAAATCAACCTCTGACCTTCATAAATACCTGTATATGTGTCTGCCAGTACAAACACATACACACATGAACATGTACCCACACATACACTACATACACACAAATAATTCAACTAAAAACAATGGAGTTGAAAATATTTTAAAAACCCTATAATTATCTGTGAGTTTATCCGTTTTATTCAAAACTAAATAGAATATCTGAATAAAGAATATATGATGATTACATTTCTTTATTTTTTACTTTTCTTAATTACATGTTTTATGTGTATGTGTGTATGTGCACATATAGCATGGCACATGTGTGAGGCCAGAGGACAACTTGCAGAAATCAATTTCTCCTTCTACCAGGGGGGATCAAGCTTAGGCCATTAGGTATGGCAGCAGGGATCTTTACCCACCGAGCCAGGTTTCCAGCCACAAGTGTACTTTTAAAACCGGATTCACTAACTTGGAAAAGAGTAGAGCAGATGCTATAATAAGGCTTGAGAAGCTACTAGTCAAAAATACAAGATGTAGTTATATACAGACAAAGGAAACTCTGAGATCTAACATGCAGTATGATGCCTAAAATATGAAAGGTTAAGGTTTGGAGTTCAAAAGGAACATTAAGGCAGATTGTTCATTGAGGTGGAATTATTCAAGAGTCATTATTAGCTCCATACAAAGACTGGCAGGCAGCATCCTGGCAGTGGACATGAGGAGAGTTTGGGCCCACATGGCAGTGTGACAGTCCCTTCTTATAGTTCTCACAGGAAGTGCAGTGGGAAGAAATTGAAGTTTCCTTTTTGCCTTGGATTTGGCCATTGTTGTGAGTAACCAGTGAATGATGAGTTAAAGAATGTCAGCTGAATGGCTGGAGAGATGGCTCAGCAATTAAGAGCACAGGCTGCTCTTGCAAAAGATCTGGGTTTGATTCCCAGAATCCATATGGCACCAGTTACAGAGTATTTGATGCCCTTTTCTGACCTTAGTGGGCCTTTCACAACTGGAGTGCATTTACATACATGCAGGCAGTACACTCACACACAGAAAATAAAATAAAAATAATAAATAAAATGTGTATAAGAATGAAGGATGATAGATAACCAATCTCCCATTATTAGGGGTTTATCTGACAGAGAGAACAAGAATCTAGATAAGGAAACAATGTTACATTAATTTTAAAAGCCAAATTACTTTAGTCTCTGAGATTGTCATAGTACAACTGTAATGAAGGAGCTCCTCACAATGGCTGGGCTCTATGTAGCATAATGTACAATATCCCTTATTAGCCATGAGGGATGGTGCCAAGAAAGATCTATGACTATGAAAGAGATGCTCATGTTTCATATATTAAATAGTGTACAATATATGTATCCTGCATACATCTTCCTGTATGCATTAAATCATTTCTAGATTGCTTATGATACCTGAAACTATTTCATTGCTATGTAAGCAGCATTGTATCATATTGTTTAGGAAAAAATGACAAGAAAAATTCTAGAGTAGAGATACAACATTTTTTTCCGAACAGTTTTCATATGGACTTGATTGAAGCAGCAGAATTCTTGGATATTAAAGGTCAACTATACTGTTTACATGAAAATTACTAAGAACATCAATTTTAAATGTTCGCATTGCAATAAGAAGGTAATTATGCAATGTGTTACTTATATTAATTAGTTTGATTGTGGTAGCATGTATGCATCAAAACATAACTTTCCACATGTTAAATATAACTTTTGTCAGTGATATCTCAATATAAGTGGGTGAAGAACATTTGAGATACAAGAAGCTAATGAGTTATCTAGTTTTCTATATAGAAAGAAAATTGTATGAAAAATTAAAAGTTAAACATGAAAAATGAATTTCAACTTACATCTAACTGAGCTATCAGAAAGGTAAAATGTAGAAAACATTGGAAAAACAATAATCAATACAAAGGTATTTAAAATTATTTCTAGAAATGATCATTTCGGCTGCACAGAAAGCAAAATCAAGAATAATGAGCACATCTACATTTGGATATGCATGGTGAAAGTGCAAAATGCTAGAGACAGAGGTATCTCTACTAGTAGTTTGAGAGAAAACAGATACCTGACAAGAAAATTAACACTAGATTTATGGATAATTGCTTTCTAAAGGCTTTAATTTGTCATTGTGTTAAATTATCCATCACATTGATGCATTTTTGAAGTACTGTTCAATAATCAAAGTACATTTCACAATTGTATAAGTATTACCATAATTCATCTTCATTACTCTTATCTCCTTGAAATAATAAAATGTTGCTAACTTTCCTAATTAAATAGTTCCTAATTTTCCCTTCCTCCAATCCCTAGCAACCACCCTTTTGCTGTGTGTATATGTGTGCATTATTCTTTGGTATATATTTGTGTACACGTGTGTTTATAGGTGTACTCACATGTGTGGTAGCATATGGGGAGGCATGGAGTTGCTGTCAGGATGTCTTCCCTGAATGACTACGTTCATTTTTAGTGTTTTATATACCCTGAGGCTAGCCATTTTTCATCCAGGATGAGAACTAACCCTACCTGGATCTGCCTGTCTCCACCCCACAGAGATTACAGGCATGTAGTACCATGTTTTTAAATAGGCTCTGGTAATCTTTACCCACTGAGACATCTCCCCATTTTGCCTTTTAACACCATAATCTGGGCTTCTTCTAAGGTTCTCATAGAAGTATAGACATAAAAACTTTGGGGGCACTAGCTTATTTTATTTAGCAGAATTCCTCAAGATTTGTCCACATGTCAGCACATATTAGCATTCCCTTACATTTTATGATGAGTAAACTTTATCTTTACATGCTACATTTTGATTATTCATTCATCACTCTAACATTTGGTATGCATCTATTTTTTAGCTATTGTGAGTAATGCTATTATGAAAGTGTGCATAAATGTCACTTTGATTCTAATTTTAATTTTTTATTATAAGCAGTATCTCCTAGCACCATTTAATTCAAAGATTGTCCTTTATTCATTGAATGATTTTGGCACCATTGTTGAAACTCATTTATCCATTTATGTGAGTGTTTATTTGTGAACTCTGTATTCCATTAGTGGCCCCATATATCTGAATTTATTCTCATCACCACCCCACTTCACTGAGTTCGTTACTGTTGCTTTGTAGTAAATTTCAAAATTGGGAAGTCTGGGTTCTCAAGGTTTACTCTTCAATTGTTTATGGCTATTTATTTTAACATGAATTTAGGTGAAACTTAGAATGAATTTTTCTACTTTAGAAAAAAATACAGAGGGATTTTTTTATAGGACTTGTATTTGATTAATATTTTGGTTATGATTTACCTATTAATAACATTATATCTTCTAATTGAGGAACATGGGATTTTCAAGATCTGTTGATATCTTTAATTTTACTAGTGATTGTTTTGTAATTTCAGTTACATAAGCCTTTCCAACCCTTGGTGAATTCTTACATATTTCCTTCTTTCGATTATATTGTAAATGGGGTCATTTTCATAATTTCCTTTACAAACAGCAGGTGTTGGGTTTTTCAAAATGGGACACATATTTGTGCTTTGCTGTGCTGTTGATTTGTTCATTGGTTCTAACATTATATTATGGAATTTATAGACAGAGTTTTTACTCATTCCTTTGTAATGTGAATGACTTCATTTCCTTCCTTACCTAATTGTTCTAGGTAGATCTTCCAGCGCTATTTTAAATAAATGTGAGAAAAATATGCATCCATGCCTTTTGCTGATCTTGGAAGGAGAATTTTACTATTATTACCATTATTCTGAGGCTTGCTGCATGTTTTCCATACATTGACTTTCTTTTCTTATTTTTTTCCTGTGTGTGTGTGTGTGTGTGCGTGTGTGTGTGTGTGTGTGTGTGTGTGTGTGTGTGTGTGCCAGAGATTGGTGCTGGATGCCTTCCTCAGTGATTCTTCACCTTTTATTTTTTGAGTCAGAGTCAATCTTGAACCCAGAGTTTACTAATCCCACAGAACAATCTGGGAGTGTATTCAGAAATCATCTGTCTCCACCTTCCCAGTGTTGGAGTTAAGCCATGCTCTGCTACACTTGAAGATTTATATGAATGCTTAGAATCTGAACTCAGGTCTTCATGCTTGCATGGCAAGCAATTTGCCAACAGATCTATGCTTTTATTATGAAAGAACCTTGATCTGGTCAAAAGCTTTCTTGAATCCACTGTGATGAACATGTGTTTTGTTTGGTTTGGTTTTTTCTTTTCCATCCTAATAATATAGTAATATACTAGCTTCATTCCTGTTGCTGTGATAAAATGTCCTGACAAAAAACAGCTTAGAGGAAAAACAAGATTGATTCAGTTTACAATACCAGGTTACAGCTTATTATTGTGAATAATTCAGGATAGGAATTCAGTTAGTCACATCACATCCACCATCAAGAGCAGAGAAAAATGATGCATGCATGCTACTTTGCCTACTACCTTGTGTTGAGCTTGATTTCTCCAGGCTTAGGACCCACTGCCTAGAAGATGGTGCTTCTCACAGTCAACAGTGTCTTCCCACATCAATTAACTTATGTAAGACAATTCTAGCAGAGATATACCAACAAGCCAATCAAATCACAATAAATTACAGCCAGCACAATATATTGTAATTATTTACATTGTTATGAAACATGTTGTATTACAGAAATAAATGACAGGCGGTCATGATGTGGAATCCTTTCAGTGTGTTGCTGAATTCAATTTGCTGTCCCTGTTGGGATTTTTGATCAGTGTTCATAGGAAATATTGGATGTGTGTGTATGTGTATGTGTGTTTGTATGTGTGTATGTGTGTGTGTGTGTATCCTTTCCATGCTTTGCTATAAGGATAATGCTGGCTTCCTAGGCTATATTAAAACTTTGTTTTCAGGGCTGGAGTGATGGCCTAGCGGTTAAGAGCGCCAACTGCTCTTGCAGAGGACCAGAGTTCAATCCCCAGGACCCACATGGCAGCTGAGAACCATCTGTAACTCCAATTCCAGGAGAACTCTAGTTCCAGGGGAATACAAAACCCTCTTCTGACCTCTGAGGCATTGCACAACATGGGTGCACAAACCTACATGCAGATAGTATTTTCATACACATAAAAAACAGAAAAAAAATTAAAAAAATTGTTTTCTTCTTCAATGTTTTAGAAAATATTGAGACACTGATGTTAGCTCTTTACATTTTAGAATTTACCAAGAAAGCATCAGCTGCAAGACTTTGTTGTCAGGAAATCTTTGGTAAATTGTTCACTCCTTCCCTATTAATAGCTTTATTTAGTTTTCTTATTTCTTGGTCATTTGATGTTGGTAGGTTTTGTGTTTCTGGGAAGTCATCGATTTCATCCATATTATTTAATTTATTGATGTATATTTCTTTATAGCATTCTCATCTGATCCTTATTAGGTCTGTAAAAAATCAATAATGTCTTTTTATTTTTATTTAATAATTTGACTCTCTTTTTGTTTCACTGAATGTACTGGTTTGTCATTTTGCATAGTTTTTAAAAATTTTGGTGATTTTTCTCTATTGTTTCTCAATTTATTTTTGTGTTTTGTTCTATTTTTCATGATTTCCTTTCCTACCTTTGGGTTTGTTTTATCTTTCATCTTTGTGTTCCTTAAATTGTAAAGCCAGAATGTTTATTTGAGACCCTACTTGTGGCATAACATCTGTAGGCAAATAGTCATATGTTGCTCAGGGTAGGTCTGTGTTCTAGTTTGTCTTCCATTGCTGTGACAAAACATTCTGACTGACACCAACTTGGGGAGGAAAGGGTTTATTCAGCTTACATCTCCTGGGTCACAGTTCATCACTTAGGGAGACCAAGGCAGGAACTCAGGGCGGGAACCTGGAGGTAGGAACTGAAGCACAGGCCATGGAGGAATGCTGTTTACTGCCTTGCTCCCCTGGCTCATGCCCAGCCTGCCTTCTTATATGGTACACAACAGCCTTCCCAGGGTGGCACCACTCATTGTGGGCTGGGCCCTCCCACACTGCTCGACCATCAAGACAATACTCCACAGATGTGGCCACAGGCCAATCCAATGGAGCCAATTCCCCAACTGAGGCTCCCTCAACCCAGGTGTGTCAAGTTGACACTAAAGCTATCCAGCACAATTGACCCCTTGTCAACTTGACACACAAAACACATCACTATTAAACCACCACCTTTCCAGTTCTTATCCCCAAAGTATGATGTTAACATTAATCACAACCTAAGACAGTACAACCTTAAAAGCCCCACAGTCCTTAAAATGTCCAAACACTTAAAAGTTCACAGTCTATTAAAAGTCTCTTAACTGTGGGCTGCTGTAAAATCCAAAACAAGTACTGTCTTATTTCAAAGGGAAGAATCAGGCACACTCAAACAAAATCTAAGTCCAGCAAAGTAGCTCAAGGCTGGACACCTGGGATTCGCTCATGATCTTCTGGGCTCCAAAGGGTCTCAGCAGCTCCCCCTCTCCTACTCTGCCATCTGTGGCACACACAGCTCATCTCGCAGACCCAGGCCGACTCCATTCCACACCTGCCGCTGCTCTTGTGGTCGTCCCATGGTCCCCGCATCTCCAAAAAGCTGGGGTCGACTTTGAAACTGAGACAGCACCTTCACCAATGGTCTCTTCTGACTTATCCTGATGCAAAGCCTCAGTTTCTCTCCATGACCCCTGCAATCCTGGGGTCTTCACAGCAACCAAGGTGCACTTCCACCAATGGTCTTTCCTGACCCCTCACAGTGCCAAGCCTAGGCTGCTCTCTGTGACTCCCTCAAATTTCAACACCGGAACCATATAGGAGACTCTTACACATTACCAAGTCCTGCTTCTGGCTTGAGATGGAGGCTCAGTCCCCTTCTGGATCACAGCTTCTGTGTGCTGACCCTGAAGAAATTCTTCCCAGAAGATTTCACCACAGTGATGCTGGTCTTTTGTTACTTACAGCTGATTTTTCAGCCCCAGCTAACCAGCATCAATTGTCCCAGTAAAACAAAGATTTCACTTCAGGTTCTGGTCTCTTGTTACTTACAGCTGATTCTTCAGCCCCAGTTGACCAGAACCCACAGACTAAACAGTCCTGATGATCTCTGCTTCCCTTTGAAACTTCACAAGCCAGGCCTCCAACTTCTACAACTCCTTCAGCAAAACTGCTCCAAGCTCCACAGCAACAATCTTTAGGCATTTAATGATCTTTCTAGCCCAAAGTTCCAAACATTTCCACAATCCTTCCCCCAAAACACCAAGGTCAGGTCTGTCACAGCAATATCCCACTCTTGTACCAATTTCTGTTCTTGTTTGTCTTCCATTGCTATGACAAAACACTCTGACCGACACCAACTTGGGGAGGAAAGGGTTTATTCAGCTTACATCTCCTGGGTCACAGTTCATCACTTAGGGAGACCAAGGCAAGAACTCAGCGTGGGAACCTGGAGCCAGGAACTGAAGCACAGGCCATGGAGGAATGCTGTTTACTGCCTTGCTCCCTTGGCTCATGCCCAGCCTGCCTTCTTATATGGTACACGACAACCTGCCCAGGGTGGCACCACTCATTGTGGGCTGGGCCCTCCCACACTGCTTGACAATCAAGACAATACTCCACAGATGTGGCCACAGGCCAATCCAATGGAGCCAATTCCCCAACTGAGGCTCCCTCAACCCAGGTGTGTCAAGTTGACACTAAAGCTATCCAGCACAGTCTGTGCTCTGAAAAATGCATCATAGGGCAATTTCGTGAAAGAGGAAATATAATATAATAAAGTCTTAAAACAATGGCTATGATACTTAGCATGGTATCTAGGTGAATGAAAAGCCATGGTAGACGTCATATATGAATGATATAGAAGTTTATCAACCTTGTTTATTAGAGTAATGCTTTCTTATAAATAAAAAGATCACACCCACTAAGTAACAAAAGTGCAATAAATGCATACACTATAACATAGGTTATTTTGTTTTTTTACTATATACTACTAAACATAATTGTGTGCATAATGCCTGACAAAGTAAGCTTGTTTTTGAGTGATGTCTGGGATATTTGTCAATAAATATAAGGATACCTACTTTGCAGTTAGTAAGATGTTACCTTAGCCTAAGGATGTGTGAACCTTGGGGATTTCTCTAAGATCTATGGTCTTTCCTGTTGTGTGTATCTGGGTTTGTTTATAGTACCATACATGAGTTTCCTCCCACTGAGTGGACTTTAAGTACAATTAGTTAGCCATTGATTTCCCCGAACATAAAAGTGCCACTAGTGTATATGCTGTGCTAGTCTTTGATATGGATATTTGGTCTTAAAGCTCATGCTGTATCATTGACTAATGGTCCCTTAATGGCTTGCATAGGGCTCTCCAAATCTTCTAGAGCTAGCCTTCAGGGGAAGTGGCTTCCAAGTCAGTTCCAGCTCCATTGCTCCAAATCTGGCCCCTGAAGTATGTCTTGTCTTCAGCAGTAGGGTCTTACCTTCAGATCCTGGGAAGAAATCTAGGGCCATGGCAATATACTGTGCAATTTTGGAAGTCTCTTGGACTACCCTTGTCAATGACTCAGTGGAAGGTTTCTCCTGCCTGGTATTGTTTCTTGTTATTTAGCCTTCAACTTTGCACATGGACTCATGTAGAGATACTGTAACTATCAATAGATTGTTTGACTAATGATTCCCTCAGGTTTTTACCCCAGCTAGTTATTATTTATCTCTCCTCTCTCACCTTAACTATCTAGTGATAAAATGGGGATACTTTACATGGAGAAGACAAGGAGGGAGATTTGAACAATTATGTGTAGATATTTTATATCGATAGATTAAAATTCTTACCTCATTTCCTTTGGTCCACATTTTCTTGCTGTCTTTGGTCAACACTGGGGATTGTATTAATAGTCTCTAGTTTATGTTCTCTAATTTGAATTTTTACTTGATTAATTTCTATTCCCAACAATACTCTGTTTATTTATAGTTTACTCCTTAATCATTTAATTCTTATGTCAAAAACCCATTTATTTGTGTATTATGGGCATGAAAATATAAAGTGATAACTAATTTAAATGTATTAGCTTCTTAAATTACTCATTTACCAAAATATAGAATTACAAATTACATTAAAATGCCATCTTTTATACTACCAGTGGCTTTAAAATAGCATAGTCTTCTAAAAACATGTAGAGACAAAATGGAACTGTACACTGATGCTAAAAATACACTAGTTTATTTTTATGGTTTGAGAATTTCATACATGCATATCATTTTTGGGGGGGTTGCTTTTTGAGACTGGGTCTCCTTGTAGCCCCAGCTGGCCTGGATCTCACTCTGGAGAACAGGCTGGCTATGAACTCACAGAAATCTGCCTGCCTCTTCCTCCTGAGTGCTAGGATTAAAGGCATGTACCACCACCTGCAGCACATATAATTTTTTTTAAATCAAATTCATCACCATCATCTCTCCTCTAAATCATCCCAGGTATCCATCACCACTTATTCCTCCCAAATTCATATGCTCTTTTTAAAACTCAATGAGTCAATTTAGTGCTGTCAGTGCCTGTACAGAGGTAGGGACATTCACTGCAACATAGACAACCCATCTAGGGTCACACCCTTGGAAAAACCTGACATCTTCCTCTCTCAGAAACCCTCAATTGCCAATAGCTCCTCAGCTAAGGGCAGAACTTCATGGCCTCCTCCACCTATGCTGGGATTTTTGGCTGGTCTTTGCAGGCCTTATGTATTCCACTACAGCCTCTGTGATTAAATGTGTGCGACAGCCCTGTCTTGTCTGGGAAAACTTTTCTTAGCAATCCTCCATTCCCTCTGATTCCTGCAATCTTTCTGCCACCTCTCCTGCAATGATCCCTGAACCTTGGCGGTAGGGCTGTAATATAGATCTTCCATTTCAGGCTGGACATTACACAGTCTTATTTTCTGCCTGTTGGTTAATCATTTGTGAGTCTCTGTATTAATTTGCATAAAGAGGCTTTGCTTATTAGAATTGAGACATGCACTAATCTAGAGATATAAATATACATATTTAGGGGCCAGTTTAGTTTTATATCCATTTAACAGAATAATAATAAGAGGTTCTTCACTAGGGCTTATGACCTATCCAGCCATGGGTTCTTAATCCAATTAACAGGTGTGAGCTTCATCTTGTGGAGCAGGATTCAGTCCAAAGAGAAGACGTTTGTTGACTTCCATGACTTCTCTTCAGTATTGAATCAATGGATATAGTTGCCAGGCAAGTCACTAATGTAGTTTGCAGGGTTATCAGCTGTAAAAGACAGTTGACTACTTTTTCTTCTTTCCAAGTAGTATACAGTGCACCTTTAATAATAGGAATGCTTGCTAGTAAGGATGAAGAGTCCAGGTCAGTGCTAGCTTAGTTTATCCAACTCAAGTATGAAAAGTTTACACCAATGGGTCTACAATCAAGTTTTAGAAGGTAGCCAAGTGCACTGGAAATACTCTGCAATGCTTTAAAGGTCTGTGGGACCCCAGTGACAATTTGACACTGTTCTATTTTTGTTTTTATACCCTGTGCCATCTGGGAGAGGTTTAATCTCTCCATATAGGGAAACTCCATTGAAACTCTTTGTTCAAGTGTATGTGCATAATTTAGGAAACTTCTAAAATAGTAAGATTCTATATGGCTTTTTTCTTTTTTTTTTTTTTATTTATTTATTTTTAACAAATCTAGACCCGTGTTCCCGCTCATTCCCCCACCCCGCCAGAGTTCGTGCATTCCGCCAAACATGCTTTCCATCTCTTAGTCTTTCTCAATATTTTCCATGGGGACGTTGACTGTTTTGAGCAGAAGTTCACTGCTTCAGTCAGTTCCTTGATGCAGTATTTTCTGTTGTTGTTGTTGTTTCCAAAATGCATCATGTCCAACTGCTTTGTACAGAAGCTCAGGGGGCCCTACACAAGAAATACTTACAACTGGGTAATTGGCACTAGCATCCACAGATGAGGGATACCATTCGTCGTTTGTTTTTCTGGGACTGTGTTACTTCACTCAGCATGATGTCCTCTAGCTCCAGCCATTTTCCTGCAAAGCTCGTGATGTCGTCTTTCTTTACTGCTGCATAGAACTCCATTGTGTAGATGTACCACATTTTCTCTATCCACTCGTCAGTTGAGGGGCATTTAGGTTGGTTCCAGCTCCTTGCTATTGTGAAGAGAGCTGCAATAAACATGGCCGTGCATGTATCTCTGTGGTGGCGTAAGTCTTGAGGGTACATGCCCAGGAGTGGTATGGCTGGGTCGGGTGGCAAGTTCATTCCAAGTCTTCCAAGGGTTCTCCACACTGCTTTCCATAGTGGCTGTACGAGTTTACATTCCCACCAGCAGTGGATGAGTGTTCCCCTTTCCCCACAACCTCTCCAGCACTTGGTATCATTTGTTTTCTTGATCCTAGCCAGTCTTATTGGAGTAAGATGATATCTTAAAGTGGTTTTCATTTGCATTTCCTTAATGATTAGTGATGTTGAACAGTTCTTGAGGTGTTTCTCAGACATCTCTAATTCCTCACTTGTGAAGTCTCTGTTCAGTTCTTTGCTCCATCTATTGAGTGGGTCATTTGTTTTCTTTTTTCTTTGTTTTTTGAGTAGTTTATATATTCTGGAAATCAATGCTTTGTCAGATGTATCTGCAGTGAAGGTTTCCTCCCACTCTGTGGGATTTCTCTTCACTTCCTTGATTGTTTCTTTTGATGTACAGAAGCTTTTGAGTTTGATGAGGTCCCATTTGTCAATTGTCGACCTTAATTCTTGTGCAGCTGCTGTCTGATTTAGGAAGTCTTTTCCTACGCCTATGTCTTGTAGTCTGCTGCCAACTTTTTCTTCTATCACCTTCAGAGTTTGGGGTTTCACGTTGAGGTCTTTAATCCATCTGGAGTTGACTTTTGTACAGGGTGAGAGGTAGGGGTTTAATTTCATTCTTCTACAAGTGGTGATCCAGTTTTGCCAACACCACTTGCTGAAGATGCTGTCTTTTCTCCATTGTGGTTTCTTGGCCCCCTTGTCAAATATGAGATGGCTGAAATTGTATGTGCTCAGATTTGGATCTTCGGTTTTGTTCCATTGGTCAACAGGTCTGTTTTTGTGCCAGTACCAGGCTGTTTTTATGACTATAGCCCTGTAGTATAGTTTAAAATCTGGTATAGAGATCCCTCCTGTGTAGCTCTTTTCACTCAGGATTGATTTGGCTATTCGGGGTCTTTTGTTTCTCCAAATGAATTTAAGAACTTTTGTTTCCAAGCCTGTGAAGAAACTCTTGGGGATTTTGATTGGGATTGCATTAAATCTATACAAGAGTTTTGGTAAAATGGACATTTTTACAATGTTAATTTTCCCAATCCATGAGCATGGGAGGTTTTTCCATCTTCTGAGGTCTTCTTCAATTTCTTTCTTTAAGGGTTTAAAATTTTTGTTGTAGAGGTCTTTGGTGTCTTTGGTTAGGTTTGTTCCTAGGTATCTTATTGTTTTTGAGGCTATTGTGAGTGGGAAGGTCTCTTTGAATTCTTTCTCCAGTTGCTTGTTCTTGGTGTAAAGAAAGGCCATTGATTTTCTAAGGTTAATTTTGTATCCTGCCACTTTGCTGAAGCTGTTAATCGTTTCTAGGAGTTTTCTGGTGGAGTTTTTTGCATCTCTTAAGTAAACAATCATATCATCAGCAAATAGGGATAGTTTGACTTCCTCTTTTCCAATTAGTACTCCTTTAATATCCTTTTCTTGCCTTATTGCTCTAGCAAGTGTTTCAAGCACTATATTGAAGAGGAGTGGTGATAGGGGGCAGCCTTGCCGAGTTCCTACCTTTAAAGGGAATGTTTCCGTCATTTCCCCATTTAGGATGATATTGGCTGTGGGTTTCCTGTATATGGCTTTGATTACATTGAGGAATGATCCCTCCAATCCAATTCCTTCTAGGACTTTAAGCATGAAGGGATGCTGGATTTTGTCAAAGGCTTTTTCAGCATCAATTGAGATGATGGTGTGGTTTTTGTCTTTGATTCCGTTTATGTGTTTGATGATGTTTATTGATTTTCGTATGTTGAACCATCCCTGCATCTCTGGTATGAATCCAACTTGGTCATGATGGATGATCTTCTTGATGTGGGTCTGTATGCGATTTGCCAGTATTCTGTTTAGAATTTTGGCATCTGTGTTCATGAGGGAGATGGGTCTATAATTCTCCTTTTTAGTTGGATCTTTGCCTGGTTTTGGTAATAGAGTGATGTTGGCTTCATAGAAGGAATTTGGGAGAATTCCCTCTGATTGTATACTTCTAAACAGTTTCAGAAATAATGGTTGTAGGTCTTTTTGAAATGTTTTATAGAATTCTGCTGTGAAACCGTCTGGGCCTGGGCTTTTTTTAGTTGGGAGGCTTCTTACTACATCCTCTATTTCTTCATATGTTATGGGTCTGTTTAAGCTGCTGGTCTCCTCTTGGCCAAGCTTTGGTGATTCCCAAGATTTCAGATATTCATCCATTTCTTCTAGATTTTCAAACTTGGTAGAATATAGGTTCTTGTAATATTCCCATATAATTTTCTTGATCTTTTCCTTGTCCGTTGTGATATTTCCCTTTTCATCACAGATTGTATTGATTTGGAGTTGTTCCTTCTTTCTTTTTGTTAACTGGGCTAGAGGTCTGTCTATCTTGTTTATTCTTTCAAAGAACCAACTTTTGGCTTCATTGATTTTTTGTATTGTTTTCTTTGTTTCTATTTCATTGATTTCTGCTCTGATTTTTGTTATTTCTTCCTGTCTGTTGCGTTTAGGGTTCATCTGTTGTTGCCTCTCAAGTGCTTTTAGCTGTAGTGTTAGATCATTCACTTGTGCTCTTTCTGTTTTTCTAATGTAGGCACCCAGGGCTATAAATTTCCCTCTTAGGACTGCTTTTAAGGTATCCCATAAGTTTTGTTGTGTTGTATTGTCATTGTCATTCAGTTCCAGGAATGTTTTTATTTCTTTCTTTATCTCTTCCTTGACCCATTCATTATTCAAGAGTGTGTTGTTTAGTCTCCATGTGTTCTTGTAGGCAGGAGGGCTTGTCCTGGTGTTGATGTTGAGCTTCATTGCACTGTGGTCTGACAGGATGCATGAAATTATTTCAATCTTTTTGTATTTGTAGAGGTTTCTTCTGTGTCCCAGGATGTGGTCGATTTTGGAGAATGTTCCGTGGGGTGCTGAGTAGAAAGTGTATTCTCTGGTATTAGGATGGAATGTTCGGTAGAGGTCTATGAGGTCCATTTGGTGTATCATATCGTTCAGTTCAGATGTCTCTCTGTTTATTTTTTGTCCTGTTGACCTATCCAAAGGACTCAGTGGGGTATTGAAATCTCCCACTATGAGTGTGCTGGGGTTAGTCTGTGACTTGTGGTCCTGGAGAATTGTCTTTATAAAGTTTGGTGCACCAGAATTTGGGGCATATATATTCATAATTGTGAAATCTTCTTGGTGGATTGTTCCTTTGATGAAAATGTAATGGCCTTCTTTGTCTCTTCTGATTTCTTTTACTTTGAAGTCTATTTTATCCGATATTAAAATAGCAACACCTGCTTTCTTTTTGGTACCATTTGCTTGGAATATTTTTTTCCATCCCTTCACTTTAAGGTGGTGCCTGTCCTTGAAGGTAAGATGTGTTTCTTGCAGACAGCATATCGATGGATTCTGTTTCCTAATCCAGTCTCCCAGTCTATGTCTTTTGATTGGGGAATTTAGTCCATTAATATTTAAGGTTATGACTGATAGGTTTGTGTTGCTTCCTTTTGCCTTATTATCCATCTGCGGTTTTGATTTAGGTTTCTACTTCTGCAGTTATGCTTTTATTGATTTCTCCTTCTAGTTGCCTGGGGTTGGTTGCTCCTTTCTTCTGTTCTTTGGATTGCTTCAAGTATTCTCTGAAGGGTTGGTTTTCCGGACATGTATTCTTTCAAGTTGTTTATGTCATGGAAGATTTTCCTCTCTCCTTCCACTATGATTGACATTTTTGCTGGGTATAGTAACCTGGGCTGGCATCCATTGTCCCTCAACACTGGGAATGCTTTGCTCCAGGTTCTTCTTGCCTTCATCGTTTGCTGTGAGAAGTCCGTTGTTATTCTGATAGGTTTCCCCTTATAGGTCACTTGTTGTTTTTCTCTTGTCGCTTTAAGAATTTTCTCTTTGTTTTGGGTGTCCAGCATTTTAACTATGATGTGGCGTGGAGAATTTCTTTTCTGATCTTGTCTGTTTGGAGTTCTATGTGCTTCTTGTATTGGTATTGGTTTGTCCTTTTTTAGTTTGGGGAAGTTTTCATCTATTATTCTGTTGAAGATCTGATCAATACCTTTCTCTTGGGATTCTTCTCCTTCCTCTATTCCTATGATGCGGAGGTTTGATCTTTTCATAGTGTCCCACAGCTCCTGGTTGTTCCATTTTTGTGTATTTTTAAATTTTTCATAATCTTTCCTTGAGGTTTTTAGTTGTTCTGTGTTGTCCTCCAGGTCTGATATTCTTTGTTCTGCTTCCTCCATTCTGCTTCTGAGGCTTTTTTCATTCCTTTCCTCTTGAATGGATGAGTGTTTGATTTCCTTTTTCATTTCCTCTTCTGATTTCTTTAGTGTTTCTATTTCTTTTTGGAGCTTCTCGATCTCTTTTTGTAGCTCTTTTGTTTGCTGGTTGGTTTCTTTTTCTTTTTCAGCATGGGATCTTTTCAGTGTTTCTACTTCCTTCCGGAGCTTGTCATTCTCTCTCTCTCGGTCCTCATTCTCTTTTCTTAGTTCTTTAATTTGTTCTTTATGATCTTGTAGTTCTTTAAGTATGTTCCCAATTGTGTTTCTGATGTCTGTGTCCTGGGGCATCCCCGGGGGGATCCCACTGCAGGAGTCATCCATAGGGTTGGTAAAGCTTGGCGTGGGATTATCCTGCACCTTTCCAGTGTAGTTTCTTCTTCGTGATCCTGGCATATGGGCTTCTCCTTGCCTGTATTCCAATGTGAGTCCTGAATGCCTCTTCACTGTGTTGAAGGCGTGCTTTGCTTGCCTCCTTCAGATCCTTCTTCGTAATCTCAGTTGGCGGGGGGGGGGGGGGGGCGCTCTTCAGCCCGCGCCCCGGCACCTGCCGCTGGGCTCAAGAGATCTCAAATCTCAAGAGTCACACAAGCGTGCCTTTAATACCGGCTGGGAGGATAACTCCGCCCCCACAGCCACTAGATCTAATCAAGCCAAAGACCACACCTTTAATCCCAGCTGGGGGGATAACTCCAACCTCACAGCCACAAAGGCCAATCAAACCAAAGACAGCAGGACCAAAGGATCAGCAGTCAGCTCGCCAAGGCACCTAGTCCCTACCTGTCTCCCCCTCTTCCTGCCGCTGGGCTCAGGAGATCTCCTATATGGCTTTTTTCAAAGATCTTTGGTGTTAATTACCCTTCTAATGGTACTCTATTTTTATTGATGTCTTTTTCTCATACACTTGAGCTACCATCTACTATCCTCTCCTTAAACTGTCTAGGGAGACTTGAGTATTCCTTCCAGGACAAATCTCATAATAATAAGGTCCCAACTTAAAAAATAGAGAACAACCTGTGGGATTCATTTACCTCCTCCCATCATGTGAATCCTAAGAATAAAATTCAGGACATCCACTCTGGTGGCAAGTGACTATACCTGCTAAACCATCTTTAAGGCTCTCTAATTTTAATTTTTCTAGAAATGCATTAATATCTTCTTTGCTTTGAAGGACAGTTTTATTGGATCCCATATATTTGTTTAACAGAAAAATACACATGTATATGTATAAATGCATAAATAATAAACACACACTCACACATCTGTGTATGTATGTTTGTGTTATTTTTTATTTTGAAAGTGTTTCACTGTAGCTCAAAATGTTTTGGAACTAACTATCCACCCAAAATTGATCACAGGTTATGCATGTCAGGCCTTCTGATTCAGCCTCCTAATTGTTGGGATTACAAACAGAACAATCTTGCTTGGATCATATTTTTTATAACTTTTTTATAGTGCTTAAAATTTAACTTAGGGTCTCACAAGTGCTAGACAAGCAATTTACCACTTAGTTATATGTCTAACCTTTTTCCACACTTTGAGGGAAGGGGATATATGCCTGAACTGAATTGGAAAATGTATGAAATACACAATGCATCAATAAAAAAAAAAAAAAACAGAAAATGTATATTCATGGTCTGCATAGTTTCTGATGAGACTTTTTTTATAACTCACTGATGACTTCCATTTTCTGTTATGATAACACTCAAGACAAGGCAATGTATGGAGAAAAGAGACTTATTTGGCTTATAATCCAGGAGGTCCAAGAGCATGACACTACAATCTACTTGGATTCTGGTAAGGGACTCATCCTGCCCTATTCAAAGCAGGAAAATTGAAGAGCAGATGTGTGCACACAGGGAGGGTAACCGTGCTTTTTAACAGTGAAATCTCACAGCTCAAAACCAGGAGAGCTACATTAGCCTTTGAATGAGGATGGACCTTTAAAAACTAATTTTGCCTGAGAGGTCACATCACACTGAGAACTCAGTGTTACCATAAGCTTACATGAACATCCAAGATACTCAAACCATAGCAATTTGCATGTGACAGGATACTTTTCTATTGTTAGTTGAGGAATTCTTTCTTTGCTCTTATCCTTTGTAATTTTGATTACATAGGTATCATTCTCTTTGAATTTGTTTTAACAATAATTTGTTGAGTTTATTGGATTATCTATCCAGAACGCCCTTCAAAGCTAATGACAAAATAAAGATACCTTTAGATATAAGAGAAGCGGAGATAATTCAACAATGGACCTAAAATGTCAAAAACATTCTATGTATATATTTTGAAGAAGGGGGGAAATAATCATGTAAGGAAATTTTAATAAACAATTTGTATAAAAAGGAAAAGGTAGGCATGTAGGAAAATCCAATAGTGTTAATATTATAAAATCAAAATACAGTACATAATCTTTGCAGTAAAAATATAATACAAGCAAACCCTTTCAAAGAAATTTACTCTTGTTTAGAGTTGGACAAATATAGGTAGATATTAAGGTACATGCTATTATTTTGAAAAATAATGGGCATGTTGATTAATTCAACACTGAGTACAATATTGATTTTCATATTTCTGGTAATCTAAATTATCGCTTTTACAGTAGTAAATGATATTATATATGCATATGATCCCAAACTAAAAGTGAATTTATTGAGGATAAAGAAATCCTTGGTCATTATATAAAATGGAAAATTTGAAAAGCAAAAATAATCTGTTAGCAAAACTTGGACAAATTATATCCACGAAGAAGATGGAGAATTGAGCCCAAATATTTGGTCATCTTACTCAGTGTGAACATACTCTACTACAAAGAAAAGATTGTTGAGTGAAATAATGAAACAAAATGTTTATAGGAAAATGATCAAAAGTATGGATGAAAATGTTAAAATTATAATGATCATAAAAGGAGAATCAGATTCTGGTGTGGTGGCATATACTTTTAATCCCAGCACTCAGGAGTCAGATGCAGGCAGATTTCTGTGAGATCAAGGCCAGGCTGTTCTACAGAGTAGGGTCTTGGCCATCTGGGACTACAGGGAGATCCTATCTCTAAAACAATATGAAAGGAAGAAAGAAAGAAAGAAAGAAAGAAAGAAAGAAAGAAAGAAAGAAGGAAGGAAGGAAGGAAGGAAGGAAGGAAGGAAGGAAGGAAAGAAGGAAGAAAGAAAGAAAGAAAGAAAGAAAGAAAGAAAGAAAGAAAGAAAGAAAGAAAGAGAAAGAAAGGTTTTCTTTAAATAAAGAAGAATCAACAAACACCAAACTGAAGCATTTTCTTAATTTGCACAAATTAGATGTAGAGGGATATAAATATCATATTAAGCTTCATAAAAAGTTTGAATAATCTCTGCAAAGATTTAGGATCTTATTTTAAGTTTCAATA
Source organism: Rhizomys pruinosus (assembly GCA_009823505.1). Classification (NCBI taxonomy): domain Eukaryota; kingdom Metazoa; phylum Chordata; class Mammalia; order Rodentia; family Spalacidae; genus Rhizomys; species Rhizomys pruinosus. The sequence continues at coordinate 2,096,109 of VZQC01001595.1, read as the reverse complement.
TAATGACCAAATTTTTCAAAGTGTGAACTAGAGATCACTCATAGGAAAACATAATATGGGAATGAAGAGATGGCTGAGTAGCTAAGAGTACCAGCTATTCTTGCAGAAAAACTGAGTTTAAATTCCAGCATTCACACAGTAGCTAACAACCATCTATAACTGCAATTCCAGGGACTCTGAGACCTTCCTGTGTCCTGCATGGCATGAGAGCCCTTACATACATGCAGGCAATATACTCATACACATAAAATAAAATTTAAAAATTGCAAAAGGATACATGATCTCCTAATTTCTCTTTTAGTATTTTCCTAATAGGTGTTTCCTTCAAATTATTTTGGACTCTTCTTATTTATATTTCTTTTTTTCCATGGATTTCAGCAATTTTATTTACAAAGAATGTGTTTATTTTTATATTATTTGACTGTATTAAAACATTCTTTATGAACAGAAATCTCAGGGAATTAGAACAATTTTTTTCTTAACTTTAAAAAGATTTTCTAACAAAATTCTCAACAAAGTCCAGACTCAGAGAAAATGTTGCGATTGCATTCATACATTGCCCATTCTTTCCATCCTTATAACACGCATACAAAAGAAACCTTTTTGGAAGTTTTTTTTGTTTTGTTTTTTTGTTTGCTTTTATCCTCTCATGATTGAGTTAAGGTGGCTTGGATCTAGAACTATTAGCACAGTCTGAGAGACTGTGTTTTCCACTTCAGCCAATGTGGAGCAAGGATCTTCTCAGAGAGGACCAGATTGCTTTGGAAATTTAAATGGAGTAGTTAAAAGAATTCTGGTACACCTTCAGTTCTAACTCAGCTTCAGATTTGCCATCTTACTTGCATTAAGTCTTCAGATTTCAGTTTCTATGCTTGATCAATGAGGACTGCTGAATAAATTATATTTTCTCTCATCTCTCTTGGGGGTGGGGGACAGCATTGCCTGCCTTACTAGTAGATACACAAATACACAGGCACCAAAGTACTATTGAAATGCAGACAATGGACACTTGGATTTGAGGTAGAGCCTGGCTTTCTGCTCTTGTGATAAACTTTCAGGTATGTCAATGCTGCTGGTCTCACATATTTTATTTTTATTTTTTATTTTTTATTTATTTATTTTTTTGGTCTTTTTGAGACAGGATCTCCCTGTAGCCCCACTCTGTAGACCAGGCTGGCCTTGAACTCACAAAGATTCATCTGCCCCTGCCTCCCAAGTGCTAGGATTAAAGGCATGTGCCATCACACATGGCCCGGCCTCACATATTTTAAACTAATGCACTTCAAATAGCAAAATATTTTAAAACATTCTTAAAATAATTCTTTCAATCAGTAAAAGTAAAGCAATACTTTATTTGCTCAACCTAGAAAGATTCAATTGCGAGAAAATTACTTGCAGGCAATTTTCCTAGAAGCATTAATTAGAGTAAATTCCTTTAATTAGGTGCTTGGTATAGTTATCTCACAGATACACTGAAATCAGTGAAGTGCTTTATCTACCATTTTAATTGCAGCATGAAAGGAGGTGTCATGGTATTATAGGAAACAAACAAATGGACAACTGTGGATTTAGTAGTCATATGATATGTGTCAAAAAGTGCTTCTAAACCAGTCAGTTGTGATTTAAGTGTCTTAAATCTCAGGCTCTCTGGATTAGTAGTTATGAGCTCATGATTAATCTGCTTTGCTTCAGTCTTAAGTGATAGGATTGCACACTTTTGAGGAAGTTCATATATGAAATGCCAATTCAATTAGGCTTATCCTCATCATCCAAGGGCTTAGCTGAGTCCAGACAATTATCTAAATCATTGAAAAACATAATTAGTATCTTCACTTAACTCATTAATATTAGATACCTTTGTGCATCATATTAACAAGACATAAATCAGTTCGTCTGTTTTTCCAGCCATGACCAAACATTGGTCAAGTTAGAAAGTAAATAAAATAAAAATTACTTATGTACCAGGAAGATTGCATTTCCAAGAATATGTTTTCTATAACTATTGTAAAAAGACCAAAATTGAAAATATATTTATATATTAAACTAAGTTGTTTGAACAACTGGAAATAATGGGATTAGAATAATAATTTTCTTGAGATTTCTTTGATGTCTGGGAATCATTCCTCTAAAAGTTTCAATAAGCATGAATGTCTATTAAATTAAGAGGGAACTTTAAAGTTTATTGTGTTGAAGACATCAAAAAATTTATATCCTATAATGTTTTATTTGGGAGATCTTGGGCAAATCTTATTTTATGTATTTAAGATATTTCATATTATAGAACAGGAAAGCTATCGGAAAGGATTAAATTATGACAATTTATCTCCAAAATGTTTTTGAAGGAAGATTGATGTTCTTTCCTGCAAAGGTAAATTGGAGCCATAGTTTTAGTAAGTTGAAATTTATGAAATTTAAGACATATTAAGTAACATTTCTGTACATCTGAACTGATGCTGAAGATTCCCAATAGCCTAGAGTAGGCTTCCCTTCACACACATTCATTAATATGAAAGTCAAAAGCTAAATTCAAAATAAAAAAGAATTGAATCATTTGGGCATGGAGATAAAGCATATGTTGCTAACCCCATTAGAGTCTGGCAGGATGAGTCAGTGTTGTGCTGGGAGGATTTATCAACAGAGCCTGCCAGCTGTTCCTCAGCTACTCTCTCCCTCTTGAGCATTTCAAGTATCTTGTCCTAGCTGAATTCCTATCTGTCATTTTGGCCAGCTATTCTTTTCTCCACTTCTAGCCCTGAATAAATGGTACTTGCCCTATGTTCTTTATTGAAACGTTTAGTATATAGAACTGTTCTAAGTATCCCTAATTTTCCCACCAATTGATTATTGTCTCAGAACCTTAATATGATGCCTTTCTACCAGCAACAAATTTGATTTAATTGGTCCTGGTATGGCCAAGATATTATGAATTTTGGAACCTAAGTAACTAACATAGAATTGTAACCTGAGGAAATACCAGGATGTCTACCTACTGACATCCATTTACCACTTAATTGAATGTTCAGAATACTCTCTAGATAGATATTATGTTGGTTGCAGAGAAAAAGAAATATTATATCAGAAAGACTGACAGACTAGCTTGACACTGACACTTATACTAGCCTAAAAGAATCACTAATACCTAACAATAGTAACACATGGTAGCAGAAAGATTCTAACCAAGGTATAAATTATAGCTGGCTTGCTCCTTATATATTTTAAATAGGCCTATTTCTCTGTGTGTGTGTGTGTGTATGTGTGTGTGTGTGTGTGTGTGTGTGTGTGAATAAGATTTTCAGAAAAGCTATTGAAGACTCTCTCCTCTCACTTTCTCTTTTTGATTTTTTTGCTCTACCAAAGCAGTGTTAAAATAAAAATCTTCATAGAAATTTACTGCTGCATAGAACCCCATTGTGTAGATGTACCACATTTTCTCTATCCACTCATCAGTTGAGGGGCAGCTGGGTTGGTTCCAGCTCCTTGCTATTGTGAAGAGAGCTGCAATAAACATGGCCGTGCATGTAACTCTGTGGTGGCGTAAGTCTTGAGGGTACATGCCCAGGAGTGGTATGGCTGGGTCGGGTGGCAAGTTCATTCCAAGTCTTCCAAGGGTTCTCCACACTGCTTTCCATAGTGGCTGTACGAGTTTACATTCCCACCAGCAGTGGATGAGTGTTCCCCTTTCCCCACAACCTCTCCAGCACTTGGTATCATTTGTTTTCTTGATCCTAGCCAGTCTTACTGGAGTAAGATGATATCTTAAAGTGGTTTTGATTTGCATTTCCTTAATGATTAGTGATGTTGAGCAGTTCTTGAGGTGTTTCTCAGACATCTCTAATTCCTCGCTTGTGAAGTCTCTGTTCAGTTCTTTGCTCCATCTATTGAGCGGGTCGTTTGTTTTCTTTTTTCTTTGTTTTTTGAGTAGTTTATATATTCTGGAAATCAATGCTTTGTCAGATGTATCTGCAGTGAAGGTTTCCTCCCACTCTGTGGGATTTCTCTTCACTTCCTTGATTGTTTCTTTTGATGTACAGAAGCTTTTGAGTTTGATGAGGTCCCATTTGTCAATTGTCGACCTTAATTCTTGTGCAGCTGCTGTCTGATTTAGGAAGTCTTTTCCTACGCCTATGTCTTGTAGTCTGCTGCCAACTTTTTCTTCTATCACCTTCAGAGTTTGGGGTTTCACGTTGAGGTCTTTAATCCATCTGGAGTTGACTTTTGTACAGGGTGAGAGGTAGGGGTTTAATTTCATTCTTCTACAAGTGGTGATCCAGTTTTGCCAACACCACTTGCTGAAGATGCTGTCTTTTCTCCATTGTGGTTTCTTGGCCCCCTTGTCAAATATGAGATGNAAGGCGTGCCTTTAATACCGCTGGGCGGGGGCAAACTCCGCCCCCACAGCCCAAGAATCTAATCAAGCCAAAGACCACACCTTTAACCCAGCTGGGGGGATAACTCCAACCTACAGCCCCAAAGGCCAATCAAACCAAAGACAGCAGGCAAACAGGATCAGCAGTCCAGCTCGCCAAGGCACCTATCCCTACCTGTCCTCCCTCTTCCTGCCGCTGGCTCAGGAGATCTCCTATATGGCTTTTTTCAAAAGATCTTTGGTGTTAATTACCCTTCTAATGGTACTCTATTTTTATTCATGTCTTTTTCTCATACACTTGAGCTACACATCTACTATCCTCTCCTTAAACTGTCTAGGGAGACTTGAGTATTCCTTCCAGGACAAATCTACATCAATAATAAGGTCCCAACTTAAAAAATAGAGAACAACCTGTGGGATTCATTTACCTCCTCCCATCATGTGAATCCTAAGAATAAAATTCAGGACATCCACTCTGGTGGCAAGTGACTATACCTGCTAAACCATCTTAAGGCTCCTCTAATTTTAATTTTTCTAGAAATGCATGTAATTACTCTTCTTTGCTTTGAAGGACAGTTTTATTGGATCCCATATATTTGTTTAACAGAAAAATACACATGTATATGTATAAATGCATAAATAATAAACACACAGCTCCACACATCTGTGTATGTATGTTTATGTTGTTATTTTTTATTTTGAAAGTGTTTCACTGTAGCTCAAAATGTTTTGGAACTAACTATCCACCCAAAATTGATCACAGGTTATGCATGTCAGGGCCTTCTGATTCAGCCTCCTAATTGTTGGGATTACAAACAGAACAATCTTGCTTGGATCATATTTTTTTATAACTTTTTATAGGTGCTTAAAATTTAACTTAGGGTCTCACAAGTGCTAGACAAGCAATTTACCACTTAGTTATATGTCTAACCTTTTTCCACACTTTGCAGGGAAGGGGATTATGCCTGACGTGAATTGGAAGTTGAAATACAATACGCATCAATAAAAAAAAAAAAAAACAGAAAATGTATATTCATGGTCTGCATAGTTTCTGTATGAGACTTTTTTATAACTCACTGATGACTTCCATTTTCTGTTATGATAACACTCAAGACAAGGCAATGTAATGGGAAAAGAGACTTATTTGGCTTATAATCCAGGAGGTCCAAGAGCATGACACTACAATCTACTTGGATTCTGGTAAGGGACTCATCCTGCCCTATTCAAAGCAGGAAAATTGAAGAGCAGATGTGTGCACACAGGGAGGGTAACCGTGCTTTTTAACAGTGAAATCTCACAGCTCAAAACCAGGAGAGCTACATTAGCCTTTGAATGAGGATGGACCTTTAAAAACTAATTTTGCCTGAGAGGTCACATCACACTGAGAACTCAGTGTTACCATAAGCTTACATGAACATCCAAGATACTCAAACCATAGCAATTTGCATGTGACAGGATACTTTTCTATTGTTAGTTGAGGAATTCTTTCTTTGCTCTTATCCTTTGTAATTTTGATTACATAGGTATCATTCTCTTTGAATTTGTTTTAACAATAATTTGTTGAGTTTATTGGATTATCTATCCAGAACGCCCTTCAAAGCTAATGACAAAATAAAGATACCTTTAGATATAAGAGAAGCGGAGATAATTCAACAATGGACCTAAAATGTCAAAAACATTCTATGTATATATTTTGAAGAAGGGGGGAAATAATCATGTAAGGAAATTTTAATAAACAATTTGTATAAAAAGGAAAAGGTAGGCATGTAGGAAAATCCAATAGTGTTAATATTATAAAATCAAAATACAGTACATAATCTTTGCAGTAAAAATATAATACAAGCAAACCCTTTCAAAGAAATTTACTCTTGTTTAGAGTTGGACAAATATAGGTAGATATTAAGGTACATGCTATTATTTTGAAAAATAATGGGCATGTTGATTAATTCAACACTGAGTACAATATTGATTTTCATATTTCTGGTAATCTAAATTATCGCTTTTACAGTAGTAAATGATATTATATATGCATATGATCCCAAACTAAAAGTGAATTTATTGAGGATAAGAAATCCTTGGTCATTATATAAAAATGGAAAATTGAAAAGCAAAAATAATCTGTTAGCAAAACTTGGACAAATTATATCCACGAAGAAGATGGAGAATTGAGCCCAAATATTTGGTCATCTTACTCAGTGTGAACATACTCTACTACAAAGAAAAGATTGTTGAGTGGAAATAATGAACAAAATGTTTTATAGGAAATGATCAAAAGTATGGAGAAAATGTTAAAATTATATGTCATAAAAGGAGAATCAGATTCTGGTGTGGTGGCATATACTTTTAATCCCAGCTCAGGAGTCAGTGCAGGCAGATTTCTGTGAGAATCAAGGCCAGGCTGTTCGACAGAGTAGGGTCTTGGCCATTGGGACTACAGGGAGATCCTATCTCTAAAACAATTATGAAAGAGAAAGAAGAAAAGAAAAGAAAGAAAGAAAGAATAAGAAAGATAAGAAGGTAGGAAAGGAAGAGAAGGAATGGAAGGAGTGAAGGAGGAAAGAAGGTAAAGAATAGAAAAGAGCAAAGAAGAGAAAAGAATATAGCGAAATGAGAAGAAAGAAAAAGATAGGAAGAATTTCAGGAAGCAGGAATTGCAAAGGTATCAAGTGGACAAGTGAAGGTAAAGGCAACTGTAGGAACTATGAAACGATATATTCAATGTTAAGTAGATAAGAAAGAAAGAATGAAGGACATTCAAGAAGGAAGGAAAGTAAGAAAGGAAAGAAGGAAGGAAGGATAAGACGCAAAGACGAAAAAGGTATAGTAAATGTGAAAAAGAAATGAAAGTTTAAATAGAAATTATACAGGTGAGAATAGAACAGCATATAGCGTAAATGGTAGAAATGAATAAGGTGTTTCTTTTAAATAAAACGATAATGGATATTCAACACAAAATCACCATAATACTTGAGAGTGCGATTTTTTCTCTAATATGGGCACAAGATCTAGATCTGGCTTAGAGTGGTGATTTATACAAGTATCATCAATCAAGTCGTGTGCACTAAAAAGTCATTGGAACATAATCATTCAATGCCAAAGATTTAGGATCCCTTATTTTAAGGTTTCAAGTATATATGACACTAAATTTTCCATACTAGTGTGAACTATGAGATCACTCATATATCCGTAACTCACATCAATCATACGGACTGAAGCCGAATGGTAATCTTGAGTCATAAGCTAAGTAGGAGCCAGACTATTTCTTGCAGGGAAAACTGGAGTTTAAATTCCAGCAATATCCAACAGACTAAGTAGCTGACTTAACTCGGATCTGAGAAGGAACATGCTTATATAATTCCTCAGAAGGACCTCTGAAAGACCTTCTTGTCACTGCATGGCTAATAGAAGAGCTCCTTATATAGTATCTATTGTACATGCAGGTCATTATTCTAATACGTACAGACACCTTAATAATGAATTACAAAAAATTTGCCAAATAAGTGATACTTTGATCTTTTCACTATATTTCATCTTTAGTAGTTTTACAGCTATTGAGTGTAGGTATGTGTCCTTCAACCTTATTCTCTACGGAATACTCCTGTCTTATTTATACATTTCTTGTTATTTTCCCATGGATTCAAGCAAATTTTATAGTATTTACATAAAGTGCAATGATGTTATCTATATGCTATATTATATTTGACTGTATTAAAATCATCATTGATTGAACAGAAAGTATACTGTCACGGAGTAGAATTATGTACATACACACTTTCTCTCTCTCTCTAATCTCTAATACATAGCATCTTTCTCTATAATCACCATAAAGCTCCTCCACACGAATAGTCTCAAGAATTTTCTCACTCAGTGATTCTGAGATGAATGTTGCGATGCATTTGTCATACCAGTGTGCTTTCGCTAATAATAACTTATTCCATCCGCTTACTTTAATCGGTTAACAGCTTACCTCACAATAAGGAGCTCTTTATGAGAAGTTTTACTTTGCTGTATTATGATACTATCAGAGCTTTGTGATTGCCCTTAGTCCTCCTCATCTCCAGATGATTTAGCTACGTTAAGGTGGCTTGGATCTAGAACTATTAGCACAGTCTGAGAGACTGTGTTTTCCACTTCAGCCAATGTGGAGCAAGGATCTTCTGCAGAGATGTACCTGACTTGCTTAGTATAAAATTCTATAATGGACAGAAATAATAACATTCCTGGAACTACACCTATACTAGTTCTCATACTTGCAGCTATTCAGATTTCCAGGGTCTTATATAGCATTAGTCATTCAGATTTCAGCAAGTCTTCCTAAATGCTTTTTGAGTCAATATTAGCGCACTGAATCTGAGAATAAAGCAATTATATTTTCCTGCTCATTACTCTCTCTCACTGGAGAGAAGGTGCAAGAAGGGACGAACAACGCAAATATTCCGGGGGCCTGCGCGTTGCGCACTAGTCCATTGTATACACATCACTACAGCAGGTTCGCGGAACAGACAAGTACTATTAGACATGCAGAGCACAGTGGAGCACGATTTTGGACTTTGAGGTTAGAAGCGCTTGGCACTAGCTATGCCTCGCTCTCTTGTCAGTCGAAGAGTGTGAAAACTATCTAGAGACAGCTGGGTCACATGGACTAGGTGGCAGACCCATGTCTCTGGTAGAGATCATGAACACACTCATATATATATTATAATATAATATATATAATATTAATATAAAATTTAATATAAATTGATAATGGTAAATTTTTAGCGATACTTTTTATGATGGATTGCGTGAAAAATTCTCCCTGTGAGGAGCCACGTTCAGCTCTGTTTAGACCAGGCTTGGAGTCTTGTCATTTATACTCACATAAGTATGTGCATTCTGGCATCACTCGTTCTCCTCATAAGTGCTAGGTATTAAATGGCATTAGTGTCTTCGATCGACTACATGGCTGACCTGGCATCAGCTCACATATGTGTAAAGGGTAGACTAAAATTGCAACGTTCAAATAGCAACAATAGTGTTTAATAAACAATCTCGCTTAAAATATATGCTTCATGCAGTAAGAAGTAAAACAGGAATGAACTTAGTATGAATTGCTCGACCTAGTAAACGCACTGGTGCGAACATTGCGGAGGTGTGAGCAAGAATTACATGCGTGGTTAATTTGTCCTATGAATAGCACTATAAGTAGAGTAGTATATCCTTTTAAGTGATAGATTCGAGTGCTATGATCTCATAGTGATTCTCATCAGACTGCTTACACTGAAGATCAGTCGAAGCCTCTCTTTATCTTAACATTTTAGATTTGCCAGCATGAAACGTCTATGGTGATCATGGTGACTGATATAGGAACACCAAACTCATACTCTAATGGGACACACTCGTGAATTTGGAGTAGGTTCAGTTTAGCTGATCATGTTGTCATAAAAGATGTGCTTCTAAACTCATCGGTCAGGCTATGTGACTATTAGTGTCTTAAAGAGGTCGTGCGAAGCTCACTAGGAATTCAGTTAGCTCTCATCTGAGCCACTGATGATACAATTCTTGAGCTGTTGCTTCGAAGCGTTATTATTGTGATTTAGGATTGCACACTTCTGAGAGAAGTTTACATTATTTATGAAATTAATGCAACACCAATTTCCTTCTAGAAGCTATTATCACTCATACAATCACGAAGGGAACTTAGAAGAAAAAAACAAACATGAGATCCAGACCACATTACTCTACTAATAATCATTGAGGAAAATCATTATTAGTATGCGTTTCACCTAAACTCATTAGAAAAATATTAGATTACCATTGATGCCCAGAGCATACAACTATAAACAAGACATAAGAGTACAGTTGCGTCATGTTATTCTCCATACCATGACCGAGGATAGACATTTAGGGTAACAACCTTACGCAAGAAGATCACTGAATAAATATCAACAATACTTAACTTTATGTAACCAGGATCATGATTAGACAGTTGCCAAGATATGTATTTTGGCTCTATACAACATATGTGTAAAAAGACCCAACATTGTTAAAATATCATACTTATTTAATCATATTCACAACTAAGATTGTTTGAAGACTGGCTGGAACGAACTCAGAGAAGAAAACAAATGATACTCAAAAGATGCTTGGAGAGTGATTTATGTGGACATTAATAATTTTCTTGAGGTATAGGGTTGGGAACACAGTTGACATCCCTAGTGGCTTGGGTAATGGAGTGTAACTGTTAACTAGCGATAACAGGTTTCACATACAGCTATGGGAATGAGCAATGGTGTGTAGTTAGAATTACCACTGTAGGGAAGACATTCTGTGGAAAGATGTTATTGTGTCTGACAGCACATCACCGCACCACACGCCATACCACTCACTTGGGTTACTATACTGCGTACACATCTCTTTATTTAGAGGAGACATCTGAGGCGACCACCAATCTGTAAGTTACAATTGACTTTACGGATCCATATGTGTCAATGACTCTTACTAGCTATCACAAGGATAGCTATAAACAGGAACAGTGGGATTATAAAATCTCCATGACACCAGTCTGAATCCCACAATAAGCTGTATTGAAGGAAGTAGTGATTAATGTGGATACGATTATACCTATCAATTGTGGAGGGTTTAACATATGGAAGCCATTAGTTCTTCAAGCCTTATAGGAGTTCTGATAAAGCAGCATAGTATGAATATTTTCTATGAAGACATATAAGTAACATATATCGAGTTTACATCTCTTGAATACTTATTGCTTGAAGTATTCCCAACATAGACCTAAGAGCTGGTCTTTCCCTTCTGACACAGCGATTCATTAATATGAAGAGTGCAAAGCTACAATAATCAAAATAATAAAAGAAAAGAAAAAAGAAGTTTGAATAGAGCAGAGAGGATTGGGTCACTGGGTAGACTAAAAAGCATATCTTTATGTTGTCTGAGGACACCCATTAGAAGATACTGTCACGTGTATTGATGTCAGTGTTGTCAGCTACACGGAGGATATTATCACACAGAGCCTTCTAGCAACGACACCCTGTCTCAACACACATACTCTCTCACCATCTTCGAGCATCACTTCAAGTATCTTATCACATAGCACTGGAATAGTGCCTATCTGATCAATTATTGGCACGGACGCTTATTACTTTTTCTACCACTTCATAGCCCTGAAATTAATAATAGTACATATGCCCTAGGGTGTTCATTTATCTGAAAACGGTTTACGTACTATATAGTAAATCTTTGTTCTAAGTAGTTCCCTAACCTTTTTCTCCAGGCCAATTATTTATTGAGGTCTTCCAGTAGATCCTCGTCTAATATAGATGCCCCCCATTTGTTGAGCCTAAAAGCTATACATAATTGAGTTTAATAATGTTCCTGGTATGCGCGCGAATATATTATGAATTTTTTGGAAATCGTTTAAAGTTTCAACTATAAAGAAATGAATGCTTGTAACCTGAAGTAATTAAATACCAGGGTCGAGATTGGTCACTAACCTACTGATAAGATCCATTTCCAATCGTTCCTCGACATTAGTCAGGAATACTCCTCTTCCTGATAGATAATTATTATTTGGTTTGAGCTCAAGGATTAAAAAGAAATCTTTTTTCTTCCAAGAACATTTAATTCATATCAGATACTAGAGATGGATCAGAATCTTTAGCTTGACATTCTAGAACACACTTCCATTTTAAAGTGAGTTATACATAGATGGATCCTAGAAGAATCCACTGAGAGTTAACACCAACATATAAGTAGGACAACTATCAACCGAGTATGTCATGAATAAGGATTCAGAAGCGCAAGTCATTAAATTATAGCTGGCTTGCTCCTTATATATTTTAAATAGGCCTATTTCTCTGGTGTGGTTGTGTGTGTATGTGTGATGTGTGTGGTGTGTGTGTGTGTGTGTGAATAAGATTTTCAGAAAAGCTATTGAAGACTCTCTCCTCTCACTTTCTCTTTTTGATTTTTTTGCTCTACCAAAGCAGTCGTAAATAATTTTCATAGAAATTTACTTGCTGCATAGAACCCCATTGTGTATGTACCAACATTTTCTCTATCCACTCATCAGTTGAGGGGCAGCTGGTTGGTTCCAGCTCCTTTGCTATTGTGAAGAGAGCTGCAATAAAACATGGCCGTGCATGTACTCTCGTGGTGGCGTAAGTCTTGAGGGTAAATGCCCAGGAGTGGTATGGCTGGGTTCGGGTGGCAGAGTTCATTCCAAGTCTTCCAAGGGTTCTCCACACTGCTTTCCATAGTGGCTGTACATTTACATTCCCACCAGCAGTGATGATGTGTTCCCCTTACCCCAAAACCTCTCCAGCACTGGGTATCATTTGTTTTCTTGATCCTAGCCAGGTCTTATTGGAGTAAAATGATATCTTAAAGTGGTTTTCATTTGCATTTCCTTAATGATTAGTGATGTTGAACAGTTCTTGAGGTGTTTCTCAGACACCTCTAATCTCCTCCTCTGTGAAGTCTCTGTTCAGTCTTTTGCTCCATCTATTGAGTGGGTCATTTGTTTCTTTTTTCTTTGTTTTTTGAGTAGTTATATATTCTGAAATCAATGCTTTGTCAGATGTATCTGCAGTGAAGGTTTCCTCCCACTCTGTGGGAAATTTAAAGAAACATTTATTTATGTGCAAAACTGACTCCCTAGGCCTAGAGAGATGGCTCAGCAATTAAGAGCACTGGTTGTTCTTGCAGAGGACCTGGATTTGATTCCCAGAACCCACATGGCAACTAACAACTGTCTGTAACTCCAGTTCCCAGGGATCCAATTCCTTCTTCTGACCTCCGCTGACATTGCATGATACAGATATACTTACACCCACACAGCTGATACACTCATACACAAAATATAAAATAAAAATTATACATAAAATACAAAAACCAAAAACTAACTTCCTGCATCTATTTTACAAACATTTGTTTTCCTTCTTTTTTTTTTTTTTTTTTTTTTTTTTGGTCTTTTTCACGACAGAGGTCTCCCTGTAGTCCCAGCTGTCCTGGAACTCACTCTGTAGACCAGGCTGGCCTTGAACTCACAAAGATCCGCCTGCCTCTGCCTCCCAAGTGCTAGGATTAAAGGCGTGCGCCACCACGCCCGGATTTGTTTTCCTTCTTGATTTAATGTGGAAATACGGTGCTTCATTTGAACTTAAATTGGTCTGATCTTTTAACCTAACAGTGCAAAGATATTTATTTGATACTTTATTTAATAACAAGAAATTCTGAGCTGGGTATGGTTTCGCATGCTGGTAATCTGAGTTTTCTGGAGATAGAGGCAGGGAATCCAAGCTTTGTTATATAGCAAGTTTGAGCTTGGAATACATAAGAGCATATTTCAGCGAACAGACATACACAGACATTCAGAAATACACGGGGTGGAGGAGAGAGGGAGAGAGAGAGAGAGAAAATTATGACATGACTCATCTAAATTTAGCTGTACATTTGATATTACTTATATTTAATACATGAAATACGTGTGGACTCTACAATCTTAACATTTGCTAAAATTACATTTTTTCATAGCGTGCTTATTGAAAATATTTCAATACTATATTATAATTGTTTTAAATTATAAACTTCCTTCTCCCATACTCTAACTTGTTTATTGTCCATATTTAAATTATTGGCTTGTTGAGGAAGGAACATTATAACTTATAAAGGAGTTATGGATTATGTTATGCACAGATGACAAAAAGAGGAACTTAATGAAAATCATCCCACATAAGTGTGAAAATGCTAAATAGAAGGTACACTGAAATCACATTTTAAATAATTGCTTGGCATTGTTTACTGAAGATAACTAATGAAAGAAAAAGTATGCATGAACTGAAATGAACAATTTCAGAATTCATGGCTTATATAAAAAGTTTAATATGTTATTCAGGACACCTAGAACTGGAAAGAACCAAATACCTGTCAGCTGTTGAAAGATATGTGAATTGATATGGCAAGAGATAAGGTAGTGAAAAATAAAACACAGTGTATATGAAATTCCATGACTTAATAGTGAGCAGAAGACAACAGAAAATGTTGCTGATAAAATTCCAGGATTTGAGAGAATGAGGACATAGGAAAGCATGTTGAAATGATGAATGTGGCTAGTTTTGAACTGTGAGGTCCCAAGGACACATCTCTATATAAACATACAATTGCACATTCAGTATCTATGCACTTCTTACATGCAATGCAAATTATAACACAAGCAAAGTAGAGTTGGCATGTACATGTGCATATGTGTCAAATGAAAACAAAACTCTAAATGGATAAAGATCCTGAATGGGCAAGAAAATGGGACACAGTGAGTATTTGTATGAGAATAAAGAAAAAGAAAATTTCTCACTAGGTTTAGGATTGGCACTTTAGATAGTTTCTTTACACTTTATAGTGCTGCTATAGGACAGGGGGTTGTGTTTGTGTGGGGATTATTGCCTGTCAACTACACTGTAAGAAAATTGATATTAATAGTTAATATTTTCAGATTTTTAATTGATAAGAAATTTCTATTTTAACACAAAGGGAAAGACCATAATATTCATAGAGCACATGATTTCAATTGAACTAAAATAATATTCTACATGTTACTTGCAACCATTACTATGAAGATTTCTAATATGACCTCATCATTATCCTTAGCTTTGCAGACATTGTTTACCACATACTAGTATAGTTTTAAGAAGTGTTTTCTTAAAGAATATCTATATTTCAAGGCTTGAATACTTTATCTAGAATATGATTGTAAAATTTCATTTGAGGGCCAGAAGAGATGGGTCAGTGGTTAAGAGCATTGGCTCCCTTTGCAGAAGACTTGAGTTTGGTTGTCAGCACCCACATGAGAGCTAACAACTCCCTGTGATTCTAGGTCCAAGGGATCTGACACCTTCTTCTGACCTTTGCAGGTGTTGCATGATCCAAGTGCACTTACAGACATTCAGTCAATATACTCATACACATAAAATAAAAATAAAGATCTCCGCTTCCTCCACAGGCAGGGAAGGATAAGAGCAGGCCCACCCCGCTGAGAGCTTGGTTCTTCAGGAACACTGAGGAGGTAGTTGCCTCCCTGCTTCTGCAGCAGGCCAGATAAGGGCCAGCCCACTCCCCTGGGAACTTGAGTCTTCAGGAACACTGAGGCTGCAGCCAGGTTGCTGGTACAAGGGCAAAACCACCCCCTTCCACACTCAAACAAAGGGAACAGGCCTACATTGCAAGGAAGAAATACCCGAATTGCACATCAGATTACAAACAAAGCAAATCAAATCCACATGCCAAAAGTACAAAGAAAACTCAACAACATCAGAAAAGCAAATAAAACTCCACCAAACTCTATCAATCTTATAGAGGACTCAGAGATCTCCCTGAGAGGTAACCCAGGGCACAGATCTTAAAAAAACAATCATAGATATATTCAAAGAAATCAATGACCTAAATGGAGAGAATGACAAACACCAGAAGGAAATGGAAATGCTGAAAAACAAAATCTCAGGCTGAAACAGAAAAACTAAAAGGGGAGAATGGTCAACTCCGGAAAGAAATGGAAATACTAAAGGAACCTCATGTCAAAACCAAAAAGGAAATCGAACACTCATCCAGTCAACAGGAAATGGCAAGAGAAAGCCTCAGTAACAGAATGGATGAAGCAGAAAATAAAATATCAACCATAGAAGATAATGTAGAAGAACTGAAGAGCTCAAGGGAAGACTATGAAAAATTTAAAGAAAAACACAATAGTGGAATAATCAGGAAATGTGGGACACCATGAAGAGACCAAACTTCTGCATCATAGGTATAGAGGAAGAAGAAGAATCCCAGGACAATGGTATAGACCAGATCTTTAACAGAATTATAGAAGAAAATTTCCCCAAATTGAAAAAAAGACACCCATACAAATACAAAAGGCACATAAGAATCCAAATAGTCAAGATCAGAAAAGAAATTCCTGACACCATATCATAATCAAAACTTTAGATGCTCAGAACAAAGACAGAATACTGAGAGCCACAAGAGAAAAACAAGTTACCTATAAAGGAAAACCTTTCAGAATACAGATGACTTCTCACTGAAGATGATGAAAGCCAGTAGAGCTTGGAACAAAGTATTTCCAGTACTAAACAACTACAGATGCCAATCCAGGTTACTCTATCCAGCAAAAATGTCAATTATAAGTGAAGAAGAAAGGAAAATCTTCCATGACATAAGCAAGATGAAAGAATACATGTCTAGAAATCCAACCCTCCAGAAAATACTCTGAACTGCACAGAGGAAAGGAGCAGCTATTCCCAAACATCAAGAGAGGGAAATTACTGAAGGTATAAACACAGAAATACAAGAAAATGCAAACAGAAAATAAGTTGAAGGGAATCAATATACATCTCTCAATATTAACCCTAAATATTAATGGTCTAAACTCCCCAGTCAAGAGACGCAGATTTGGAGAACGCATTAAGAAACTGAATCCATCTTTCTGCCGTTCTCAAGGAACACACCTCACTTTAAAGGACAAACACCATCTTAAGGTGAAAGGGTGGAAAAAATTATTTCAAGCAAATGGCACCAAAAAACAAGCAGGAGTTGCTATTTTAATATCAGTCAAATAGATTTCAAAGTAAAACTAATCAGAAGAGATGAAGATGTTAACTGCATCCTTATCAAAGTGTTAATCAACCATGAAGATCTCACAATCATAAGTATACATGCACCAAACACTGGGGCACCAAAATTCCTAAACACAATCTTGAAGGACTTCAAGACACAGCTCAATCCCAGCACACTAATAGTGGGAGACTACAATACCCCACTGAGCCCATTGGACAGGTCAACTAGATAAAGAATAAACAGAGAGACATCTGAACTGAACAATAGGATACACCAAATGGTCCTAACATATGTTTACTGAATATTCCACCCAAACACCAAAGAACATAATTCCTACTCAGCACCCCATGGGACATTCTACAAAATCAGCCATATACTGGGACTCAGAGAAAATCTCAGCAAATACAAAAATAATTGAAATAATTTCACGCATCTCATCAGATCTCAGTGCAATAATATCAACAATGGAAAGAACCCTAGTAGCTGCAAGCACACATGGAGGCTAAACAACACACTGCTGAATAATGAATGAGTCAAAGGAGAATAAAGAAAGAAATAAAAGCATTCCTGGTACTAAATGAAAGGGATGATACAACACAGAAAAACCTATGGGACACCATACAAGCAGAACTGAGGGGGGAAATTCATAAAATTAAGGGAGGGAAATTAAGAAAAGAGAAAGAACACAAATAAATTACTTAACACTGCAACTAAAAACACTTGAGAGGCAGCAAAAAATGAATCCTAAGCCAGGCAGACAGGAAGAAATAACAAAAATCAGAGCAGAAATCAATGAAATAGAAATAGAAAATCAAGGAATCCAAGAGCTGGCTCTTTGAAAGGATAAACAAGATAGATAGACCTCTAGCCCAATTGACTAAAAGAAAGAAAGAGCAACTCCAAACCAAACAAATCAGAGATGAAAGAGGAAACATCACTACAGATTATGAAAAGATTCAGACAATCCTCTGGGAATACTTCAAAAACCTACACTCTACTAAATATGAAAACCTAAGAAAAATGGATGAATACCTGACATCAGGGAATCCAAGAAGACCTAACTGGGAAGAGGTCGACAGCTTAAATAGACCCATAATAAAGAAGGAAATTGAAACTGTAATAAAAAACCTCCCAACTAAAAAAAAGCCCAGGTCCAAGTGGATTCATGGCAGAATTCTATAAGACGTTTAAAGAAGACCTACAGCCACTCCTACTAAAATTATTCAAGAGGATAGAAAGATAAGGAAATCTTCCAAATTCCTTCTATGAAACCAACATCACTCTAATAACAAAACCAAGCTGAGATACAACCAAAAAAGAAAACTATAGACCCATTTCACTAATGAACATAGATGCAAAAATTCTCAACAAAATACTTGTAAACCACATACAGGCACATATCACAAAGATCATCCACCATGACCAAACTGGAGTCATACCAAAGATGCAGGGATCATTCAACATACATAAATCAATAAATGTCATAAAGCACATAAATGGACTGAAAGACATAAACCACATGGTCATCTCAATCAATGCAGAAAAGGGCTTTGACAAAATTCAGCATGTGTTCATGCTTAAAGTCCTGAAGGGAACTGTACTGGAGGGAACATTCCTCAACACATTTAAAGCCATATACAATAAACCCTCAGCCAGCATTATGTTAAATGGGGAAAAACTAGAAGCATTCCCCTTAAAGTCAGGAACCCAGCAAGGCGGCCCTCTATCCCCACTCTTTTTTCCATATAGAGCTTGAAATGCTTGTGAGAACTATAAGACAAGAGAAGGAAATTAGGGGAGTACTAATTGGAAAAGAGGAAGTCAAACTAAACCTTTTTTGCAGATGAGATGATAGTTTACCTAAGGGATGCCAAAAACTCCAAGAGAAAACTTCTAGAAACTATCAACAGCTTCAGTAAAGTGGCAGGATACAAAATTAACTTAGAAAAATCAGTAGCCTTTCTTTATGCCAATACAAGCAATTGGAGAAGGAATACAAAGAGACTTTCCCACTCATAATAGTCTCCCAAAATAAATTATTTAGGAAAACACCTGACTAAACACACAAAAAATATTTACAAAGAAAACTTTAAATCCCTCAAGAAGGAAATTGAGGAAGATATGAGAAGATGGAAAAACTTCTCATGTTTATGGATTGGAAGAATCAGTATAGTAACAATGACCATCCTACCAAAGTAATATACAGATTCAATGCAATCACAATTAGAATCTCAAGGAGCTTCTTCACAGAGCTAGAAAAAAAAAATCCTAAAGTTCCTATGGAGATGCAAAAGACCCCAGATAGCAAAAGCAACCCTGACCAAAAAGAGCAATGGGGGGGAGGGGGAAGATTGCCATACCAGACTTCAAACTATATTACAGGGCTATAATCATAAAACAGCCTGGTATTGGCACAAAATCAGGCCTGTAGATGAGCGGAACAAAATTAAGGATCCAAACATGAGCGCATCCAATTTCAGCCACCTCATATCCGACAAAGGGGACAAGAAGAATCAATGAAGGAAAGGCAGCATCTTCAGCAAATGGTGTTGGCATAACTGGATCACCACTTGTAGATTAATAAAACTAAACTCCTACCTCTCACCATACACAAAAATCAACTCCAAATGGATCAAAGACCTCATTAGAAACCTGAAACTCTGAAAATGATAGAAGAAAATGTTGCTAGTAACCTACAAGACATAAGCATAGGAAAAGACTTTCTAAATCAGACAACAGCTACACAGAAAACAAGGTTAGCAATTGAAAAATGAGACCTTATTAAACTCAAGAGATTCTGTACAGCAAAAGAAACAAAGAAGTGAAGATAAAACCCATAGAGTGGGAGGAAACCTTCACCAGTGATACATCTGATAGAGCATTGACAGCTAGAGTGTATGAACTGCTAAAAAACAAAAGAGGAAGAAAACATATTACCTAATCAAAAGATGGAGAACAGTGAAATGCAGGGCCTTGCTCAAGCCAAAGCGTGCTTCATCCTTACAGAAAGGCAAGCTGAGCAAAATTACTGTTATATTTCTTCTTATCTGAAGGCAACTATGCTGTTATAATGTGAATCCCTTAAGGGGCTCTAGAATTGACTGACCACTTATTGTCAGACTTTGTAATTGTGGTATATGTTTGGAGTGTATGTATTCATATTTTAAAAAACATAAAATTAAAGGGAAAAATGTGAACTCCTAAACATATTTTGGAATTAGCATACAGTTTATTTTCAGAAGTCATAATTTTGGTATATATGTGATATATGTATAGGCATACTTTGGAGCAATACAAATGGCAGGGAACAACAACAAGAAAATGACTGGATCAAAGAACTGACTGAAATAGTTAACTTGTGCCCAAACAATAAACCTCTGG
Source organism: Rhizomys pruinosus (assembly GCA_009823505.1). Lineage (NCBI taxonomy): Eukaryota > Metazoa > Chordata > Mammalia > Rodentia > Spalacidae > Rhizomys > Rhizomys pruinosus. Next base: position 2,075,762 of record VZQC01001595.1, on the reverse strand, counting down.
CAGAGAAAAACTTTAAAAAGACTGAGAAAAAGATGCAAGACATGTATGGCAGAATGCATGAACTGGGCTTTGGTTTGGGGGCAGCATGGAAAATGGACTGTGTCAAAATTGGACTGAGAAATGATGTACAAAAACAACAATAAAATACTTTATTAAAAATAGAATAGGGAACAATAAAAATGTAAGAAACTAAAAAAATATAAAAAATAAAAAGAATATAGTTTGAAACTAATATTGTATTTTGACTGGATTGAGTTATTAATTTCCATAAAATTTTCATTTTTAGTAATGGTTTCTTGTTTCAGATATGTAGGGTACCACTGGAATTGAGAGGGCAATGTTTATATTCCATGGCACTGTGTTCAGAGACTGAAGAAAAAGGCTTTCTGATCACCAAAGAAGGGCAGAGTGTTTGGACTGACAAACAAACAATCAAACAAAAGGACTTACATTTTTTTTAATTAATTTTTATTGATGTTTTGTGCATTTCATACATTTTTTCCAATTCAGTTCAGGCTTATTTCCCTTTCCCTCCCCCCACCCACCCCATCCCAGATCATGCATTCCGCCATAACTGTCCTGCATCTTTCTCTCAGTTTTTTTTTTCATTTTTAGCTATAAGTGATAATCCATGAGTACAAGCATCCTTCATGCAAAACCTATCTGCAGGCTGTTGTGCCCAAACACCTACAGCCCCACCATCCAGTGGGGGGTGACAGGTTGTTTGTTCAATCAAGTTGATCAAATGAGTGTCCAGACTACATTGCTGTAGTTTCACCATTCACCCCAATCGCAGCCCTTACATTCTACCACGCCCCCTCTTCCGCAGGTTGTTCCCTAGGCTTAGAAAAGGGGCACAGGTGGATGAGAGGTAAAACAGTCCACTCTCTCTGGAGCTGTTGACTTGGACTCTGGTCAATTCTGGCTGTTTCCTTTCATGGGCTGACAGTTTGTCCAGGAATAACCTTTCGATCCTACTAATGAAGAACAAGCAATTAGATATATAGGTATTTAAGCAGCACTAATAGTTATGGTAGGTTACTTTAGCATAGACACATGTTTGGATATGTTAATCCATGAATTACAATTTTCCCCCCTGTTAAATATGACAGGGTCTTACTGTGGCTTATAACATCTCCTAACCTGTAGAGGATGTAAGCTTGTGGCATCAGCCATGGGTTATTTCTCCAAGGGGAGAGCCAATAGCCAATTAGATTTGGGATATACAGGCACATGGCTGCCTCTGCTGCACAGTATTTCCAGGCAGGTGAGGTGTAGCTGGTGCTGACGGTGGAGTCTTGCTTGACTCAGGGAGACCCATATTTGCTTTATTGGTTTAGTGGCCTTTGGTAACACTCTCTGGCATTCCAGAGGCCATCTGTACACTTGCATGTGTGGTCTCAATACATCCCTCCCATGTTAACGTCAGGTCTTCGGCAGCAGGGTCTTATTGCCTCTCCTCCTGTAGGTATCCCAACTTAGAGGCAAGGAGCCCTTACCTTTTGTGGGGCCTTGGATCCCCTGGCCAACATCCACCTGGTAGAACAATCCATTGCTGATGTCAGAGCTCCTGTATTAATATATTTTGCCTGAGTGCATAGCCCTAGGACTTTAGTATTATATTTGGTTCTGAACAGAGAGTAATCCCTTCCACAGTTCCCATGTCTAGTAGTCAATTAAAGAAAGCAGTTTTACCGGTTTTATAAGAGATTACCTCTACAATAGTTGTCTCCAATTTACAGTTGGGGAGCGACCTCATCATTGTCATATTTCTCCTTGTTCTATGGGTGGGAAGGCAAGGAAGTCTCTCATATCAGAACCTTTGTGGCACCTAGAAGGTAAGTTTCATTAGGACTCATTATAACTAGTTGTTACATGTAGGATCCACAGAGGGGTTCGATGTTTATGGCAATCTGAGGCTTTTCTTCCTTTGAATGTTCAGACGGGTCAGCCTTTCCGTTGCCACTTTTTGGTACATCCTACTCAATGCAAACCTGTATCTTTTCTTTCTCAGCCGTTAAGTTGGTGACGTTTTGTCCTGTTGGAACAAACAAATCTTTTCCCATAGTTAGTTTTAAGATTTGAATTGCAAGGGTTTGATGAAAAGGTTTCATGTCTTTCTGTATCCCCCCCCCTTTTTTTTAGCGTATGAGTCTCCAGAAGACAGTTGTATTATACATGACTATAGGGTGGAGTCAAGGCACAGATTTCATCAAATTCACCCATGTTGTTTTGGGTGACTATATATGATTAACTTGGGAAGCAAACTTAATTTTTACGTTAAATCATCTTAAAGAGAATGCTACAAGGTGATACTGTACAACAGAGAAATTATAGAGAACATTTGTATGTGTCAATCCCAAAGTTCTTGCTCTACAGATTTTATGTAAAGCAAATGTGGGCAACAGCGAATTATATCTCCATTTAATTCAGATGCATTACCATTTTTATCAGATTCTGTAAACCAATGTTGTTTAATATACACATGTTTACTTTTACTTTTACTAAGTCCTAAAACACCATGTGTCCTGTAGACAGTGTCTAGGCGAAACTGGGTACTTGCTGAGCTCACGTCAATTAAATATGCCTTAATCGAATATACACCCGTGTCCCTCTCCCACCCATCCCCCCTTTCCAATTCACCATTTCAGTCCATTTTCTGATGCAGTCTTTCTGTTGTTCTTTTACTATGCCTCCCTCTCCATGAGAAATATTTATATCTGGGTTGTTGGTACTAGCATCCACATATGAGGGACACCATTTGTCGTTTGTTTTTCTGGGACTGTGTTACTTCACTTAACATAATGTCTTCCAGCTCCATCCATTTACCTGCAAATTTCATGATGTTGTCCCTCTTTACTGCTGCATAGTATTCCATTGTATACATGTACCACATTTTCTCTATCCACTCGTCAGTTGAAGGGCACCTGGGCTGGTTCCAGCTTTTTGCTATTGTGAACAGAGCTGCAATAAACATAGCTGTGCATGTATCTTTGCAGTAAGTTGTGTCTTGTGGGTATATACCCAGGAGTGGTATGACTGGGTCAAATGGAAGGCTCATTTTGAGTCTTCTAAGGGTTCTCCACACTGCTTTCCATAGTGGCTGTACAAGTTTACATTCCCACCAGCAATGGATGAGTGTTCCCCTTTCCCCACAACCTCTCCAGCACTTGGTATCATTCATGTTCCTGATCCTAGCCAGTCTTATTGGAGTAAGGTGGTATCTCAGAGTGGTTTTAATTTGCATTTCCTTAATTATCAGAGATGTTGAACACTTCTTAAGATGTTTCTCGGCCATCTCTAACTCCTCCTCTGTGAAGTCTCTATTCAGATCTTTGCTCCATCTTTTGAATGATTCATTTGTTTTCTTTCTTCTTTGTTTTTTGAGTAGCTTGTATACTCTGGAAATTAATGCTTTGTCAGAACCATAGCTCAAGAAGGAAAAGACAGACAGAAAGCATTGCTTTAAATATTTCTTTTTTTAGTATTTCTAAAACTTAAATTTGAATATCTCCTGTTTGATCTGCAGAAGTTATTCTGCTTACATAAAAATGACTCACTAATTCTAATGGACCTAAATATGGAACAATTGAGTGGTAATAGAACTTTATACATTTACAAGCTCTAAATTTTGTAGTGAATATTCTAAGACACACCATTCAATGTGGAAAGGAATCTCATATAGTTTGGGCTGCCCTTGAACTTGTATGTAGTCCTTCCTCCATGTCTCAAGTGCTACTAGAAAAAGAGCTAAATTTAATTTTGAATTATTCTCAAATATGGATAATCAGACCAATAGTTCTTCTTTTTTGTTATTTATTTATTGTTTTTAAGACAGAATCTCCCTGTAGCCCTACCTGGCCTAGAATTCTATGTTGACCAGGCTGGCTTATATCTCGTAGAAATCTATCTGACTTATTTTCCTTAGTGCTGGGATATAAGTTGTGCACTACCATGAGTGTTTGCCAATAGATCTTCTTGTACAAAAGATATTATTTACATATATACATATATATTTAGTTTTATAGTAATATTATGGGCTATTAGGTCCTGATGGAAAATAAAGATTTAAATTAAAAAATATGCATTCTAAATTAATAATGTACTTTTTATTTTCCAATATTTTTGAATACTACTAAATATAGGATAGAACTAATTTTGATATTATACATGGAAAAGGAAATAACAACTTTGCCAGATGAAATTGAATTATCTTTAAAGAAACCGGGCATGGTGGAGCATGCCTTTAATCCTAGCACTTGGGAGGCAGAGGCAGGCTGATCTTTGTGAGTTCAAGGCCAGCCTGGTCTACAGAGTGAGTTTCAGGACAGCTGGGGCTACAGGGAGATCCTTTCTTGAAAAGACCAAAAACAAAAAAAAAAAAAGAAGAAAAAAATAGATGTCATGTACTGATCATATAATCCATTTGTAATTGTGATACTACTATAGACTGTCTTGCATCTCATTAGGAAAAACTCCATTTGGGGAATTACTGTAAGAAAAATTAAGAATATCCAGGAATGTGCATCTTCCTAAGAATTCTTCTGTCCTATGTAAGCACTCAGTGCCATCATGTCTTCAATATTCCTGTGTAAATTAGTGCCAACCCATAGGCTATTGTCTGACCTTCCTTATACTTCATTGTAGAATACAATTTTCAGAGCATGTTTTTACTGGTCCTAGCTCTCTTATCAGACTGAGTTGATTATTTGAATTTAGTTTAGAAAGCTAGGAGGCATCTAGACTACTAAGTCCTTTGATCCCAGTCATCACTTTAATTTCTCTGCTGTTCATTTCTAGGTTTATTTCTCTCAGATGAAGTATGATAAGCAATCCCTGAATGATCCCCTACCTTCAACGTACTCTGTCTTCCTCTTCCTCTTTAAGTTGGCCATAATACTATTCTAAAATATACATTTAATCATGATTGCTTAGATCTTTTAGTGGATATTAATCCAAGAATCCTAGAAAACTCATTCAAATTCTATACTCGGAAATCCATTCACACCCAGTCAGCTCCCCTCCTCCCTCCACTTCTTGGCCATGGCTTGGTACATTAGAGATCAAATTTTCAGATACTGTAGTCTCTTTCGATTTCTCTTGTATATTTTATATTTCATCCCTTAATAATTCCCTCAAAAAGAGTTTGTTTGCTCTCACAGCTTCCATAACCACCTCTGAACAGTTATTTCCTCAACCAGAGTGAGCAACCTATAAATTTCACATAACCTATCTTAGTTTTAACAAGTAAATGTCTACTTCAATAAATCTAGAGTGGTTTTTTAAAAAATTGGTCATTTATGTATATGAATAAACCCAGTTTTTATATAATCATTGCAGTTTCATAACAGTCTTTCAAAACACTCCTATGGGGCTGAAGAAATTGTCCAGCAGGTCAGGGCACTGGCTTGCTCTTGCAGAGGACCCAGATTCAATGATCAACACCAACATCTTGGCAAACAACAGTCTGTAACTTAAGTTCCATTGGATTAGATGGCCCTCTCTTTTGACTTCTCTGGGAGTTGCACAACATGAGTGCACTTACACACATAAATAAAATGTAATATCATAAAAGAAAATAAAAATAAGAATAATAATTAAAATATTTAAAAGATTCCTGTAACTCTGTAAAATCTCTATGAAACATCCTTCTTACTATTGTGGACTTCTTTATTTTACTTATCCAACTTCATCACCACCACCACAACTGCACCATCACTACTCTGCCAGTCCCATGGAATTATATGGGTCTATAGTTTTTTTTTTTTTTTTTTTTTTTTTTTTTTTTTTTTTTTTTTTTTTTGCTGGTCTCATATGTACTTCCCCTATTTACCATTCCTACAAACCTACAAACTTTATTAAGCTTAAGATATGAATTAAATTTCATGAGATTTTACACAGTTGTTTGTTCTTTTGAAAGAAGGACTTTCTTTGTAGGCCTGGTTGGCCTTGCATTCACTGTGGGTGCTGGACTGCAAGCATGTCAAACTTTTTACTTAGACAAGAATGATTTCTTTGATATCACTCCAGAATCTAGAAAAATTTGTCATTGTTCTAAAAATAGTTTCCCTTTATTCTTCAGTTGTATCTCTCTAATTTAATTATGTTTTATGCTTATGCAATTTTTCCTTTTATATCTCCAGTGAGAATCATAAAAGAGACATAGTTTTAGTAGATGGTATTGGAAAAATGTATGAATAACCACTAAATTCCATTCGCCACTCTTTTGTGTCTAGTACTACATGAAACACTGAGCATGCATAGTTTCCACGGTGCTCATGAAGACCCTTTTGACTGCCACATTTATTACTCTTGCTTGGTCATGCAGCTGGGTCAGTGAAGTTTGGGTATAGAGCTGCACACATAAGCACTGAATTGACTTGGAAAGTGGCACAAGAGTGGGCTGCTTTGGATGCTAGAGATTAAATACTCTCAGGAAAGTACTTATGTAGAGAGCATTATTTTTTAACCTGAGAGCTTTGTCCCTAGCTTTCACAGCAACACAGATCAAGAAAACAGTATATGGACTGATAAAGCTTTCCTATCTTGAGATATTAATGCATGGATAAAACCGTGTTCATGATTTAGCACTAACTACAAACTCCAAAAATGATTGCTGTTACCTGATTGGGATTACATAAAAGAGTTGTGGTTACTTGGACTGTAGAATACAATTCATCCATTTTTCATATAATCAAGTCTCCAGCAAAATTCTATTTACTTAGCAGAAGAAGGGTGAAAAGTCATTATTATTTATAAGGATAATATTTGCCAGTAAGCATTGCCATCATTAAAGTGTGCCCTGATTTTAAAGCTATGCCAGGAACATACCTCAGTTAGTTGTTTTGTGATTGATTTTAAAGCTAAATATATTTTTTATGTCTTCAATGGAATATAATTCTGGCTGCACCACTTGGCTGCTTGCTGTATCATTCAGTTGTGTGTTGTGTCACTGCATTGCTTGCTGCATCACTAGACAGCTTGCTGGATCAATAGGCTGCTTGATGCATCAGTGGTCTGCTTGCTGCATCTCTAAGTTTGTGTTGCATCACTGGCTTGCTTGCAGCTCCTTTGACTTGCTTGCAACATCACTAGGATGCTTGCTGTTAAGACTGCACTCTTATTTCCAGCCAATGCCTAACCTAATTCAATGGATTTTTTACATATTTATTTTTTATATAATTATTTTTATTGATGTTTTATGTATTTCAGACATCATTTCTCAGTTCAGTCTAGACATATTCCCCTTTCCCTACCCCATACCCCACCCTAGATCATGCATTCTTCCCTAACTGTCCTGCATCTTTATCTCAGTCTTTTTCTTATGTTTATCCATTCACATTTTCCTCCTTTAATTTTATATTACTCTAAAATATGCATACATACCTTCCACTAATATACAGTAATTACAGTGTCTGAATGTAAGTGGTAGATAAATTCTAGAGCCCATTAAGAGATTTACATTATAACAACATAGTTGCTTTCAGATAAACAGAAATATAACAATAATGTTGTTCAGCTTGCCTTTCATCTGGGGATTTGGTGTTAACATCCACAAATGAGGGAGACCATTTATCACTTGTTTTCCTGGGACTGTTACTTCACTTAGCATAATGGCTTCCAGTTCCATCCATTTACCTGCAAAATTCATGATGTTATCTTTCTTTACCACTGCACAGAACTCCATTGTGTAGATGCACCACATTTTTGTCATCCAGTCATCATTGAGGGGCATTTGGGTTGATTCCAGCTCTTCGCTATTGTGAAGAGAGCTGCAATAAACATGGATGTGCATGTATCTTTGCAGTAGGATGAGTCTTGTGGGTATATACCCAGGTATGGCTGGGTTAGGTGGTAGGCTCATTTTGAGTCTTTTAAGGGTTCCTCACACTGCTTTCCATAATGGTTGTACAAGTTAACATTCCCACCAGCAGTGGATGAGTCTTCCCCTTTCCCCACAACCTCTCCAGCATTTGGTGTCTTTTGTGTTCTTGATCTTAGCTATTAGAGTGAGATGATATCCGAGAGTGGTTTTAATTTTCATTTACTTAATTATTAATGATGTTGAACACTTTTTAAGATGTTCCTCCACCATCTTTACTTCCTCACTGGTGAAGCCTCTGTTCAGTTCTTTATTCCATCTTTTGAGTAGGCCATTTGTTTTCTTCTTTGGTTTTTGAATAGTGTATATATTCTTGATGTTAATGCTCTGTCAGATGAATTACTAGTGAAGATTCCCTCCCACTCTATGGGTTTTCTCTTCACTTCTTTCAATGTTTCTTTCCCTCTATAGAAGCTTTTGAGTTTGAAGAGGTCTCATTTGTCAACTGTTGACCTTATTTCCTGTGCAGCTGCTGTCTGATTTAGAAAGTCTTTTCCCACACCTATGTCTTGTAGGTTGTTACCAACTTTTTCTTCTATCACCTTCAGGGTTTCAGGTTTTACATTGAGATCTTTGATCCACTTGGAGTTGATTTTTGTACAGGGTGAGAGGTAAGGATTTAATCTTGTTCTTCTACAAATGGTGATCCAGTTTTGCCAGCACCATTTTGCTGAAGATGCTATCCTTCCTCCACTGAGGATTTTTTTGCTCTTTGTCAAATATGAGGTGGCTGAAATTGTATGAGCTCAAGTCTGGATATTCAATTTTTTTCCATTGGTCAATGGGTCTGGGGTTTTTTTTTTGCCAATACCAGGCTGTCTTTGTGACTATGGCCCTGTAATATAGCTTGAAGTCTGGTAAAGCAATCCCCCCCTATGTTGCATTTTTCACTCAGGGTTGCTTTAGCTATTGAGGGTCTTTTGTTTTTCCATATGAATTTAAGGATTTTTTTTCCAAGTCTGTGAAGAAGTTCATGGGGACTTTTATTGGGATTGCTTTGAATCTGTATATCAATTTGGGTAAAATGGACATTTTTACTATATTAATTTTTCCAATCCATAAGCATCTTTTTTATATCATTTTCAATCTCCTTCTTCAGGGGTTCAAAATTTTTGTTGTAGAGATCATTAGTATCTTTGAAATGTAAGAGAAATGGATGAATATTTGAAATCCTGGGAACCAACAAAGCTTAACCAAGAAGAGATTGACAGTTTAAACAGACCCATAATATTTGAGGAAATTGAGGATGTAATAAAAAAAACTCTCAACTAAAAAAAGCCTAGGCCCAGATGGATGCACAGCAGAATTTTGTAAAACATTTAAAGAGGTCCTATAACCATTCTACTCAGTCTGTTCAGAAGGATACAAACAGAGGGAGTTCCCCCAAATTCCTTCTATGAAGCCCGAATTACCCTAATACCCAAAGATACAACCAAAAAGAAATCTATAGACCCATCTCATTAATGAACATAGATGCAATAATTCTCAACAAAATACTTGCAAATTGCATATAGACCCACATCAAAAAGATCATCCATCATGATCAAGTTGGATTCATACCAGAGATGCAGGGATGGTTCAACATATATAAATCCAATAAATATCATAAAACAAAGAAACGGACTGAAAGACTAAAACCACAGGATCATCTCAATTGATGCAGAAAAAGCCTTTGATAAGATCCAGTATCCCTTCATGTTTAAAGACCTAGAGGGAATCAGACTGAAGGGAACATTCCTCAACATGATCAAAGTCACATATAGCAAACCTACTGCCAACATCATCCTAAATGGAGAAAATTTGGAACCATTTTCCTTAAACAAAGGAAACCAGCTGTGACTTCCTTTGCCTCTGCCATCACCATGGCTGGAGAAGAGGGTGGGACTGGAGAGAACTCAGGAGCCCTTCAACATAAGAGGTATTTGGGGCACGCTCCAGGGGGTCCGGGTGATTCAGACCACTCTACCCAGGCCTTGGCCTTGTCTTTATGTCCCTCTGCCCCCTGCCCTGACCTCCAGGCCTTCTGAGCAGCTTACTTTTGTATATCAGTCATCAGAAAAGGGGGGGGGGGTGATACAAAGAAACTAAACAAAAACATGGAACAACTCTAACATGGACTCAGCACCTGTGAGCCTGTGCTCCAGAGTGGAGCAGGCCAGCCATCATTCTCTTCTGGTAGCGCATTCACTCCCAGGCTCAGAGGATAAAAGTCATCTGCCCCTCACCAGGACCCTGGTGCATGGACCAAGCCAGCACAAGTAGAGGATGAAGGTGGTTGGTTCAGCAGGCTGTCACTCCATCTCAAGAATGCCAGGAGGGGCAGGGGCCACCAGGGCGAACCACTCCTGTTTAACATAGTGCTTGAAATGCTTGCTAGGACAATAAGACAAGAGAAGGAAATTAAAGGAGTACTAATCTGAAAAGAAGTTAAGGCATCCCTTTTGCAGATGATATGATAGCTTACAAAAGAGATGCTAAAAACTCCACCAGAAAACTTCTAGAAATGATTAAGTGTTCCAGTAAAGTGGTGGGATACAAAATTAACCTAGAAAAATTAGTAGCCTTTCTTTACACCAACAATAAACAAGTGGAGAAGGAATATAAGAAAACCTTCCCACTCACAATAACCTAAAAAATGATAAAATATTTGGGAAACAAATCAATGGATATTTTTAACATGGGGTTGATTCTAATGTTTCTTTGGAAACAGTGAAAGAAATCGAGCAAGGAAATTACTTTCTGTGGTTGGTGACTATCTTAGGTTAATTTCTGGAGTATGCTTCCATACTTTTTTTTTTTTTAACAAAGTAGAGTTAGATGAAAAATAATTCTCATTGCAATAAGGGAAGATATCCTCTTCCTTTAGAAATTCTCAAGAATTTTTCAAGTTTGTAGATCAATCAATGTCAGGAACAGGGGAAAGAAAGCAAGGGACACAAAGTTATGCAGTATTGCTGAAGTTAATTTTTAGTAAAAAAGAAACAAAACTCACAGACTAGAATCTTGCGAAAAAATACCAAATCAAACTGCTAGAGCCCGAGAATGAGCCTACTTCACTGAGCTGGTGGATTACAGCCTGTATTTAAAGGAGCATTGGGGGGCAGGAGCAACATTTTATATGAACCTTTGGGAATTATTCAGGAAAAACTGGTTAAGAGCTCAATTTTCAGAAAAAATTATATACAATATAGACAAAGAAAATAGTTACAAGGTGGTCCAGCTAAGCAGTTTTACTCTCAAGGAGGAAAAGAACTTTAATATAATGATTCACATAAGTGACCATGAGGACATCACAATATTAATATATACATATATATTATTACTATATATATACTATATATATATATATAAATATCATGGGTGCACCGCCACTCTGTGTGTGTGTGTGTGTGTGTGTGTTTTAAATATACTTTTCTGCTTTAAATGAATTCTGGATTGCATATTTTCTCTTGAGGCATTAGATTTTTTAATTTTAAATGCATTATTTTTTTTTGCTGACTACTCAATTCACCTCAACTATTATGAGTAAATTTTGTTTATTCAGAATGTTCCAAACTTCTATATACTGTAGCAATTCTGCTCTTATGAGATTCTTAGCTAAATTAGTTACACAAAATAATAATTTTATATCTCTGAGATTATATTCATGAAAAATGTATTTTTTGTATTTAAATTTTATTTATTTATTTATTTATTTATTTATTTATTTATTTATATTTTATGTGTATGACTGTATTACCTGCATGTAAGTAAGTAAATCTGTGTGGGACAGTTCTTGTGGAGATCAGAAGAGGGCATCCAATTCTCTGGAACTAGAGTTATAGTTGGTTGGCTTTTAGCCAATATATGAGTGCTGAGAACTAAACCTGGATTCTCTGCTTAAGCAGCCAGTACCCTTAACCATTATGCTATCTTTCCAACCACACTGTTTTCATTTTTTAATGAAGTAGATCCTTGCTTTTTCAGCTCTTGAAATAATTCAGTATGTATAAAGAGGAGGATTAGTTTTGTGTTTTGAAAAACTGATATTTTAACTGATGTTTTCAATTTTGTAGCTTCCTTCCATTAATGATATTTTTAAGCCACTTAGGTTTGTTTATGTTGAAATGGGTTTTGAGAATTTTAGTCAAAAAGACTTAAAACCAATTAATAAATTTCAATGACAGTTATCCCAAGACAGTATGTATCATCCATCAAATCATCAATATGGTATTCAAAACGTTTGCTTTTCACAATTAATTGATCTTTATAAAAGTAAGTAATAAGGTTGCCCTTCAAACACTCATTTAGGAAACATAAAATAAGATTTTATTTCCCCATGCATTCTTGTGTCAACCCCACTAAATCAATAACAGTGGAATAGAGGTAGCTTGTTTAAAACTACATGATGCAAGCTGGCTTTCAGCATTTGCAGTCTGTCATGCATGCCAGTTAAATGGCATAAATGTCCCCAGTGTTCTGTAACACATCAAAAACTCCATTCTCTAATAAACACAATTTTGGTCCATTCTGGATGACTTTGACTTGAAAACTCTTACGTTTGACATTCTTGTCAACCCATTGACACATACAAGAAAAAAATGTGCCTAAGCTGGATATATTATGTTAAAATCAGATGTTTTGATACCAGTTCAGGTTTTATCTAGAAAACATCCCCATTGCTCCATGGCGAAAGCATTTTAGATGATTTACATGGTTTACTCTGTTTCCTAAACGCATTTACTTTTCCATTAGGCAGATTTTTTTAATTTACAATAATAAATTGCCTAAACAAAGTATGGTTTGCAAATAAATACGTAAACAGATAAATAAATGAAGTATAATTCACACAAATGAATATATTACTCTGTAATCTTTAAAAATAACATGAGTCACATGAAAAGACACTGATAGTAAACTGTAGAATGGAAACTAACACTGTAAAGTAATATATTTGGCATCATCCACTTTACTACAAATAATACTAAACAAAAAAATGTGCATGTGTACCAAAACACAACACAACCATGCTGTAAATCTTTGAGTGCTCACTTCTGAGGATGTAAGATTTCAGAACTGGAAACAAAGAGAGAATTTACTATGCCATTACATACTCTTAGTGATTGGTAATTTTTAATCATTGTCTTTTTATAATTACTTATTTATTTTGTGTGCATGTTGTAGAGGCCAGAGGACAACTTGTAGAAGACACCTGTAACAGTCTGGTCTCTCCTTTTACCATCAGGTTGTCTGAAACATCTAACTGGCTTTCAACTACAAATTCTTGGAGTAAAGAATTAGATAGTAAAAATGTAAGAGATAATTAAGATAATGACCACTTATTATCTTCCCACATTGATGTTAAAAAACTAAAGCTCTTGGGAAAGCAGACTAACACACATGAAATCAGAATTCAGTCAATGACAGCTGTAGCGCTATAGTTCAGAATGTTAGATTAGCAATGAACAGCATGTAGCAAATGAAGACTGCATAATTCTAAATGATCCAAATTCCAAAAGTTGGCCTTATTTCTAGAAGGTCACATGTAAGATCATCCAGGCTGGAGTCTAGCATAAGGAGTGTGGTTATTTTGCAATATAGTGGTGACTCTTAATTTCTTAGTCTCTTAGTGTTTTATATACAGTTTGGGTGTGATAAGTATGGAATCAGGTCAGAACTGACAAGTAAAATAGATTTATCTTTTGTATTATTAAAAAGTAAAATATATTATTAAAAAGTAAAATAGATTTATCTTTTGTATTATCTTTAATGAAAAAAATAGGAGCACAAATCTGTTAAACAAAGAGCTAAGAAAGAAATTGGGAACTGCTAAATTGGACAGAGTTCAAGTACCCCGGTCCACAAAGATTCTTATCAGTGAAGAAAGATGAGTAAAAATGAAATGACTGGCTAGAGAGATGGCCTAACGGTTAAGAGCACCAACTGCTCTTGCAGAGGACCCGGGTTCGATCCCCAGCACCCACATGGCGGAGAACAGTCCGTAACTCCAATTCCAGGAGAACTCCAGTTCCAGGAGAATTCAACATCCTCTTCTGACCTCCGCGGCTTTGCACGACACGGGTGCATAAATCTACATGCAGACAGTACATTCATACACATAAATCAATAAATAAAATTTTAAAAAATGAAATGACTTTAATCCCGTTGCCTGTGTAAAAGGAGTCAGAAATGTTTGGATACCGAAAGTGAGACAGAGATTACTTAACTAATATAGACAGGCAGGCCCAAGATGGACTCAAAAAAGACAGAGGGAACATTTAACATAAGCTAGACATAACTGAGAACTATGGCCTAGTCCACAAATATAGACAAAACTGCTCTAATAAGTACAAAGTCTAACCTATTCATTCAATAAGTCAAGTGAATGGTTGCTTAAGTGATTGAACTACCTACATGTCTGAGATGAGGGCACTGATCTAATGCCTGTACAAACTGCTACTGAAGGACAAACATGAAGTTTATGAGATTTAAGTAAAGTGGCTCATTTTAAGCTTAAGAAAACCCATATATGAAACATCAAGTCATAATTCATGATAAGAGAATCCTTGAGAATGCTGGAGGTGATGCCTGTGAAAATAAAGTCAGGTAGATTTGTCAACGCATAAGACCTAAGATTTCATTGAAAAAAAAAATCTCTGTACAGCAGAAACCACAAATTTCCCTGAGGTAGCTTAATTATGAGTTTCTTTTTCTATGTATATTGTTACCGAGATTCAAGCATATGTTATATATGCTAAGGGCTATTCAGTCAAGCTTTTGTGTACAAATGACCCTTGGTGCAAGTTCATCTATTGGAGTCCATTCAGCCAGTCTTAAAGAAGTCATTCCATTAAAAAAGTTTGGAGCTGGAGAGATGGCCTAGCGGTTAAGAGCGCTGACCACTCTTGCAGAGGACCTGGGTTCGATCCCCAGCACCCACATGGCAGCTGAGCTCCGTCTTTGATTCCAGGGGAATCCAACACCTTCTTCTGACCTCCATGGCATTGCACGATACAGGTGCACAAACGTACATGCAGACAGTACATTCATACATACAAAACTTTTTTTTAAAAAATTAAAAAAGGTCAAGTCTCCCTCACCTACCAGCAATCTGTTTCCAATAGTTACTTAACTAAGGCTGGGGCCTGATGCCCACTTCCCCAGTTCTATTCTGGGCTTTTGTTTGATTGAGTTGGCATGGGCCTTGTGTATGTTGTCTCCATTAATCCAAGTTCATATGCAAAAGCTTCCAGAGGCCTTAAAGATTCTGTTTCCGTATTTCATATGTTCATGGACCAACCCTGGCTCTTACAATATTTCCATCCCTCTTCTGCAATGGCCTTGAGACATGGGTACATGAGGTTTAATATAGGAGTCCTATCCAGGGACATACTCTCTATAATCTCTTATTCTATATACATTGGATGGTTGTGGCCTTCTGTGTTCATTGTCCTCTGTTACATGAGGAAGCTTCACTGGTGAGAGTTGAGGGATGGATTAGTGTTCTCTCTACCTCTGTTGCACTACCTTCCATGAGCCTAAAGTGTATAGGTTCCACTGTAGATGCATCACTTAGGGATAGACATTTCTCAGACACATATTCTCTGTGAGTGATCAGTTGTGAAATTTTGTAATAGCTTACATCTCTTGCAAAAGTAAGCTTCCTTGTTGATTATTACACTTGTCTGTAAATATTTTTCATTGTCTGTGAATATTTATCAATGAGTAAGAAATTTCATTTGTCTAGGATCTCTGATCTCTCCAACCATGTGTATTTGGGTGATATCTGTGAGTTTCCTCCCATTGAGAAGAATTTAAGTCTATTAGGTAGCTGTTGATAGGAGCAAGATAAAAGCACCACTATTACACCACTGCAGTTTATTGTGTTGGTCATTAGGCTTTGAAACCGGGGTTATACCATTAACTGATTTTTCCTTAGCAGATTGTATAACATCTTCTAGAACTCTGAGAGCTAATTTTCAAGGAAGAGGCTTCCAGGTCAGTTCTAGCTCCATTGCTCTACATCCCATGTCTTAAGTATGTCCTGTTTTAGGGTCATATTTTCAAGTTCTGGATGGTAATCAAGGGCTGTGTTATTTTGGGAGTTTCTTCTTCTACCCTGACCAACAACCCAAAGACAGATTTCTCCTGCCTGACATTGTGTTTATTGTTATATAGCCTTCAGGTGTGCAATGCACTCATGTTCAGTTATTATATGGAGTTTAGACAGAGAGAGAGATAAATAAAACTTAGATTTCATAAGACAAAAAGAAGGATATGTACTAATTCAAAAACCTACAGAAAATTATGGACTTCTTAAATATACTATAAGCATCTTGACAAGTAACCTGGAGGAACTTAGGGAAATGTCTTCACTGAATTCTGCACAATGATCTCCATTTTACTTAACTGGGGAAATTTAACACTTTCTATCCCAACTATTCTCTATCTTTGGTAACTTTGGGTTGTGAGCCTGAGCCTTTAACAGCTACACCAGCTCTCTAGCCCTCTTTGATAACTTTTGAACAAATGGTTGAAAATACCGGTAGATCAGGGGATGGTGTTCCCTGAGACAGGATATTTTTTTTAGAAACACATAATGTAGGACTAAATTTTGAAAGTGATATTTAAATGAGTATTTAAAAATATCATTATTTTAATGTATATTTTATTGAATTTTTATTCATTTCTTTTTTTAATGCTTTTATTTGTGTTTTGTGTATTTCAGACATGATTTCTCAGTTCATGTTAGACATATTGGCCTTTCCCTTCCTCCCACCCCACATCATGCATTCTTCCATAACTGTCCTGCATCTTTCTCTCAATCTTTTTTCTATGCTTAGGTATTCACATTTTCCTCCTTTAATTTAATATTACTCTAAAATATGGATACATACTTTCCACTCATGTACAGTAATTACAGAGTCTGAACATAAGTGGTGGATCAATTCTAGAGCCCATTAAGAGATTTACATTATAACAACATAGTTGCTTTCTGATAAACAGAAATATAACAATAATGTTGTTCAGCTTGCCTTTCATTGGTGTTGGCATCCACAAATGAGGGAGGCCATTTGCAGCTTGTTTTTCTGGGACTGCATTACTTCACTTAGCATAATGGCTTCCAGTTCCATCCATTTACCTGCAAAATTCATGATGTCATCTTTCTTTATCACTGCACAGAACTCCATTGTGTAGATGTACCACATTTTTGTCATCCACTCATTAGTTGAGGAGCATTTGGGTTGGTTCCAGCTCTTCACTATTGTGAAGAGAGCTGCAATAAACATAGATATGCATGTATATTTGAAGTAGGATGAGTCTTGTGGGTATATACCCAGGTATGGCTGGGTCAGGTGTAGGCTCATTTTGAGTCTTTTAAGGGTTCCTCACACTGCTTTCCATAATAGTTGGACAAGTTAACAATCCCACCAGCAGTGGACGATTCTTCCCCTTTCCCCACAACCCCTCCAGCATTTGGTGTCTTTTGTGTTCTTGATCTTAGCCAGTCCTATTAGAGTGAGATGATATCCGAGAGTGGTTTTAATTTGTATTTATACTTTTTAAGATGTCTCTCCGTCATCTTTACTTCCTCACTGGTGAAGCCTCTGTTCAGTTCTTTATTCCATCTTTTGAGTAGGTCATTTGTTTTCTTGTTTGGTTTTTGAACAGTCTATATAGTCTTGATGTTAGTCCTCTGTCAGATGAATGACTGGTAAAGATTCCCTCCCACTCTGTGGGTTTTCTCTTTACTTCCTTGATTGCTTCTTTCCCTCTATAGAAGATTTTGAGTTTGTTGAGGTCCCATTTGTCAACTGTTGACCTTATTTCCTGTGCAGCTGCTGTCTGATTAAGAAAGTCTTTTCTTACATCTATGTCTTATAGGTTGTTACCAACTTTTTCTTCTATCACCTTCAGGGTTTCAGGTTTTACATTGAGATTTTTGATCCACTTGGAGGTGATTTTTGTACAGGGTGAGAGGTAGGGGGTTAATTTTGTTCTACAAATGGTGATCCAGTTTTGCCAGCACCATTTGCTGAAGATGCTATTCTTCCTCCATTGAGATTTTTGGCCCCTTTGTCAAATATGAGGTAGCTGAAGTTGTATGAGCTCAAGTTTAGATCTTCAATTTTGTTTCATTGGCCAGTAAGTCTTTTTTTGTGCCAGTACCAGGCTGTCTTTATGACTATGGCCCTGTAAGATAGCTTGAAGCCTGGTAGAGCAATGCCCCCTGTATTGTATTTTTCACTTAGGGTTGCTTTAGCTATTTGGGGTCTTCTGTTTTTCCATATGAATTTAAGGATTTTTTTTCAAAGTCTGTGAAGAAGCTCATGGGGATTTTTATTGGGATTACATTGAATCTGTATATCTATTTGGGTAAAATGGACATTTTTACTATATTAATTTTTCCAATCCATGAGCATGGGAGATCTTTCCATATTTTGATGTCATTTTCAATCTCCTTCTTCAGGGGATTAAAATTTTTGTTGTAGAGATCCTTGCTATCTTTGGTTAAGTTTGTTCCAAGGTTTTTTATTATTTTTGAGTTGAGGCTGTTGTGAGTGGGAAGGTCTTCTTATATTCCTTCTCCACTTGTTTATTGTTGATGTAAAGTCAACAGCTCCAGAGAGAGTGGACTGTTTTACTTCTCATCCACCTGTGCCCCTTTTCTAAGCCTAGGGAACAATCTGCGGAAGAGGGGGCGTGGTAGAATGTAAAGGCTGCGATTGGGGTGAATGGTGAAGCTACAGCGATGTAGTCTGGACACTCATTTGATCAACTTGATTGAACAAACAACCTGTCACCCCCCACTGAATGGTGGGACTGTGGGGGTTTGGGCACAACGGCCTGTAGATTGGTTTTGCCACGAAGGATGCTTGTACTCATGGATTATCACTTATAGCTAAAATAGGAAAAAAAAAAAAACAGAGAAAGATGCAAGACAGTTTATGGCAGAATACATGATCTTGGGATGGGGGTGGGGTGGAGGAAGAGAAAGGAAAAAAAATGCCTGATTCTGAATTGGAAAATGATGTAGAAATGCACAAAGCATCAATAAAAAAATTAAATTTAAAAAAAACTAAAAAAAAAAAAAAAAAAAAGAAAGGCTACTAATTTTTCCAGGTTAATTTTGTATCCCACCACTTTACTGAAACTCTTAATCATTTCTATAAGTTTTCTGGTGGAGTTTTTAGCATACCTCAGGTAAAGTATCAATCAGATCATCTGCAAAAAAGGGATTCCTTAACTTCTTCTTTTCAGATTAGTACTCCTTTAATTTCCTTCTCTTGTCTTATTGCCTTAGCAAGTGTTTCAAGCACTATGTTAAAGAGGAGTGGCAATAAGGGGCAGCCTTGCTGAGTTCCCACCTTTAAGTGAAATGGTACTAGTTGCTCTGTATTATCTTGTAGGTCTGATATTCTCTTTTTTTTTTTTTCTTCTTCTTCTTCTTCTTCCATTCTGCATCTGAGGCTTTTTCCCATCCTTTAATGGTGATTGGATGAATGTTCAATTTCCTTTTTCATTTCATCTTGTGATTTCTTTAGATTTTCTACCTCCCTCTGGAGTCTGTCATTCTCATCTTGTAGCTCCTTGGTTCATTTGTCATTTTCTTTTTTTCATTTCGGCCTGGGATTTTTTCAGCGTTTCTACTTCCTTCCTGAGTTTGTCATTTTCTACCTTACTTCTTTCCAAAGTTTATCATTATCTCCCTCTAGGTCCTTCTTGAGTTTTACAATCTCTCCCCTTAGTTCTTTCCACCATTTGTCATTATCTCCCTCTAGGTCCTTCTTAAGTTTTTCATTCTTTTCCCTTAGTTCTCTAATTTCTTTGAATATGTCTACAGTTGTTCTCAGGTAGGTGTCTTGCTTCTTTCCTCGGAGATCTCATTGTAGGGATTTTCTGTAGGGTTGGTAGAGTTCAGTGTGGATTTATTATGAGCTTTTCTCATGTTGCTTTTTCTTTGTGTCTTTGGCATGTGTATTTGTCTGTTTATTTCTTTCTTTGGATTCTGGCACCTCAACCTTGGCTGCGCAGACTATAATCACTAATGCTGTGCCTGTTAGGTCCTCTGCACCACAGCTCCACCAGGTTTGGGAGGTGGATTGTGTTGTTCCTTTGGCCCCACACACCTGTAGACCCCCAAGGGTCAAGGCAGTTCCTCCTTGCCTTACTCTCAACTCATTGAGTCTATGTGCCTGTCTGGAGCCCAAGCTAGAACCTCTGGGGTGGGTGGTGAGCCCCCCCACCCAAGGACCAAGGCAGTTCTGCCTTACTTTACTGGCACCTCACTGACGTGCACCTGTCTGGAGCTCAAGCTGGGATATGCATTTCTTACAAAATATCTTAATCATTTTTATACCCTCTCCCCATATTCACCTCCCTACAGAATTCCCACTGGATTTCATGCATTCTGTCTTATATGTTAAGACTTATTGAGTCAAATTACTATACCCAGACTTGTTTTTGAGAAATAAATGGGATTAGCCCTGAAGAGGTGATCTGAGTTCAATTCCTGAAACCTATGTTGGAAGGAGAGAACTGCCTACCCCCAAATTGTCCTCTGACCTCAGAACATGCCTTAAAGCACACATGGCCCAATCTATCAGTCCATCAATGAAAAACAGGAATAAAAGGATGGAGATTCAATAACCTTTGTACAAACTACCAGAGTTCTATTTAAATTAAAATAGTAATTGAGAGTTGTCCTCTCTTTTTTAATATTACATATGTTTATTCATGTGATAATGAAACCTAGAGGAAGAACACTAATAAAACGTTAAAATGGAATGAATAAAGGAAGAAATGAAAGCTGTATCATTACTACTAAATTATTCAGAAATTATAGTCTGAACGATAATTTCATTGAATCTTTTTTGAGACATATTTGTGTGCTAGATACATATTTGCCATATATAATCAGTTCCCCTTACAAAGAAAACGTTTGTACCGATTTTTAACATTTTAATTATTCTAATTTTGGCTGCTTCGACTTTTTTGTCAGCGTACGATGGATTTTTAACTAGACTTGTCTCCCACATGGGATTATATGATGAAAAGCATTGGAACCATCCCTCAAGATCTCTCTCTCTCTCTCTCTCTCTCTCTCTCTCTCTCTCTCTCTCTCTCTCTTTCACACACATTTGTGTCTGAAGTCCAAAAGAACTTAGACTCTCTATTTCTTCTTATCCTTTTTTTTGTTTCCTCTTATCCATTTTGGAATTCAGTGCAATACATTACTGGAAAACTTAAACAAAAATAAAAACTCATTGCAAAAATAAAAGTTTGGTTCATGGTAATGTTTTAAATAGAAAGTTTATTAGCTTAACAGTTTCTTCCCAAGGCTGTAGCTGTGGTGGAAACAATGGGTGATGTACAGTTGGAGCTGCTATCTACCAAAGGTATGGTAGGCTTTTGTCAAGATAATGATAAATTGTGATTTTTTTATAATAAGATAGGAACTGACATGTGTTAGCAGGGAAGGATCTGACCATTCTATTTTTGTATTTGGCCCTCTAAAGCAAGCAGTACTAAGACTTGCAAGAATAAGAGTATACTGTATTACATATGACTTCATTTAACAGGATTGGCAAGTCTAAAATTTATGCTGTCATAATAACTCTTTTTTATAGTTCATGCTGTTAGATTCATTTTGCTTCAAGAGTTTTTCTTTGGCTTTAAAAATAAATTCTGAATTATATTACCATGTAAAATTTCTAAGATTTTCTTTTAAAAACATTGCTTTCATATGCATGTATATGTGTATTGAGCATGTGTGTATGTGTCACTGGCTTGTGCTCTTGCGTTCCAGGGTTTCTCATAATTGATTGCACAGAAATATTTCAGTCTAATATTTGCATGATTATGTTAGATAAATATACTCGATATCTTGTCTATGAATGAAGACACAAATTTATCTCAGTGTGTAATTTTGTTTGAATTAACACAGAGAATTAGTTTGTAACTAGATCTATGGAATTGCAGTTCCATTTCCATTTTCATTTGTTTTTAACTATTTCCCTAGGATGAATTTTTCTTTGTGCTATTTATTACTAAATATATTATTTTCTTTGTATCATAGTTAATTCCTCAATATAAATATTTAACTTGGAAAAGTAAAATAGTTTCCATACAAAATAAAGGAGTTTGTTTTTTTCTGAATGTTCTTAAGGATTACTTCAATGATACTGAGTATGCTAGTAAGGAAAGTTAACTTTCAAAGGTTCTTAATCCTGGAATCCTGCACATTTTTGTTCTTTTGCAAAAGGTCCTTCACTGATATACTTAAGAATATGAGGACTGAAATGAGGAGATTCCTGGGTGATCTAGGTAGGCCCACTATCCAGACATGTTTATTAAAAATGGTAATTCTTTTCAGGTGAGTTCAGAAGAAATCAGATTGTCAATATAAGGGATCCAAAAGCGAAAGAATGTAGGCAGCTATAAAAGATTTTTTTTTTCTTTTGCCCCAAGAAGGGAGAGAATCTTCCCTTCTTTCTCTTTGATTTTAACCCACTGAGACCTATGGGAACTTCTTGTCTGTATCTCAGGTGTAAGCATTTTTACAGGGTATACTTGCATTAATTGGGTATATATATATATATATATATATATATATATATATATGCTTATTATTCATATGTATACATGAAAATACATGTATTAAGGAAATAACATGTTTTATTAACTATGCATCACCTAGTAATAAGAGACCTAATAGAAATAATGATTCCAATGTCTCTTGTTCCTATCTTGCTGTCTTCTATATTAACATAGGCACCCATTGTACCTCCTATTTTTTGGTATTAACGCATATTAGTTTTTTTTAATATCACCATTTGATAATTCAACAGTTTTGGACATCAAAGTCCTACTGTGTGAATTGGGAATTACACCTGTTTCTCTACATGCTGCGACCTGTTAGTGGGTCACAGAACAGCTTCTCTTTCACCTGTACTGAAGCTAGCTATGTCAATGCTATGAACTAATTTATCCTTCATAGTGCTCCAGTTCTGAGCACAGGTTTTTCAGACTTTAATGACATAATGACATAATACTTCTTTTGATTATAACTCCTCTTTTTGCTAGATTTAAATATTAAGTTAGTAAGCAACCTGCAATTTGCAATAGGTTATGTGGCACAGAAAAGATTCAGTAGAAGATGAAGTAGCCACAGAACTGAGTTCAGCAGTTCAACAACCCAAAATACTGAGAAGTAGCTGTAACTGAGACACAAAAGGAGGCCAGTGGATTACAGAGATGGAGAAGAAGATGGTTTGGAGGATGATGAAGTCCCTTCTATCTAATTTGAAAGGAGGGAAAGGCAGAACCACTGGTTTCATGTTGCATACAATGCAAAAACAATTTGCATGCAGCCCTACAGCCAGTTACCTTTTTTAAGGAAGTGCAAAAGAAAACTGGCAGGAAATGTATTTACTATGAAAAATGAATCAAAATACTTGATTTGTTGCAAAATAAGGTTGCATAAAAATGAACATGTATCTTGTGAGATCAATTTTAAAACATTCATTTTCTCAAAATGAGAAATATTTTGGATTCTTCGAATGTGAATATAGTTTCATTTTAATTTTCAATGTACTCAATATTCCTGGAACTTGTGTCACTCTCCTAGATCCTGTGGGAAATACAGAATAGAACTGACTTATTCTGGAATAATACTTTTATCCCCACATCACTAAACTATCTGACTAAAATTTAATCTTTATACAACAATAATATGGTACTCATTTAGGTAGTCTGGAAGCTCACTGCCTCCAGCTGCAGTTACACAGAAAGCCAGGAGGAGGGTGAGCACCCAAGGGCTAAGCAGGAGTGAAGGAGTCCCATGTCTTTGTGACTCTTTGTCAGTTAGTACTCATACTGCTGATTTTGAAATGAAGCAGTACAATTTGAGGATAGTTTTTTTTTAAGAATCAATTATTATATTCAGAAACTGCAGGAATGACTTGCTATTTTGAATTAGTTCTTTGTTGAATTTTGTTGAGAATATTGAGAATCTTAATTTAATTGAATTGCTCTTCCTGATGGGTATTTTCTAATGCTCCATTGTTATGATGGAAGACTTTCTTGTTTCTTTAATAATGTGGCTAAGTGTCATACACACATATGCTATGGTTGGAATTTGTTTAGGGTTTTTTTTGGTTCATATTCATAGCATTCAGATGACACTTAAAATTATTGTTTTGTGAAATTAATAGACTACTTTTGTGTGATATATGCATGAATTATGCAGATTAAAACAAAACTACTATATATGTCCACATACAAAGCTTTTAAAGAACTTCTGAGCATATTTGTGTGTGCCTATGTATGTGCATGTGGGACAGTATTTACTTTCATTTCCTCTGTGTTATGATGCTTTGCAATGGAACCACCAAATTACTGAAGTTTTCCATTGTGTCATGATTACTGTGTCTTCTACCTGACACAGTTGTCACTATGATATATATTTAAAATATATATGTCTCTGTGAAACTTTTCATAGAATGCTATCTAAATAACTTCTTTCTGGTCCTTATAGCATGTGTAGTTGTAGAATATAATCTTAGATTTTTCATTTTGTTGATTTCCTTTTTCAAAGGGTTATATAATGTGGTTCTGTTTCTGGAAAATCCAAAAGTAGAGTTACCTATTTGTAGAAATATTAAAAATTTTAAATGAAAATTAACATAGATACCACACAAAATGTAAATAGAGTAAATGTATATAGTAGTGAATTATTTTAAAGAAGAAATTCATGAATCCATTTCCTTGGTTGAAGCAGGCTTGGAAAAGCTCAGTGGTGCTATCCCTGTCCTTCCAATAATGGCAAATGAAGACAGCATTCATTCATTCATTCATTCATTCATTCATTACTGCAATCACCTTGATTATTTTACCACATTATTTCTGGAAAATATGTTCTAAAAGCTTATAGATTTGCCAAATTTATCTTTACAAAAACATTTAACTGGAGCACATGCAGATTAAAATAGATTATTTCATTGTTTTCCTATGTCTGCTAATACAAGAGCTTGAAAACAAGTGTCGGCAGACCAAAGGTTTGAACAGAGGCTATTTTTCAACTTTTTCCTATTTTAAGTTCCTCACTTTGAAAGTTGAATTAGAGTAATAGAATAGTATCAACTCATAGGGATTTTTTACATTTTTTTTCTTTTTTTGAGACAGGATCTCCTTGTATCTCCAGCTGGCCTGGATTTCACTATGTAAGCCAGGCTGGCCTTGAACTCCCAGAGATCTGCTAGGAGAGTGCCGGGATTAAAGGCATGCACCACCTCACATGTAATAACTCATATGTTTTTAGGAAAATTAAGTTCTTTGACTTTGCAAGATTCATGGGCTTGTTAGTGACTATATCGGTAGCTGTACTTGTGTTCTTAGTAACACTGGGGTTATTCAATATTGTACGTGTTATCAATCTAATACTACTAAAGTCATGTATCTCAGAGCCAAATATAAAATACAATAGCAAGGAGCTGGAACCAACCTAAATGCCCCTCAACTGACGAGTGGATAGAGAAAATGTGGTACATCTACACAATGGAGTTCTATACAGCAGTAAAGAAAGACATCACGAGCTTTGCAGGAAAATGGCTGAAGCTAGAGGACATCATGCTGAGTGAAGTAACACAGTCCCAGAAAAACAAAGGACGAATGGTATCCCTCATCTGTGGATGCTAGTGCCAATTACCCAGTTGTAAGTATTTCTTGTGTAGGGCCCCCTGAGCTTTTGTACAAAGCAGTTGGGCGTATTGCATTTTGGAAACAACAACAACAGCAACAACAGAAAGGACTGCATCAAAGAACTGACTGAAACAGTGGAAAAAAAAAAAACTGAGAGAAAGATGAAGGGCATGTATCGCAGAATACATAATCTGGGTTGGGGTGGGGGTAAAGGAAAGGGTAATATGTTTAAATGGAACTGAAAATGATGTATGAAATACATAAAACATCAATAAAAGTATATAAAAAAAACAAAACCAAAAAAAAATAATCTGATATCTTTAGGAATAGAAAAAAATGAAATTATATCAAGAATATTTGGGAGGTAGTTTTAGAAAAGGTCTTTTTGCAGACCCAACTGTCCTAGAACTTCCTACGTAAACCAAGCTGATCTTTACTTCATAATGATCCATCTATCACTGTCTCACCTGAGAATAAAAGTGTCGTCTATCACACTTAGCAAGAGTATTTATCTTCATCAGTGTGAAAACCTTATCTCCCTACTTCTATGGTATGTTACAAACCAGTGCTATATTCTTGTTCTATTTCTTCTGCATGCTGTTGAGAGAATTCAACAAAGGAGCATTTACCAACACGAACACTCTTCTGGTTCCAGAACACTGGATCCTATTCAGCATGAGATAAATTGTGAAATTCTGAAGGCTTGAAAACAAGGTCTAAAACTTGAATTTCATGACAGATTTTTTTTTAAAAATCAGAGTGACAGCATTATCAGTATCTACAGTTTTTGTTAATAGGTATGATTAAAATTGATGCCAAATCCTGGAGATGCTTGTAGCAAAGAACCACCAAATAGGTGGCAAAAGCAACAGATATCTATTTCTCATAATTTTGCAAGATGGAGGTATCAGTGGGGTTCTTTGATTCTATTGGTCTGTTTCTCTGACTAGAAAGTATGCGGCTTCTCCTCATATGTTCATATGACCATCCTCTGTGTATGCCCATGTCCTTGGGAAGATACTAATTGTGTTAGGTTAAGCCCCCAATAGCTTAATTTATTTAATCATAATTTATATAATTTATCATAATTTATTTAAAAATTTGATGACTTTCCAAATACTGTCATAAGGTTCTGGGTGTTATAACTCAACATGTTTGGGGAGAAAAAATTCAAAACATAATGCCGAATGCTTGGACTCAAGTTTCTCATTCTGTTTTCTAATAATAAGGAAGTTTAGTGAGACATTTTACTTGTCTTTTCTGCCTAAGTTTTCATCAGAATAAATTTGATCAAAAACTTACATAAGTATAAACAATGAAGGAATTTTTCACTCATGGGCAGACTTATCAGGTCTTTGAAGTGAATTATTTTGTAAAAGTAATTTTGATTCTTACAATTAACATAAAAATCAAGTTCTTTAAAAATAAAAGGAATTTCAAAAACAGTGACAAAGCAAATTACTGTTCTATGTCTACCCCTCAATTTCTCTTTCTTCTCTGATGAAATTTTGATATAAGATTATAGACGATAAGAGTATAGTCTAATAGAACCTTTTGTATTATTCACTGTTGTGTATTCAACACTCATGGTAAGGCAGCTTCCCTTATGGATACCAAGCATTAAATATGGGACTAATGCGAATGAAGAATGGATTTCACAACTGTAACTTTCAAAGTGGGAAGCCACCTAGTCAGCATAACACTGTCTGGGAATATCAGTAAGGCATGAATTTGTATGTACTGGGTTGGGCTATAAAATATGACTAAAAGCTTTTTAACATTTTTTATGGTATACTGTTTTATATGGTTTTGATATTTCCATATTCTGTGTTACTATGTGCATACATGATAATGAATATTCTAATATATCTGTTGAAAGTCATTTATTTCTTACAAGCCTTATGTAGATTTTTAACATTAAATTAGATTTGACCTGATATTTACATAGTTTTCTTTAAATTGAATGTCCTATATATTCCATCATATTGTTTTAATTGTGTTTTTAAAAATATTTTATTTATCATTTTTATTTTATGTGTATGAGTGTACTGCCTGTGTGTATGTAAGTGCACTCATGTTGTGCAATGCTTGGAGAGGTCAGAAGAGGTTGATGGCTTCCCCTGGAAATGGAGTTATGGACAGTTGCTAGTTGCCATGTTATTGCTTAGAATCTAGCCCTGGTCTCTGCAAGAGCAGTCTTTGCTTTTTTTAACTCCTGGGCCATCTCTCGAGCCCCTTAAATGAACCTTTTGAGTTGGGAATATACCTTAATTTTATTTTTGTAAAAATGTTGTTGTTGTTTATTTTAATTCACTGTGTGAGACAACCTGGCCTCCCAACCACACAGAAACCTGTTGGCCTCTGCCTCTCCAGGGTTCAGAGGTGTATGCCACCATTCTCATCAATTTTCCGGTTTTTGATCCAATAACTCCTCTCATAAAAGTTAGATCATTTTCTTATTTATGTACTTTTTCTCTTTATCCAGCCACTCCAGCGCACCTGCACTCCAGTGCATGAATCTTGCAACAGTATAATTAAATGTCTCAAAATCACTTGAGTAACAGTCTTGTGTAGATAATGAAAATCAATTTTGTAAGGAGAAACAGTAAGTTTTAATTGATTTAACTGAATAAAAACTGTGAGATCTTTTCTCCCTTTAGTACTGTTAGTAATGTTCAATCCTACAAGCAACTTGCATGATTCTGAATGGCATATAGCCTCAGTCCTGGCAGGGCCTACTTTTTCATCTTTTTTATAGCAACATATATTGAAACTTTAAAAAACCTTGTAAAATTAATAATATGAGCAAGTCTTTCTATTTATAACTTCCCACTGTGGACAGTATTTTTAGTGTATGTTGTGGTAGAGGGAAAACCAAACCATCAACTGTTTAGTAGCAGTTCATTCAGGGATTGGAACTCTGTCATTTGAAATAATGTAAGGGAGGCAAAATATTATCTCCACTCTCTTTGAGACTTTGCTAGGGCTTGTGAATTAAATTGACAAAAGGCAGATTAAGAGGAGAAAAGCGTGTGGACTTTAGTTTGTAGGAATATAGAAAAATCCTATAAGAAAATGAGGACCCAAAGAAATGGCAAAAAAATAAAATGCTCTTTTTAATGGAAAATCTTTATTACAAGGAATATTGAAAACAAATTAAAGAAAAATTTAAATCCTAATGTTATAGATGAATAAGAAATGTCCTCAAAATCTCATGTTTTAAATGATTGGATCTAATTGGTGGGACTATTTTTTGAAACTTTTGAAATTATTTTATGGAAACTTTAGTACCACTAGAGGAAATAGCTCACTGGGGGCAGATCACTGGGGGGATATTATTCCTGGCTACTTCCTGTCTTGTTCTGTTTCCTTGTTGTTCATGAAGTGAACTGCTCTCTCTCACTATTCATTCTCACAGCCATGATGTTCTACCTATATGCATGGGGTCAGGTGACCAGTAATTGACCATTCTGAACTATGAGTCAGAATAAACCCTTCCCCTATTAAATTGTTTTTGAGAGGTATTTAGTCACATGATGAGAAAAGTAACTAATATGCCACACCTTATCTATATATTCTATTAAATAACATATGTTTATTTATTAATATTAGAACCAGAATTCAAATATATTTATGGATCATACTACTTTTTTATATGTTTCCATTATGAATTTTTCTTTCTTTTTTATATTATTTATTTATTTATTAATATAATTTTTTATTATTATTAAACTTTTTCCATAGGTCATACATCATTTCTCAACTGAATCTAGAATCGCTTCCCTTTCCATGACCTCCATCCCACCCGAGTCCCTCCACTATGCCATACATGTCCTGTGTCTTTTTCTGAGTCTTTCCAGAGGGTTTTTTTTCCAGTTCTTTTGTTGTTGCTCTCTCCAACTTGCATTGGTACAGTATATATACATATATATATATATATATATATATACATATATATATAAAGTTTTATGTATATATACATCTATATATATATATATATATATAGGTATAGATAGATAGATAGATAGATACAAACATACATATATTACTTGAATTGTAGGATTTTTTTTCTAAAATATGTCATGTTTTCCTTAAGGAAGTGCTCAAAAGTTCCTCCTTGGCAATCCCAAACAACTATCAATCCTGTACTTTTGCTCCACATGGGGGTCTTTCCTTCACATGGTCCCGCAATAGTGTAGTAGGTTATAAAAAAATGCTTTTCATATCTGCTGTTCATCAAGAGCTCTTAACTCAAATGATCCTCATGCCAGTGTGATATATTTTGGGATGAAATATTCTGTTATCTTACAGTATCATTGATATTATCTTGACTGTCAGAGCAGTGAAATAGCATAATGTGATATGATTTAATAAAAAATCACTATTGCTGGCAGGTTAAGAATACATTGATAAAGTCAAGAGTAAAAGGCAAACTGGGTAAGAAATTACTATAATTATCAAGGTGAAAGAATTATTGATTAAATTTAGATGCTAGCAATATAAGAGATGGGATTTTGTCACACTGCCAGTAAGTTTGAAGATATAGTCCATAGGAAATGCTGAGTGAGTATACAGTCATGGTAAGAAGTATTGAGCCATGAATGTCTCTTATGCAGATAAGAGAGACAAGAGGAAAGGCAGGTCTGAAAAATGATCAGGAGTTGAGTCATGTTAGTTATGAGATGTGAATTAATTCTCTAAGTCAGTTTGTAAGTATAATTTTGAAGTTTTAGGGTATAGGTCAAAATTGAGATAAAAACATTGTCATCAATTAATGGAAGATATTTCTAAACAAAAACTATACTCAAAATGGGAGCATTTATAGAGAGAAGACGTAAGGACTCTAGCTACGAGCCATGGGAAATTCTAAAATTATAAGTTAGAATGAAGAAGATTTGAGCATGGTGAGTCTTATCTGAAATCCCAACATTTAGAATGCTGAGGCAAGGTGATAGGAGTTCAAGGCAGGCCTAGGCTCTCTATCAACTTCCAGACACAGCCTGAACTGTATCTCATGACCATGTCAAGCAAAACAGAAAAAAAAAAGTGTGAAGAGGAAAAAGCTACAGAGAAGTAAAGGTCAGAGAAGTAAGAAACCATGGTGCAAAGTTGTTCTGACAGCCAAAAAGAAAGTTTTACACAGAAACCAGACCTCACCTATGTCAAACCTTGCTGACTGTTCCAGTAAGAGGTAGATTAACAATAGACAGCTGTATTAAGCAGTGCTTTTACTCTGAAAGCATTTGCAGCATTTTATTGTATTAACATGCAAATACATTGCTCTCCTATGACAGACATTTTTGAACTTTAATTAATCCCACCAAAATATTCATTAAGCTTGTATAATTTGTTGATTAAGTTTAAAATTCAACTTGTAATTTTTTTGGTGTTTTTGAGACAAGGTCTCCCCGTAGCTCCAGCTGTCCTGGAACTTGTTCTGTAAGCCAGGCTGGCCTTGAACTCACAGAGATCCACCTGCTTCTGCCTCCTGAGTGCTGAGATTAAAGGCATGCACCGCCATGCCCAGATCAACTTGGATTTTTAAAATAATGTTCACCATCCATTTTGGAGAAAAAAAAATGAATATTACTTAGACCTACATGTTTGGTGTTGTAAATATCCCAACTGTTGAAAATAATACTTTCCTCAATATAATTCTGCTAGTTATCATATAGAAATATGGTATAGGCACGATCAAGAACTTTGGAAACCAAGAACCCACATCTAATGTTCTTAATAAGCTATCATTTTAAAACATTTTGAAAATCATAATATCAAAAACAAGTTGCAATTCTTGTATAAAAGTTTAAAATTGCATATTTTCTTTAGAAGTTAGGATACTACATGTACCTTATATAAATAAAACAAACATAAACACAGGATTAAATGGATAGAACTCTCTAAAATGAGCTTAAGTGTCTTCTTTTAACAGTGTTCCTAAAATCATCCCCAACCAAAAGGCTCTGTACTTTAGGTTATGGCACCGTTGTCAGTCCTAATTGCTGAAGTTCCCTTTTGGTCTCAGTCATCTGAAACTCAGGACTACTCCAGAAGATGTCCTGAACCACACAGTAGGCCTTTCTAGTCCTCATTAACCTTCTGTACCAGCATTTTCCACACTCTCTGGATGAAGGGTGGGCAGAGTTCCCAGACGCTCAGTTTAAATATTGGAGCATGGAGAACAGGCACGTACAAGTTGCCCCATTGGGAACTCACAATGCTGAACATATGAAAATGAGCTTAATTGAGTCTAACCTGAAGTGCAGGGCCCTGTTTTATGAGGGCAGAAGAAAAAAAAAATTAAATAAAAACATGCATAGAGGATTCATTGCATTTGAATTCCTCAGAAAAAAGCAAGCTGCACTTTAATCTGTGTGTTCTATTGTTATGTTCCACCTAGTAGTTGTAAACCATGTCAAAAGCACAATAATATGTATATAAATAAAGAATCTAACTAAAAGTATAGTTTGGTAAGTCTCTGGGTTACTGCAGAACAGAAAAAAAATGTAGAAACAAATTAAGAAAGCATATCCTTTGTGAAATGCATTGTTTTGATCCATAGTGTAGACGGCTGCTGAAGTCCTTCAATATAGCTTGATAAGATCTTAAGCACTGCATATCAGCCTGTACTACAAGATTTATTGCTGAATAGTCTCTTTATAGTTTAGAGGGTATTTTATTTATTTTGTTTTCCACTAATAAATCTTCTGGGCTTTCATGTAGACATCTCTTTCATTTTAAATGAAGAGTTGGTATTATTTCTCCCTGATATGTCTAGTATCAAAACTTATAGAAAATGGAGGGGCTCAGTTAATTAAACATATATGAAGTGTGTGAAAATATGAAAACGTTGCCAAAGAATTAAAAATATTTTTTAAATCCTTGACTACAATCTACTGCCTGTGCTATTCTCAGGCAATTTTGGTGCACAAATAGAAGCTCAAGAATATTCACACAAACTGACTATAGAGTTCAGAGTAAGCCTAAAGCTAAAGCAAAAATTTAAAGATACAGAAGAAGTGTTTCGTCCAAGGCAAATCCATGGAAAATACTCTCATGGAATTATACAGGATGAGACTCTGACTGCCAGCAATAATCTTCAAACAGGTTAAAAGAGCCACACTTGTAATATATTTTTACTACTATGCTCTGATGTCTCCCCATTTCCATATAAAGTACTGGCACTGAAATTAATCAGTGCTACTGGATCCCTCGTGTCACTGACAGAACAGTCACTCTGACACTTTTCCTTTAAAGGCTTTCTGTCTGAGGCTGTCCACAGTCCATCACTTCCCTTCATTAAATCCATGGTGAAGGCAGCAGCGATCACTGGAAACACAGTAATGCATACCAAATAGGTCTGAACATCTTAGTAGTGCCATGTGAGTTTATTAGAAACAATGTAGAAGCCTCAGTCTAACATAAACTCGACTTTTAATATACCCTCTTTTATAAAGCCATTTTGTTTCAGAAAACCTAAACAAACAATGTTAAGTGTATAATAATATAATGACAAAGTGTTCTGATTTATTCAACTAGCCCTGTATTCTGTAGCCATTTTTATTCCAGATAGCACTGTACCTGAAGGAGGAAACGTGCCCAATGCCTTTTGCTTGCTTTCTGTTCAGACATCATGGTGCTACAAAGTGGTCCACCAAACACTCATTGGGAAACAAGGAGAGAGGGGGAAAGCTGGGACATCAATGTTCCTCTAGGGCATCTTTCCAACTACCTAAATTCCCTCCACTCAATTTCAGCTCCTAAAGGTTAAATCACTTCCCAGTAGTGTCTCAAGGTCACAAAAATAGCTTTAGTTAATAGACCTTTGGATGGGATTAGAAATCCAAACAATTACAGCTTATTAGCCCTTACTTATGAGTACAGAACATATCAATGTTATGTAAGATTTTGTTGTTACTATTCTTTGCAATACAAAATGTAATATGAAATAAAATAAAAATAATAAAGTGGATGCAGTGTAGCACTTTATTCCTTCCTATAATATATTTATATATACCCTATTGTGAAATACCATATGTAGAACTAACTGATTTATCAAAAGGTGAGTGAATGTACTGAAAATAACAGACAGTCACAGGATATTAACACTGAATACTTGATAAAATATATCCATCTCTACAAGTGAAACTATTGCAAACTAAACAAAAATTAGGAAAATATAAACAAACAATAAAGGGCTATGGTATTATTCTACTGAGTAAAAAAAAAATAGACATTAAGCATAGGATAGGATAGATTTCCAGCCTCTACCATAGAGGAGCATAGCACAGAAATAAGTTTCACTGCTTTGAAGAGCAATTTGAGAGTAGTTCCGTGAATTTTTATTATTCAGTGCCTCAGATCCCACCTCTAAGTCTATACCTTAAAAGTAATTTCTACACTTCATACAAAAAGAATTATACTGAAATATGATGATTGAAAAACAGAACGTTTTCAAAACGGAAGAACTGTAAACAATAATATAGGTATACAAATTATGGCAGTCTTATAAAATATAATGCTATATAAAATTTTAAATGTATGGAGTTGAGGTTGTGACTAACCACAAAATATTTCTATACCACTGTTTTGGGGGTAAAAAAGCCCAACATGGAATAATAAATATGAGACTATATATGAAATTCAGAGAAGAAAATAGAGATGTAGAGTTTGATGGGTGCATATATGCTATGTAAATGTATACGAGGTATTAGTTGTATCAGTAGTTTCCACTGCAGCAAAGAAAAAGAAAGAACAAGAAAAGAAAATGGAATTAAGGAGACACAGATATGTTAAAACTATGCCATTAGTGGTTTGTTTCCATTAAAATGCAATAAAAGAACTAGGTGCTGTGATGCATGCCTTTAATCCTAGCACTTTGCAGGCACAGGCAGGAGAGTTCCTATGAGTTTGAGCCCAGCCTGCTCTACATAGTGAGTTCCAGATCTACCAGGGCTACAGTGAGAGTCTGCCCCACCTAAAAGTAGATAAATAAATAAATAAATAAATAAATAAATAACAAAAGGCAAAAAGTTAAAATTTACAATGGGAAGTCATCAGCATATGAGTGCTAATTATATCATACTCCATGCTTCTTTGTTTTCTTCAAATTTATCATAAGTTAAAAAATACTGCCTGAGTTTATAATCCATTTTTAACAAAACCAGGATTAGAGAATTTTTTGCTATCATATTCAGAAGAGAACAAGCTGAAGTCACATATGCAAAGACAACTGCCCACCTTGAAAAGCAGTGTGCCTTCTTGCACTGTGATCACAGGGGTTGCCAACAAACCATATTAACAGTTAACAATGTATAGCACCGATTAGATGGTTTGCTAAATGTTTATGCAGATTATACAACATTATGATAAGATGAAATCACAAATTCCATTTAAATGTGAATTAAAATGTATTAGACCTGATTGCCCATTATTCAAAATGTAAATGAACAATGAGATTGAGGATGAAGTGATGTTGGAAACAATAGATCTTCTTCTTGTTATACTTCCTTTTTTTTTTTTTTTTTTTTTTTTGACTTTTGAGACAGGGTCTCCCTGTAGCCCCAGCTGACCTGGAAGTCACTCTGTAGACCAGGCTGGCCTTGAACTCACAAAGATCCGCCTGCCTCTGCCTCCCAAGTGCTAGGATTAAAGGCATGCGCCACCATGCCAGGCCTGTTATACTTCCTTTTAAAATTGATTGAAATGGTAGCTTGTACATATCATAGCAGAAATTTTTATAGTTGTATGTGAATGTTGCTGATCATATAGTACAGATGAGAAACAGTCAAACTGAATCAAGATCAACTGATAAGCATCCAGTAAAATACCTAATCAGTCCCAGTAGTAATGGCATTTGTTTGAACACTGGCTATATGTGGACAGCTGTTCTTGGGACTTTAAAGCTGTACTTCACTTACTCTCCAGTAGCTCCACGAGTTACATGTGTAATCTTCCTTCCTTTCCCCCTCTTATTTCCTCCCTCCCCTTCTATCCCTCTCTCCTTTCCTCCTTCCTTCCTTTCTTTCTTCCTTCCTTCCTTCCTTCCTTCCTTTCTTCCTTCCTTCCTTCCTTTATCTTCCTCTATTCCTTCCTTCCTTTCTTTCTTTCTTTCTTTCTTTCTTTCTTTCTTTCTTTCTTTCTTTCTTTCTTTCTTTCTTTCTTTCTTTCTTTCTTTCTTTTTCTTTTTTCTCCCTGCTTAAATGATTTCCAAAGCAGATTTTAAATGAATAAATAATTCTATAATGAGGACAGAGCCATATAATTCTGACAGTCATGGTGTGAATAGAATTATAAGAAAATATATATATTTGCAAACAATGGCTAACTAGTAAAGACAAGTTATCTTGGGGGTGGAAAGATGGCTAGATGGTTAAGAGCACTGACTGCAATTACAGAAGATCAGGGTTTGGTTCCCAGCACCCACATGACAAGTAACAACCAGTAACTGTAGAACTGTAGTTTCATGTGATCTGATGCCCTCCTCTGGCCTCTGAGGGCATTGCATGCATGGGTGAACTTACATGCAAGCAGGGTAAACAATCATACACATAAATAAATATATTTTTTTAAAAAAATACTTCCAATTAGCAGCAATAAAACCTTACCTACCATGAAAAAAAGGACATAAAGTAGGATGATGTTGATCCAAAAGTACAACTCTCACCTCAAAGGTAATATGAAATTATTGTTTTGTTTTGTTTTTCTGGAGTGAAATATGAGTGACTATGGCTTGGAAACAAACATTAGGTTACCCCCAAATCCATATTCCAACATGGAATAAATTTCATGAAGTTTTATAGTAGCCAAAGAAAGGCATAAATCAAGGGACTCAGCTATATATTTCAGATGCTCTCTGATGACACTCAGCGTTTTGTTTGGTGGAAGCTATGGTTTTATTAAGTTATAAATGTTTTAATATGTTAGTCATAAAATGTTAGGACGGACACAGAAGTGTGCAAGAAATGGGTAGTTACAGAGCTGAAGATAGCCAAAGGTAAATTGTAATTAGGCTCTGAATCTGAAACATTCCAAACTCCTCACAATCATTGAAGTCAATTGTTTAGCCTTGCAGAAGGTTCACTTTGAGGTTGCAGATTTTTTTTCCTGGAAACTTTCATTTGACAATAACAATGACCAG
This sequence comes from Rhizomys pruinosus, assembly GCA_009823505.1. NCBI lineage: Eukaryota > Metazoa > Chordata > Mammalia > Rodentia > Spalacidae > Rhizomys > Rhizomys pruinosus. Next base: position 2,039,058 of record VZQC01001595.1, on the reverse strand, counting down.
AAGAATACTGTTCTCTCGAATCTGCTGATGAAATACGCACAGCTGAATACATACAGCTTGATCAAAAAGGAAGAAAATGGGCGCTGGAGAGATGGCCTAGCGGTTAAGAGCGCCGAGTGCTCTTGCAGAGGACCCAGGTTCGATCCTAGCACCCACATGGCAGTTGAGAACAGTCTTTAACTCCAGTTCCAAGGGAATCGGACACACTCTTCTGACCTCCGCGGCATTGCACGACACAGGTGCACAAACCTACATTCAGACAGTATACTCAAACACATAAAAAATAAATAATTTTTTTAAAAAAGGAAGAAAATGAACACCATAAAATGTAACATGTCCATGCAATGATACCGATTTCATACCTAGTACAGATCTCATTTGGACATATGTCTGTGGACCACAAATCCATATTCTTTTTCCAGAGCACATACTATTCAGGTATTTATTGATTCAACATATCTGGTAAGACTAGCTGGGAATATTATGATTAAAACACTTTCCATTTCTAATGGCATTCTTTTCTATTTAGTGAGGGTGAAAGTAAGGAGTGGAGTATGAAGATTATGAATCGCAGGGCATCACTAGGAAGCAATACTACCTTAAGAGTTTTGTTGAGAGCTGGAGAGATGGTTCAGTGGTTAAGAGCTCCGACTGCTCTTGCAGAGGATCCGAATTCCATTCCTAGCACCCACATGGCTGCTAAGAACTGTCTTTAGGCCAGACATGGTGGCACACACCTTTAATCCTAGCACTCGGGAGGCAGAGGAAGGCAGATCTCTGTGAGTTCAAGGTCAGCCTGGTCTACAGAGTGAGTTCCAGGCCAGCTGCAGCTACAGGAAGACCCTGCCTCAAAAAAAAAAAAAAAAAAAAAAAAAAAAAAAAAAAAAAAGTTTATGTTGAGCGCGACACATAGAAACACTGACCTCTACCCTTTTACTCTGCCTATGCCCTTCAGTGATGCCAGTCATGTGGGAAAAGTGAAAAGCAATGGTGGCCAAAGCGTCACGCACCATTAAACAAAGGCGATGCTCAGCTTTCACTCTTCTGTGAAAACTGGACAGTGTCGGTTCCTGAGCAGAGGTATATTAAGTAGCTTAGACGAGCCCCCGGGGATTAAGTGGTGGGCAGCTCCAGTCCACTGACAATAGAAGGGTGCCAATTTTAGTACAGAATTTCCGAGTGTCTGGTGAGAATGTGCTGCAGCAGAAGATTTGGAGTGGGAGTTGGACAAGAGAGAGTGTCAGCATAGAGGCCAACAGGAATATCATAAAGAGGCTGTTGCTTTGCATTTTGCTCTAGGCAGTGGACACAGAAGTTGGAAAGGACAAGCTAGAGCAATCTGAGAAGTCAAAGTTCTATTCATACCGATGCACCTATCCAAATCAGAAATGAGAGGCAAACTTATGAACAGGAAAATGTTATGGAAATAGGAGCTTCGAATACAAATAATAGTGAAATGATTTTAAGATATGCAGGGCATATCATATTTCAAACAGACACAAGGCCCACTGTAGGTTTAGTCTCATGCTGTGACAATAATCTTACTTGCAAATCTAGGAGGCAGACTACAGTAGTTAAGCAGATTTTTATTATATGACTCCTTAAGAAAATATAAGAAAACAGTTTTGAACATGTCAGTGGGTTGCTTACAGATTCTCTAGGAAGAGAGCAATTTTTTATTGATTGGATAGATTTGGTATTTTGATGTCATTACTCTTTATGTATTTAAAACATGCCTTACTATTAGAGAGAGCGAGACTTTGTAACTTTGATTTTAGTTCAGGATTTGAATAAATTTTCATTCATAGAAAAAGAGAAAGTAGGTAGGGGAATTAGTATGCACCAATCATTGTGCAAGTTACTTTTCATGAATTATGCAGTGGTTTATTTAATCCTCCTAATGTAAGACTTGAAAGGAAACTGAGGCAGTGGGAACCTTTTTCCAATATAACGAGGTCTAGAAAGTATCGGGGCTGATATGTGAGAAGAAACTCCTCTGATTTCTAAGGTTGCTATTCCTCAAAGATTTCACATAACTCTTAACATGTTCTTGAGAAAGCAAGGAATGTGTGAAGGAGCAATCATTAGACAGGCTCTGATGGAGAAGTCAAAAGAACCAAGAGACAGGGTAGCGAATCCATTTCTCCAGGAGAGATGGGAGCCGCCTGCATTTACTATGCAAAACCACTGGGTAATATGTAGTATATTGAGAGTCTGCATTGTTCTTTCTCACTCAATACTCAATAAGGTTATAATTTATTTAAAATAAGAGTGAACACAAAAGATATGTTACTAGCACCTTCTTTTTTTTTTTTAAATTAATTTTTATTGATGCTTTGTGCATTTCATACATTTTTTCCAATTCAGTTCAGGCTTATTTCCCTTTCCCTCCCCCCCACCCCCACCCCATCCCAGATCATGCATTCTGCCATAACTGTCCTGCATCTTTCTCTCAGTTTTTTTTTTTCATTTTTAGCTATAAGTGATAATCCATGAGTACAAGCATCCTTCATGCAAAACCTATCTGCAGGCTGTTGTGCCCAAACACCTACAGCCCCACCATCCAGTGGGGGGTGACAGGTTGTTTGTTCAATCAAGTTGATCAAATGAGTGTCCAGACTACATTGCTGTAGTTTCACCATTCACCCCAATCGCAGCCCTTACATTCTACCACGCCCCCTCTTCCGCAGGTTGTTCCCTAGGCTTAGAAAAGGGGCACAGGTGGATGAGAGGTAAAACAGTCCACTCTCTCTGGAGCTGTTGACTTGGACTCTGGTCAATTCTGGCTGTTTCCTTTCATGGGCTGACAGTTTGTCCAGGAATAACCTTTCGATCCTACTAATGAAGAACAAGCAATTAGATATATAGGTATTTAAGCAGCACTAATAGTTATGGTAGGTTACTTTAGCATAGACACATGTTTGGATATGTTAATCCATGAATTACAATTTTCCCCCCATTATATCTGACAGGGTTTTACTTTGGCTTATAACATCTCAAATGTAGAGGTGTAAGCTTGTGGCATCAGCCCAGTGGTTTTTCTCCAAGGAGGAAGCCAATACCAATTAGATTTTGGGATATACAGGCACATGGCTGCCTCGGCTGCACATATTTCAGCAGGTGAGGTGTAGCTGGTGCCGTACGGTGGAATCTTGCTTGACAGCGGAGAACCCATATTGCTTTATTGGTTTAGTGGCCTTTGGTAAACTCTCTGGCTAGGTTCCAGAGGCTATTGTACACTTCATGTGGTCTCAATACATCCCGCCCATGTTACATCAGGTCTTGGCAGCAGGTCTTATTGCCGTCTCCTCCTGTAGGTTCCCAACTTAGAGGCAAGGAGCCCCTTACCTTTTGTGGGCCTTGGATCCCCGTGGCCAACATCCCCCTGGTAGAACAATCCATTGCTGATGCAGAGCTCCTGTATTAATATATTTTGCCTGAGTGCATAGCCCGTAGGACTTTGTAGTATTATTTGGTTTCGAAAGAGAGAACCCTGCCAAGTGTCACATGTCTAGTAGTAATGAAAGAAAGCAGTTTTACGGTTTTTATAAGAGATTACCTCTAAATAGTTTGTCTCCAATTTACAGTGGAGGCGACCTCATATTGTCATATTTCTCCTGTTCTATGGGGTGGGAAGCAAGGAAGTCTGCTCATATCATAACCTTTGTGGCCCTAGAAGGTAAGTTTCAATAGGACTCATAGAACTAGTTGTTACAATTAGGATCCAAGAGGGGGTTCGAGTTGTTATGGCAAATCTGAGGCTTTCGTTCCTGTGAATGTTAGACGGGTCAGCCTTTCCGTGTCCACTGTTTGGTTACATGACCTACTCAATAGCAAGACCTTATTTTGGTTTCTCAGCGTTAAGTTGGTGACAGTTTTGTCCTGTTGGAACAAACAAAATCTTTCCCATAGTTAGTTTTTAAGATGTGAATGCAAGGGTTTGATCGAAAAGGCTTCATGTTTCTGTCCCCCCCCCTTTTTTTTTTTTTAGCGTATGAGTCTCCAGAGACAGAGTTGTATTATACATACTCTAGGGTGGAGTCAAGGCATAGAATTCATCAAATTCGCCATGTTGTTTTTGGTGACTATATATATGATTGGGAAGCAAGTTATTATTTTTACTTAAATCATCTTAAAGAGATGCTACAAGGTGAACTGTACACAGAGAAATTATAGAGAACATTTGATGTGGTCAATCCCAAAGTTCTTGCTCTACAATTTTATGTAAAGCAATAATTGGGCAACAGCGACTTAGTATCTCCATTTAATTCAGATGCATTACCATTTTATAGCAGAGCTGTAAACAATGTTGTTTAATATACACAGTTTACTTTTACTTTTTACTAAGTCCTAAAACCAACCATGTGTCCGTAGACAGTGCTAGGGAAACTGGGTACTTGCTGACTCACGTCAATTTAAATATGCCTTAATCGAATATACACCCGTGTCCCCTCTCCCCCCATCCCCCTTTCCAATTCACCATTTCCAAGTCCATTTCTGATGCAGTCCTTTCTGTTGTTTTTTCAATAGCGCCTCCCTCTCCATGAGAAAATCTTATATCTGGTTGTTGGTACGAGCCTCACCATATTGAGGGCACAGCCCATTGTCGTTTGGTTTTTTTCTGGGACTGTGTTACTTCACTTAACATAATGTCTCCAGCTCCATCATTTACCTGCAAATTTCATGATAGTGTCTCTTAACTGCTGCATAGATTGCCATTGTATACATGTACCACATTTTCCTATCCACTCGTCAGTTGAAGGGCACCATGGGCCTGGTTGCCAGCTTTTTGCTATTGGAACAGAGCTGCAAATAAACATAGCTGTGCTGTACTTTTTGGCAGTAAGTTTGTGTCCTTGTGGGTATATACCCAGGAGTGGTATGACTGGGTCAAGGGGGCCAAGAAGACACAATGGAAGAAAGACAGCATCTTCAGCAAGTGGTGCTGGCAAAACTGGATCACCACTTGTAGAAGAATGAAATTAAACCCCTACCTCTCACCTTGTACAAAGGTCAACTCCAGATGGACCAAAGACCTCAACGTGAAACCCCAAACTCTGGAGGTGATAGAAGAGAAGCTTGGCAGCAGACTACAAGACATAGGTGTAGGAAAAGACTTCCTAAATCAGACAGCAGCTGCACAAGAAATAAGATCGACAATTGACAAATGGGACCTCATTAAACTCAAAAGCTTCTGTACATCAAAGGAAGCAATAAAGGAAGTGAGGAGAAGACCCACAGAGTGGGAGGAAACCTTCACAGCAGATACATCTGACAAAGCATTAATTTCCAGAGTATACAAGCTACTCAAAAAACAAAGAAGAAAGAAAACAAATGAATCATTCAAAAGATGGAGCAAAGATCTGAATAGAGACTTCACAGAGGAGGAGTTAGAGATGGCCGAGAAACATCTTAAGAAGTGTTCAACATCTCTGATAATTAAGGAAATGCAAATTAAAACCACTCTGAGATACCACCTTACTTCAATAAGACTGGCTAGGATCAGGAACATGAATGATACCAAGTGCTGGAGAGGTTGTGGGGAAAGGGGAACACTCATCCATTGCTGGTGGGAATGTAAACTTGTACAGCCACTATGGAAAGCAGTGTGGAGAACCCTTAGAAGACTAGCACCTTCTTTTGATGCTAGAAAATCTTCAGAATGCTGTCTCCATCCCCCACTCTGTCACGGTGGGTATATAGTCCACATTACCCTAAATCAAGATGAAGGAATAAAAATAAAATATCAGCATTTGCAGTTATTGCCTACAGAAGTAGGGGACTTTAAGGAAGTAATTTTTCCCATCTGATTCTGTAGAGCTTCTGATAATATTTGGACTCATTTTTTTTCAAGATAGGCTTACTGTTAGAAAGACAAGATCACAGTTGAGTAAAACAAATTCAAACATTTGTTATTGGGTCTCTTAGAATTATTAATGCGCTAGTGGAATTGTAAATCTCCTTCCTAACTTCTGGGGCCATTAAGTAAGTTTTGTGAAACTTCTCTTGCAGTAGAGATCTGTGGAGCATTCCTGGGTAGACGCTGGCCTAGGCTGATGCAGTTAGTGTGTTTGAACATCAGCATTCCCTGAACTTCCTGGCAGACAAGTCAATTATACAAATATGAGAGGTTATAGTGTTTTCATTTGATAAAAATATCTTTTTTCAAAGTTCTAAGTTATAAATACATTTTCCGAGTTGCTTACAAAAATCATGGAGGTCATTAAAAGACATAATGGATTATCTCCTAAATAATATTTATGAATGTGAAGTAATATTCATCTATTAATTTAGAAAAAAAGACAAAGTCAAACTCCATCGATATACCCAAGCAATATATTCTAGTAACATAGGAGATGATTTAATGAATGAATACACGGTGTAACACACAAGAGCTACAAACATCATGTAATATTATTTTTCATATTTTTACCTGCTACGTTTGAAATTTTCTTCCCTCTTATCTACCCCAGTTCTCCTCATTCTTAATATCTTTGTTAGGCATTCCTTTTAATCAATCTAAGTGGAACACAGGTGAATGTTTAAAGAATGCTGGATTTATTAATGTATATATTATGACAACCATACTGAATTATTTAGCAAATATTACAAAGTAAACACTCTACAGTATTTCAAACGCAAATCTTAATGTTTGGAGCAACACATTTAAAGTAAATATAAATTATCATTTTTGATAAATTATTCATTCATTATATGATAACAAATGACCGTGTTAAAACTCTATATAGGCTAGGTGGCATATAAGCAAAAGTCACTTACTTTCCATAGTTCTGAATGCTGCTGATGGATGCCTTGTTTCTTATAGAAACCCTTTTTCTTCATTATCTCATGTGGCAGAGATGGAGGAGGATTATCTGGTGTCTCTTTCCTAAAGATGCCTTTGTCCCCTCAGTCTTGTCATGTACCTCGAGGGGTTCAAGGGAACATAAACAATGAATCCACCATAGTCAGTAGCTGTAATGTTTAATCAGAAAGTGGCAGCACTTTTAGATTATGTTTTAAATATTTGAGTTCATTTAATAAATAGGAAGTGTCTCCTGGACTACTGATATTAATAAGAGAAACCCAGATAATTTAGTGGCAAATACTGTGTGTCATTTTTTGAAATGTTTAAACTGCTAAAAAGACTCTTGATTTATTGTATTTATACATAGAATGTAATAAAAATGAGAGTTTGTGCTATATGTATAAATGTGATCTGAACATGAAGATAAAGGGTTTCAAGGTCACGGAAACAACTAAAAAATAACCGATTATCAAATATGTGAGGAAGATTTAACAACCAAAGCTAAGATTCTGAACACAAAACAAATCACAGAAGCAATTAAAAATAGCCAATGATTGACCAGAGCTACAATTCTGGACATACAGTATAAATTTCGTCAAATTCAGAAGTGAAAAAATACAAATATTTTTTTCTGAATTTCATCTGACTATATTTAGAAATGTCTTTGCAATAAATTTAAGCCAGGATTGAAAGTAGGGTGATATTTCTACACTTTGGATCCCTGTGTAACTTCAAAGAAAGTAAAATTGTATATATCAATATGAATAAAATGCTAAAAGAGTGAACTATAATAGCACAATGTAAAGTACAAGCTTACATAAATACCAAAACATGTATTTAAGAGTCAAATCATCTGTAATTTCAGGCCGGCTTTGAAAGAATCATGAATGTAATCATGAATGTGTGGGGACACAATGGGCAAACTTGCTGAATATTCATGTAATGGAAAGAAAAATAAAAACACACTAGGAAAACCAGTGCTGCAGACATATAATTGCAGTGAATAAAAATTAATTTATCTAGAAGTGATTAATCATATTTATATTTGAAAAATACAAAGTTGACAGACTATTGTTATTTATTCTTCATTTTACCTATGAAGTCTTTGTTTTGGAGCTTGATTTTATTTTTTTATTTTTTTATTTTATTTTATTTTATTTTTTATTGATGCTTTGTGTATTTCATACATCATTTTCCAATTCAGTTCAGGCATATATCCCCTTCCCATCCCCCCACCCCACCCCTACCCATCCCAGATCATGCATTCTGCTGTTAGTTTTCTGCATCTTTCTCTGCTTTTTTGTTTTGTTTTGTTTTCATTTTTTTTAACAATAAGTGATAATTTGCGAGTACAAGCATCCTTCATGTGTAAAATCCTCAATTTGCAAGCAGTGTTCCCAAACCCACACAGTCATGTGGTCCACCATCCAGAGGGGGGCTTGTATGTTCAATCAAGTTGATCAAATGAGTGTCCTCCAGTCTATTTTGTTGCTAGTTTCCATCATTAACACCAATCGAAAGCCCTACATTTACCACGGTGCCCTCTTCCACAGATGTTACTTAGGCTTAGAAAAGGGCCAGGTTGATGAGAAGCAAAACACTCTACTTTCTTTGGAGGCTGATGTCTTGGTCTTTAGTCAATGTTTTGGCTGTTTTTTCTCTCATGGGCTGCCAGCTGGTTCCATGGATAACCTTCGATCTAATAACGAAAGCACATGCAATTAGATAGGTAGGTATTTAAAACAGTATAATATATAGTCTTTCGATATTACTAATGAATCACACGCAATTACATATATAGGTAGTTAAACAGTACTAATTGTTAGTACTAATTGTTATGGTATGTTATTTTGGTATAGACACAAGATGTTTGGGTGGTATGTTAATCAATGAATTACACTTTTTTCTGTTAAGTATGCCAGGGTCTTCGTGTTTCGTTTGTGGTTTATAACGTTTCCTAACCATTAGAGGATGTAAGTGTGTGAATCGGCCGTGGGTTATTCCTTCAAGGAGAGAGCTAATAGCCAATTATATTTGGGATTCATGACTATGGCTGCCCATATACACAGTTTTTCCAGGCAGATGAGGTGTAGGTGGTGCTGATGGTGGAGTATTGTTTGACTCAATGAGACCTATATTTGCTTTATTGGTTTTGTGGCTCTTTGGTAAACTCTCTGGCATCCCAGAGAAATCTCATTTGTCTATTCAAGTCTAGTCTTTCTTCATACATCTTTCCCATGTTTATATCAGGTCTTCAACAGCAGGGCCTTGTATCGCCTCTCTTCTGCCAGATATCCCGTTTGGAGGCAGGAGCTTCTTTACGTTTTGTTGGGGGCTTGTCCCCTGGCCAAACATCTCCTTGGTAGAATAATCCATTTTTTGAGTCAGAAGTCCTTATTGATATATTTTGTTCAGTGCATAGCTTAAGGAGACTTGGCGAGAGGAGATGCATATTATAAGAATAACAACAGAAAGATGCATCAGAAGGCTGACTGAAGATGGTGACGCGGGAGGGGGGGGAGGGGTGGGAGACGGACACGGGTGGTATATTCGATTGTTGGCCATGTTTAATTGACGCTGTAGTTCAAACCAAGTTCCAGTCTTGCCGCAGGACGCTGTCCACAGGGACACAACTGGTATTTAGGACTAGAAAGTAAGGAAATGTGCTATGATTGGACAACATTGGGTTCGAATGGCGAGAAAATCGGAATGCGATCTGGAGCAAGGTGACATAAATGTCTTGTAGCACTGAGCTGGGAACTAAAATCGTCGATAACATGATTGTGGGGGGATTGGGCTGATGAAACAAGAGTGGGCGCTATATTGTTGCTGTCAGTAGGGACCGGTGGGTAGCTAATTCTCACCTATAGGATGATATTTAACTCAAAAATGAACTTTGTTCCCCAAGTTAATCACATACAGTAACCCAAAACAGCATGGGTGAGAACTGATGGAAAACTGTGCCTTGATTCCACCCTATAAGTATGCATAAAACAACTGCTTTTTAGAGACTCATGTGTCAAAACTAAATACCTTAACAAAAAGGGGGATATCAGATAGATATGAAACTTTTTGTCAAAAAAACCTTGCAACCCCAAATCTTAAAACTAACTATGGGAAAGGGATTTGTATGTTCCAACCGGCCAGCAGTATCACCAACTTAATGGCTGAGAAAGAAAATGCAGCTTTGCAGTGAGTAGGATGTACCAGAAAGTGCCAGCAGAAGGATTGACTCCTCTGGGCATTGAAGGGAAGAAATGCCTCAGATTGCTGCAGACATCAGGCCCCTCTGTGGATCTTACTTGTAACAACTATTTTTAATGATTCCTAACGAAGCTTACCTTCTAGGTGCTGCAAAGGTTTTAATACAAGAGACTTTCTTAACCCCCCCCCATAGAATAAGGAGAAATAAGAGGATGATGAGGTTGTTCTCCAGCTGTAGAATGGAACCAGCTCTTATAGAGGTATTCTCTTGTAAAATCAGTAAAACTGCCTTCTTTAATTGACTAATGGACATAGAAACTGTGAAAAGGATTATTCTCTATTCAGAACCAAATATAATGCTAAAGTCTCCATGGAGCTTGATTTTAAAAAACCAAAACTATTCATTCCCACTCCCTAGGGACATGGTTAATATGCCAGTCTGCTGAGCTGCTATAAGCCTTTCACAACCACTGTCTGTGAATAATGGTGCTTCTTAGATCTCTTATTTGTTCACCAAGTATTCTAGACTATCCCCCTTCATGTCCTTAGCTCTCCTTAAGGGTAGAATTAAGAATTCTCAGAGAGTTCTTTTAAGAGTTAACAAGCATATTCCACAATGAAACCAGTTCAGTTAGGACTAAGAAAAAGATATCCTATGGGAATTCAGTCTATAAATATAACCAATAAAGTAAAAGTTATACATATTAAAATTTAGGACCAAGGAATGTCAATGTATTTCAAATAGATTTCTTTGATTCCTTTCTTGTTCTGGTAAAATAACTAATTATTTTAAATAACATTTTGGGGGTAGGAAAGGACCAAAAAAAAACTTGTATGTAAATCAATTATTTTACACATATTTGAACATAAGAGAACTCTAATATATATAAATTGGAAGTTGGATTTTATAATATTTTCATTCTCGAGCCCTTAAAGAATTAACTTAAAATACTATGGGGCTAAAAAAAAATACTATGGGACTCCAGTTTTGGAAACTGGTTTCAAATAACTTTTTAGCAGTATAAGTTAGATTTTGTCTACCATAAAATAATGACTACAAAGCAGGGTGTGGTGGCACATGCTTTTACTCCCAGCCCTTGGGAGGCAGAGACAGGTTGATCTCTCATGAGTTCAAGGCCTGTCTGGTCTACATAGTGAGTTCCAGGCCATCTGGATCTACAGGGATATCCTGTCTCAAAAAGATAAATAAATAAATAAATAAATAAATAAATAAATAAATAAATCTACAGAACAGGTGGCCAGATGTAAAAATTACAATTACAAAATAACACAAATCATGCTGATTTTGTTTCAGAGGTTAAGATTTCAATTTTAAAACATGGCACCACAAGAAGAAATGACTTAATTTGTTTCTAGACTATTCTTCCCCCATTCTTTAAAAAGCCAAGGAAATGGGCTAGAATACAGTCTATGGAATTTTTTTCCTTTCTGAATTTTCATAAATAGAATTTATGCTAGGTTAAAGGCTAATTTTATATGGTTGAAAATAAAATCTGCATTTGTTGGCATGCATTGCAAGAATTAAACTGGTGTAAATAAAATTAATTATTTATTATGGCTATGTTTGATGATCTATTTTTCCTTGCGTGCATGTTTCTGTGTGTTGATGTATAGCTAGCACTATTATTGTTAAGAAATATTTTTTAAAACACCAATCTTTTTTCATACCAAGAATTTCTTATTATGTCCACTTATTACTATTTTAAGTTAAAACTTACATTTTCTTTAAAAGTCTCCCATTTTATTTAAATAAAATTAGCAATACCATACATAAACTGGACTTAAAATGCTGGCTTTAATATTTTTTCTAATGAAAATAAAAATACATATGTAAAATATCCTTTAATGAATTTCTTTAAATTATCTTAATATTTCTGGAAATTATCTAGAATATTATTTGAAAATGGTGATGTTAAAGAGGTTATATTTTGAGGAATGATACTAAAATGGCATTAAGATACTTTAGGATGATAAAACCACATTTCAAATCAGAACTATGTATTAGAGAGAGAACAGATGAACATTTCAGAAAGAAATGATACCAGGACAATAGAAAGATAGTTTGGTTCATGTCCACTGCTTGTCAATATTCTTAATGAGCTTGAGATACTACTAAAACATCATTGTACACAGAGAGAAGCACAGTAGTTAGTCTCTCTAGGGCTACATCAAAGAATTACTGTGCAATGATGAAACAAGGTAGTCTAATATCTTACCTGCCCTCTTCCCTGATTATAGAAACATGGAAATATTAAGTGATAGGTACATACATAGACCTACCTATGCACTAACTATTAAGAGGCAGAAAAGCAAAATGAACCAAGATAAAGAGGCAAATCTTCAAGCGTGGAACTGACTCTGCCATGTAATAAGCCAGTAGTATGGTGGTAACCTTGGTAAAGTCTAAACAGAAATGAACAAAAAATTAATCCTTAAAACCCTCCAAATAATAACTGTATAAAGCTAACAAGCCAACAAACAAGCAAAGTGCCAGAGAGAAATCGTATCCTCTGTGGCAATGCTTTCTTCAATCCAATTGAATTAGTTTTGTGAATTAACTTTGTAAAGCATCTTGTGAATATTCACTTATTTAATCCTCACCACAAACTTAGTAGGTTATTAAATGTTACTAACCACTTTTTCCATGTAGAAAAACCTTAAATGACTTATTCTCGTGTGAGAAAGCTGTTGGGTTCAGCATTGCAAGATTCTTGCTGTTCTACTTAATCACATTAATGGGTCTTGTTATTTTCAAAGAAACTCTCTTTGCAGAGTGATAAATTAAGAAGCTTTGAAACCGAAGGTCTGGATCAGCACAAAGCAGTGATTTAGAGAGTACATTGGTTTCTTACTTCCTTGTGACAAAATACCTGACAAGAAGCAATTTAGGGAAGGAAGGATTTCTCTTAGGTTTCACTTCCAGAGATTATTTCAACTGTGATAGGGAAGTCATGGTGGCAGGAGCTGCAGGCCAGATGATCATGTCCTGTCTGCAACCAGGAAGCAAAGCTGACACGAGTGCTAGTACTCAGTTGGTTTTCTCCTTTAATTCAAATGAGCCCCCAGTCCATGGAATAGTGCTGTCACGTTTAGAGCAGGTTCTCGCCCCAATGACCCTAACCTAGATGATCTCTCCCAGACATGCCAGAGACTTGTCTACTTACTCATTCTAGATCATGTCAAGGTGACAATATGAACAATCACAAGCAAGAACTTGGTCACAAATGTGCCCTATATATTTAGGACCAATATATTCTGAGGGAAAAATTTTCACTCTTGTGAAGAAGTTCCCTTGGCTTTACTAAGGCATCTTTATAAGGGACTTTCTACTCTATATTGAAGACAATGGTTTTAAGATTTTTCAACCATGTTGACTTTGGGGGCTGTATGAGAAACCTTCTGATTCTAATCAGAAGAGACAAGCAAACTCCAGAGAGCTGTAAAGAAATGAGTTTGAGAACTTTTTGACTTTAACATATTTCCAAAATAATAAAGCAATATCAACACATGTGACAAGCCTATACTTCATATACCTTGGTTATATCTTAGAGAACACTTTAGTCATCTTCCCTCCAAATTCCCAATTTCTTTGAGTTTCAGCTCATCTTTCAGACTAGCATAGAGTATTCAGGAATTTAGTCAGACTGGAATTTTAAACTTGCCTTGACTTCTGAGTTCTGTTTATTGGACAATATTCTTTATCTGTTATGTCTTGATGTTCTTGCTTTTTGAAATACTGATAATGGTGAGTTTATCCTTTTATTTTATATACCAAAGAACTCTCTCTCTTTCTGAGTGTGCATGTGAGGATGTGTGTGGTATAATCATATATACTTTTGGCGCATAGAAAAACTTAAACTAGTTATTAATAACAATGTATTTTCGAAAACAAATAAAAAAAATAGAAGTAAAATGTTAACTTTAAGTCCACTGATTTTTATGAAAATTCTGTAGGAGTTGCAGAGTAATTACAATTATCAATTCTTTATTTTACTTTAAAGGAGTAATATTCAAGAAATAATGTGCATTTAAAAATGAATAAATATTCTAAAAGTTTGCAAATTCAAATTGATCTCTTGTGTTTTTGGGCTTTTATTTCTATTTAAAATGGGAAATGATTATATTTCCTCTAGGCCTCAAAATATAAAGTTAGATGAAAGTTTATGAAGTTGAACTAAAATAAGTCTTAATATTTAGCATGCTGATGTGTCTTGAGGTTTTAATTTCACATTCTTTTTTTTTTTCAAGAAATGTAATATAGTATTTATTTAAGTCTTTTGATAACTCACAATATATTTTTTTCTAATTAAATTAGTTTTTATTGATGCTTTGTGCATTTCATACATTTTTTCCAATTCAGTTCAGGCTTATTTCCCTTCCACCCCCACCCCCACCCCATCCCAGATCATGCATTCTGCCTTAACTGTCCTGCATCTTTCTCTCAGTTTTTTTTTTTCATTTTTAGGTATAAGTGATAATCCATGAGTACAAGCATCCTTCATGCAAAACCTATCTGCAGGCTGTTGTGCCCAAACACCTACAGCCCCACCATCCAGTGGGGGGTGACAGGTTGTTTGTTCAATCAAGTTGATCAAATGAGTGTCCAGACTACATTGCTGTAGTTTCACCATTCACCCCAATCGCAGCCCTTACATTCTACCACGCCCCCTCTTCCGCAGGTTGTTCCCTAGGCTTAGAAAAGGGGCACAGGTGGATGAGAGGTAAAACAGTCCACTCTCTCTGGAGCTGTTGACTTGGACTCTGGTCAATTCTGGCTGTTTCCTTTCATGGGCTGACAGTTTGTCCAGGAATAACCTTTCGATCCTACTAATGAAGAACAAGCAATTAGATATATAGGTATTTAAGCAGCACTAATAGTTATGGTAGGTTACTTTAGCATAGACACATGTTTGGATATGTTAATCCATGAATTACAATTTTCCCCCCTGTTAAATATGACAGGGTCTTACTGTGGCTTATAACATCTCCTAACCTGTAGAGGATGTAAGCTTGTGGCATCAGCCATGGGTTATTTCTCCAAGGGGAGAGCCAATAGCCAATTAGATTTGGGATATACAGGCACATGGCTGCCTCTGCTGCACAGTATTTCCAGGCAGGTGAGGTGTAGCTGGTGCTGACGGTGGAGTCTTGCTTGACTCAGGGAGACCCATATTTGCTTTATTGGTTTAGTGGCCTTTGGTAACACTCTCTGGCATTCCAGAGGCCATCTGTACACTTGCATGTGTGGTCTCAATACATCCCTCCCATGTTAACGTCAGGTCTTCGGCAGCAGGGTCTTATTGCCTCTCCTCCTGTAGGTATCCCAACTTAGAGGCAAGGAGCCCTTACCTTTTGTGGGGCCTTGGATCCCCTGGCCAACATCCACCTGGTAGAACAATCCATTGCTGATGTCAGAGCTCCTGTATTAATATATTTTGCCTGAGTGCATAGCCCTAGGACTTTAGTATTATATTTGGTTCTGAACAGAGAGTAATCCCTTCCACAGTTCCCATGTCTAGTAGTCAATTAAAGAAAGCAGTTTTACCGGTTTTATAAGAGATTACCTCTACAATAGTTGTCTCCAATTTACAGTTGGGGAACGACCTCATCATCGTCATATTTCTCCTTGTTCTATGGGGGGGAAGGCAAGAAAGTCTCTCATATCAGAACCTTTGTGGCACCTAGAAGGTAAGTTTCATTAGGACTCAACACATTCTTAAAAATATAAATTATAAGCAGTTTACATGTGTCTCATTTTTTAACATTTTATTTATTATTTTCATTTTATATATATGAGGGTATTGTCTGCATGTATGTAAGAGCATGTCATGCAATGGCCCAGGAGGCCAGAAGAGGCTATGGGATCCCGCGGAACTGGAGTTTGCCATTTGTTGACCACCATGTAGGTACTAGGACCTGAACCTGAGGCTTCTGCAAGAATAGCCAGTGTTCTTAACTGTTGAGCCATCTCTCCAGCCCCCTACATTTTGTTAAAGAACAGCAACAACAACAACAAAAAAATCTCTTAAAAGTTAACATTAAAAGCTCTAAGAAAAATCTTCTGAGAAATAGCTGAATTTAGAGGACCTGAAAGTGAGCCTTTCCTAGGGTGAGAGATCCTGTAACTCCTTGATTGCTATCAATTGAGAACTCCTGACTACAATATTTCTGTTCCTGACCCTGGAAATGATTCTTGATCTTATCTTGCCAACAGTTACTAGAATTGAATTATAACCTCAAGGGTATTTGACTGTAGCAGATTTAGTAATTGAGTAATTACATTAAAAAGCACAAGGCATAATTTCATTAATCAAAGTGAAAAACTTGATAAAGTGCCTTAAGTGAAAATAAAGTCATTCTTATTTTCCAGAAGGAAACTAAATCTCCATAGCTTACAACTCACAGTGTATTGAACGTACCAGTAACTATGGGTATCTTCAGGAAATCAAAGGCACATAAATCATTCATGATGGACCATCTGAACCTCATCACTAGTTTTCATCCTATAATAAACTAAGCCCTTTATTTTAAGTGACAGCTAAAAGTCGATTTTAACTCAATGTTCAAGTTACATACTAATTCTGTGATATTTTCAAATAGATTCTTTGTTGGCTTTTTTAGTTAGAAAGACTCGGAAAGCATGAAATTTAAATTGTTTACATGGAATTTGAAGACTAAAATTAAGTAAACTTAATTAAATAAAATTAACTCTCTTAACAAGTTTGTGGTTAAATTCTTATAGTACTTTAACTCTGAACCTGAATCAAGTAGACCCATGACGTATGCTTTTTGAGCAAATGAAAAGATGGGCACATAACTGAGATGTTGACAGGGACTGGGTGTGTAAGTATTCTAAGCCCTTACTCGTCTTCTATATTTTTACTTCTATCTTTGTGGATTATAATTTCATCCTTTCAGGTTTTAGTGAAGACAATAAGAAATCACACTGCATAGTTTTAAATAAAATGACATTTTTTTTAGTGCTGAGTCCTGAATGTGTTGCAGAATTTTTTATTATCTGTTTTTCCAACCAACAAATTGATTATAATAGCTTCCAGGACATGTGATGAGTATGCTTTATAGGTGATAGTATCAATAAATATTAGACCAGGGGTTGGATTAAAATTAATTCATAATGGCTTTCTTCCATTATTTGTGACATTATTGTCAGTTTTGAAAAAATCAAAGAAAGAAGAAATAAAAATCCTAAACTTTAAGGATATATATGAATGAAAAAAGTGTATTGGATGTGAGTTTGCAGTTAATATTGTCTATGTGGTATTGCAGGTTGACTAAGAACACACATTGGATAAGCAGTTTATTGACAAGTATGTCCATATTCTCAAGCTCAAGAGTTTAAAAGTTATAAGACACCTGACATTTCACACCTGTAATCTCTGTGTGCAGAGAACATGTTGAGTCTGAATATATCCCACTGATTAGTATTCCTTACATTAAGTCAACATTGAATATTCACAATGCACCATGGTGCTCACTAACCTCTGCTTCTTTCAGTTCAGTCTTGGTAGTTATTATTTCTGCTTCTACTGAGATGCTAATTAGATTTGTAACTGCTGTGAGATCTTTAATTGAATTTTTCTTATTACACAGAAGCTGTGTGACAGTAAAAATATTACAAACTAAATACATCAAAGAACAGTTAAATATCCTTATGACCTCACTATCAAGATATAATCTTTTTCGAATCTCTTTGTATCCAGCCTTCTCGTTCTCTATCTCCTCCAAATCTAGAGAGATCTGTGTCCTTTTGTTTTAATTTAGTAAGGTAAGAAGATGGAGAAGCATTTGTTTAGCATCCCTGTACTTAGAAACTTTAATGCTCTCCTGTAAAGAGGTGTCCCCAGCTGAAAGTAGAATTCCTTAGGATTTCCTAACCCTAAGCCTGGGAAAATTGCCAACAAAAACATTAACAGTGGAACTCTCATTTGCAACAAAATTAAAATCAAAGTGTTAAGAACCCCTTAAATTTGTGTATATTTTGCATTAGTAATGCAATGAGGCATATAATATTTGCCCGTTTCTTCCCAGGTGATGAGGACTCAGAGTTCAACTTAATGGAACCAATCTTATAAACTGGCCCTATTAAGAAGAAGCAAAATTCATAGTTAAATATTGCTGACACTGATGTAGATTAATTTGGAAGCAATCCCGGACCAATATTTCCAGACTTTAAAAGTGATGAACTATTAGTGATATTTTAAATTGGGAAAATATATTTGTAAAGGATATTAAGTAATGTTAATAAAATCCTTTGAAACCTATGGCTTGCTTCTCTGGTCATATGTCTGTTACAAAGATGATTGTGTAAGAGTGATAAATTTTGTATTACAGCAGAAAGAAACCGATGCCTCCTAACAGTCTTGATATCTGGAACTCCCATAAAGGATGGTGCACTTATATTTTTGTATGTCATATAGTTGCTATGCGAAATGAAACAGCTGTATGCTGACAATACTAAACCATATTTTAAAACAAAAACTAGGGCATGAGGCAGTGCACCATTTCTGTCGAATTGTTTTAAACAAATATAAAATTAATTACATGTATATTTTCAGAAAGGATTCAGAAGAAAAAGATGATGCAATAGTCTCTTCTTTTAGGGAAAGGAAACCAAAAAAGGAGGACAGTTAAAGTTTACACAGTAACTTCTTTTAAAGAGATGTTTTTTATTCTCTTAAAATATGCATTGATTTTATTCTTTAAAACTAAGCAATGGAAAGTTTTGTTGATTAAAATTCAAATTGATAACAAGTACAGGCAAGGGACTGAACTATAGAGATCATTCAATTATTGTTTGTTCTATTATTTATTTTCTGAATTGTCTACAATCAAAATGTAAAATTTTAACATATTTGTTGTGAGCCTGGGACTTTAAATGTCTAAGCCACCTCTTCTTGGAGGGGAGAGGTGGGCTGGAAGCCCCACCCTAGATGAGGGACTGTTGGCAATTGGTAACTGCTGGGAGAGGGAGAGTAGGTTTCCTTTAAGGATGTGACCTCTGGTAAGTTGACCATGACCCAGGGAATAGATCCAACCTCAAGTATGTTAGCACAAATTGGACTTAAGGTCTTTAAAGAAAAGTCAACATAGATTTGGACAGGCAGAAACATAAAGGTGTCCCTGAGGAGAAATGGAGTTTGAGGTTTGAATATGATGAAAATACATCATATGCAATTTCTCAAAGAATTAATGAAAATATTTAAAATAACAGGGAAAAATACACTCTTTTTTAAAATACAGGACATGTTAAATTTTTAAATGGATCAGGATAAAACTGAGTACTAATAATAGAGATATCTGGGTTATTCTGTGAGTGTTCAAGTATTATGAACACATAAATTTCTATTTTTTAACAATAAAAGTGATTGAGTTATCATAGGTGCTCAGTGAAACAGAGGCACCACTGTTACTCTTTTCAAAAACCCTAAGTGGCATAGATTAGATTGATACTGATGTCAAATGAAACTTAGTTGAAAGAAGTAGGTCATATCCTGGGGATGATATTCACCTCTGTGCTTGAAATTCCCATTGG
The DNA here is from genome assembly GCA_009823505.1 of Rhizomys pruinosus. Lineage (NCBI taxonomy): Eukaryota > Metazoa > Chordata > Mammalia > Rodentia > Spalacidae > Rhizomys > Rhizomys pruinosus. The sequence continues at coordinate 2,019,472 of VZQC01001595.1, read as the reverse complement.
ATTATTTTCAATTGCAGTGGTCTTATATTTTTAATGATAAATCATTTTGCTGTCATATAAGAGATGGCTAAACATTTTTGTAAACATCACATGTATTCAAGAAAGATTGCTATTACACAATTGACTATTGCTTAAAGTATTATTTTGCATCTGTAAAGAAGTTCTAAACCACACAATACAAAAGGGTATTCATTGCTTCCAAGAGCTCTATTTTAGTTATACCTTGTTTTCTATCATTGAGAAGCATTACAAAAGACAATAAGATCTTTTATTTTATTTATTTTTTAAGACTTTTATTGATGTTTTGTGTATTTCAGACATCATTTCTCAGTTCACTTTAGACATATCCCCCTTTCCCCTCCCTCCACCCCACCCCAGATCATGAATTCTGCCATAACTATCCTGCATCTTTCTCTCAGTCTTTTTTTATGTTTAGTAATTCACATTTCCCTCCTTTAATTTTATGTTAGTATAAAATAGGCATATATACTTTCCACTCATATACAGTAATTACAGAATCTAAAAGTAAGTGGTGGAACGATTCTAGAGCCCGTTAAGATATTTACATTATAACAACATAGCTGCTTTCAGATAAACAGAAATATAGAAATTCTGTTCAGTTTGCTTTTCATCTGGGGATTGGTGTTAGCATCCACAAATGAGGGAGACCATTTGCCACTTGTTTTTTAGGGACTGTGTTACTTCACTTAGCATAATGGTTTTGAGTTCCATTCATTTACCTGCAAAGTTCATGATGTCATCTTTCTTTGCCGCTGAGTAATACTCCATTGTGTAGGTGTACCACATTTTTTTATCCACTTGTCAATTGAGGGGAGTTTGGATTGGTTCCAGCTCTTTGCTATTGTGAATAGAGTTGCAATAAACATTTATGTGCATGTATCTTTGCAGTAAGATGAGTCCCATACCAGGAGTGGTATGGCTGGGTCAGGTGGTAGGCTCATTTTGAGTCTTTTAAGGGTTCCTCACACTGCTTTCCTTAATGGTTGTACAAGTTTACATTCCCACCAGCAGTGGATGGGCATTCTCCTTTCCCTACAACCACTCCACCACTTGGTGTCTTTTGTGTAGTGATCTTATCATTCATATCAGGAGTGAGATGATATCTGAGAGTGGTTCAATATGTATTTCCTTAATTATTAATTATGTTGAACACTTTTTAAGATGTTTCTCAGCCATCTTTACTTCTTCAATGGTAAAGTTTCTGTTCAGCTTGTTACTCCATCTTTTGAGTAGGTCATTTGTTTTCTTTTCTTTTTTTCTTTTTTTTTTGAGTAGTCTATTCTTGACATTAATGCTCTGTCAGATGAATCACTGATGAAGATGTCCTCCCACTCTGTGGGTTTTCTCTTCACTTCCTTCATTGTTTCACTGTACAGAAGTTTTTGAGTTTTATGAGGTCCCATTTCTCGACTGTTGACTTTATTTCCTGTGCAGCTGCTGTCTGATTTAGAAAGTCTTTTCCTACACCTCTGTCTTGTGGGTTGTACCAACTTTTTCTTCTATCACCTTCAGGGTTTCAGGTTTTATACTGAGATCTTTGATCCACTTGGAGTTGATTTTTGTACAGGGTGAGAGGTAGGGGTTTAATTCTGTTCTTCTACAAATGGTGATCCAGGCAATAAGCTCTTTTAAGAAATGATTACTGAAGCACCTTTTAGAAGCTCAAGCTCAGCCACTGATGCTGTTTTAGTGTTATCATTATCTTTCTTTCTTTCTTTCTTTCTTTCTTTCTTTCTTTCTTTCTTCCTTCCTTCCTTCCTTCCTTTCTTTCCTTTCTTTCTTTCTTTCTTTCTTTCTTTCCTTCTTTCTTTCTTTCTTTCTTTCTTTCGAAATATAGTCTTTCTCAGTAGAGTTATTCCTGGCTAAATCCCCTTGTGCTGGATAGCTTTAGTGTCAACTTGACACACATGGGTTGAGGGAACCTCAATTGGGGAATTGGCTCCATTGGACTGGCCTGTGGCCACATCTGTGGAGTATTGTATTGATGGTTGAGCAATGTGGGAGGGCCCAGCCCAGTATGGGTGGTGCCACCCTGGGCGGGTTGTTGTGTACGGTATAAGAAGGCAGGCTTAAGAGCGCCAACCGCTCTTGCAGAGGACCTGGGTTCGATCCCCAGTACCCACATGGCGGCCGAGAGCCATCTGAAACTCCAATTCCAGGAGAGCTCCAGTTCCAGGGGAGTCCGACACCCTCTTCTGACCTCCGCGGCATTGCACGTCACGGGTGCACAGACTTGCATACAGACAATACATTCATACACATATGGAAATAAATAAAATTAAAAAAATAAAAAAAAAGAAAGTGGCAGCCTGCTGCTCTAAAAAAAAAAAAAAAAAAAAAAGAAGGCAGTCTGGGCATGAGCCAGAGGAGCAAGCCAGTGAACAGCATTCCTCCATGGCCTGTGCTTCAGTTCCTGCCTCCAGGTTCCTGCCCTAAGTTCCTGCCTTGGGCTCCCTGAGTGATGAACTGTGACCCAGGAGATGTAAGCTGAATAAACCCTTTCCTCCCCAAGTTGGTGTTGGCCAGAGTGTTTTGTCACAGCAATGGAAGACAAACTAGGAAAGAAATTGGTACCAGAAGAGTGGGGTATTGCTGTGACAGACCTGACCTTGGTGTTTTGGGGAAGGATTGTGGAGGCGTTTGGAACTTTGGGCTGGGAAGATCATTGAATGCCTAAAGATTGTTGCTGTGGAGCTTGGAGCAGTTTTGCTGAAGGAGTTGTAGAAGATAGAGGCCTGGCTTGTGAAGTTTCTAGTTTCAAAGGAGAGCAGAGATCATCAGGACTGTGTAATCTGTGGGTTCTGGTCAGCTGGGGCTGTGGAGAATCAGCTGTAAGTAACAAGAGACCAGAACCTGAAGTGAAACTTTTGTGGTACTGGGGCAATTGATGCTGGTTAGCTGGGGCTGAAAAATCAGCTGTAAGTAACAAGAGACCAGCATCACTGAGGTGAAATCTTCTGGGGAGAATATCTTCAAGGTCAGCACACAGAAGCTGTGACCCAGAAAGGGCCTGAGCCTCCATCTCGAGCCAGAAGCCGGACTTGGTAACGTGTAAGAGTCTCCTATATGGTTCCGGTGTTGAAATTTGAGGGGGTCACAGAGAGCAGCCGAGGCTTGGCACTGTGAGAGGTCAGGAAAGACCATTGGTGGAAGTGCACCTCGGTTGCTGTGAAGACCCCAGGATTGCAGGGGTCATGGAGAGAAGCTGAGGCTTTGCACCAGGAGAGGTCAGAAGAGACCATTGGTGAAGGTGCTGCCTCAGTTTCAGTAGCGACCCCAGCTTTTTGGAGATGCCGGTACCCTGGGACGACCACCAAGAGCAGCGGTAGGTGTAGAATGGAGTCGGCCTGGGCCTGCGAGATGAGTGTGCCACGGACGGCAGAGTCGGAGAGGGGGAGCTGCCGAGACCCTTTGGAGCCCAGAAGATCGTGAGTGAATCCCAGGTGTCCAGCCTTGAGCTACTTGCTGGACTTAGGTTTTGTTTGAGAGTGCCTGATTCTTCCCTTTGAAATAAGACAGTACTTGTTTTGGATTTTACAGCAGCCCACAGTTAAGAGACTTTTAATAGAGTGAACTTTTAAGTGTTTGGACATTTTAAGGACTGTGGGGCTTTTAAGGTTGTACTGTCTTAGGTTGTGATTAATGTTAACATCATACTTTGGGGATGAGAACTGGAAAGGTGGTGGTTTAATAGTGATGTGTTTTGTGTGTCAAGTTGACAAGGGGTCAATTGTGCTGGATAGCTTTAGTGTCAACTTGACACACCTGGGTTGAGGGAGCCTCAATTGGGGAATTGGCTCCACTGGATTGGCCTGTGGCCACATCTGTGGAGTATTGTCTTGACGGTTGAGCAGTGTGGGAGGGCCCATTCCACAATGAGTGGTGCCACGCTTGCCAGGTTGTTGTGTATAGTATAAGAGGGCATGCTGGGCATGGGTCAGGGAAGCAAGCCAGTGAACAGCATTCCTCCATGGCCTGTGCTTCAGTTCCTGCCTCCAGGTTCCTGCCCTGAGTTCCTGCCTTGGGCTCCCTGAGTGATGAACTGTGACCCAGGAGATGTAAGCTGAATAAACCCTTTCCTTCCCAAGTTGGTGTTGGTCAGAGTGTTTTGTCACAGCAATGGAAGACAAACCAGAACACCCCTCTTCATGTCAAAAGAGCAAGCTGAATCCATTGCTTATCTTTCAATGTTGTCTCAGTTTTTCACATGATTATTATTTATAATTTTTTGCACACATCTTTCATTTAATGGAGAAAAAAAAACTGATTGGAGTGACTTGGCTCTTTCATTTAATGGAGAATAAGTATGATTGGAGTGATTTGTCTCATGTCAATGAAAAAAAATTTTTTGGTCTTTTTGAGACAAGGTCTACCTGTAGCCCCAGCTGGCCTGGAACTCACTCCGTAGACCAGGCTGGCCTTGAACTGCCTCCTGAGCACTAGGATTAAAGGCAAGTGCCACCACACCTGACCACTGAAAATATTTTTAATAATTCTTTATCCATAAAATTTGCTTTTCTATGTGTATAGCTGTTCATGTTTGCTTTCTTTTACTGTGACAAAACACTGACCAAAAGCAACTTGGGAAAAAATGGTTCTTTTGCTAATAAGTTGGTTACAGACCAACATCAAGGGAAGCACTCTCTTTCTTTAAGGAGATGTGTGTTAGCAGTTTCCAGTTTCAGAATGATATTGCTTCCTCGTTGCTTGCTTTAAACAAACCCTAGACCAGAAATTGTTCAAGGAATTGTCATCAGTGACCTAAATGAGGACCCATGTTCTGAGCTTTACAGTCTTTTCTAAGTTAGGTTGGAAATAACAGATGGACTCATTTCATAGTCAGAGAGGGGTATTTAGCTTAATAGGGATTAAATATGATATCAAGTAACAAATAGATCAAATTTTTGTTAAACTTGCTCCATGCCAGGGTCTTCCTTGATATCATATGTCTGCCACTGTTCCACAGTAATAGTACCATACAAGACCATCAAAATAAGGAAAATAGTTTTGCTCAGGGCAGAATGAACCTACAATTCTTACCATTTTAGCAAAAGGAAGATCAGATATGCACATGATGAGGAGACTAATTCAGAAGGTCAGGATTTTACAAAGGATGAGAAAGGCAGATTATGCCTGAAAATACAAAAAATAATTGGACAATAGGCAGATGTTGTAGTTTGCCTTCCATTGCTGTGACAAAGCACTCTGACCAACACCAACTTGGGAAGGAAAGGGTTTATTCAGCTTACATCTCCTGGGTCACAGTTCATCACTCAGGGAACCCAAGGAAGGAACTCAGGGCAGGAACCTGGAAGCAGGAACTGAAGCACAGGCCATGGAGGAATGCTGTTCACTGGCTTGCTCCCCTGGCTCATGCACAGCCCACCTTCTTATATAGTACACAACAACCTGCCCAGGGTGGCATTACTCATTGGGGGCTGGGCCCTCCCACACTGCTCAAATATCAAGACAATACTCCACAGATGTGGCCACAGGCCAATCCAATGGAGCCAATTCCCCAACTGAGGCTCCCTCAACCCAGGTGTGTCAAGTTGACAATGAAGCTATCCAGCACAATTGACCCCTTGTCAACTTGACACACAAAACACATCACTATTAAACCACCACCTTTCCAGTTCTTATCCCCAAAGTATGATGTTAACATTAATCAGAACCTAAGACAGTACAACCTTAAAAGCCCCACAGTCCTTAAAATGTCCAAACCCTTAAAAGTTCAGTCTATTGAAAGTCTCTTAACTGTGGGCTGCTGTAAAATCCAAAATAAGTACTGTCTTATTTCAAAGGGAAGAATCAGGCACTCTCAAACAAAACCTAAGTCCAGCAAAGTGGCTCAAGGCTGGACACCTGGGATTCACTCACGATCTTCTGGGCTCCAAAGGGTTTCGGCAGCTCCTTCTCTCCAAATATGCCATCGTGGCTCAAACAGCTCATCTCTAAGACCCAGGCTGACTCCATTACACACCTGCTGCTGCTCTTGGTGGTCGTCCCATGGTCCTGGCATCTCCAAAAAGCTGGGGTCGCCACTGAAACTGAGGCAGCACCTTCACCAGTGGTCTCTTCTGACCTCTCCTGGTGCAAAGCCTCAGCTTCTCTCTATGACACCTGCAATCCTGGAGTCTTCACTGCAACCGAGGTGCACTTCCACCAATGGTCTTTCCTGACCTCTCACAGTGCCATGCCTTGGCTGCTTTCTATGACCCCCTCAAATTTCAACACCAGAACCATATAGGAGACTCTTACACACTACCAAGTCCTGCTTCTGGCTTGGGATGGAGGCTCAAGCCCCTTCTGGGACTCAGCTTCTGTGTGCTGACCCTGAAGAAATTCTTCCCAGAAATTTTCACCACAGTGATGCTGGTCCCTTGTTACTTACAGCTGATTTTTCAGCCCCAGCTAACCAGCATCAATTGTCCCAGTACAACAAAGAATTCACTTCAGGTTCTGGTCTCTTGTTACTTACAGCTGATTCTTCAGCCCCAGCTGACCAGAACCCACAGATTACACAGTCCTGATGATCTCTGCTCCCCTTTGAAACTAGAAACTTCACAAGCCAGGCCTCCATCTTCTACAACTCTTTCAGCGGAACTGCTTCAAGCTCCACAGCAACAATCTTTAGGCATTCAATAATTTTCTCAGCCCAAAGTTCCAAAGGCCTCCACAGTCCTTCCCCCAAACACCAAGGTCAGGTCTGTCACAGCAATACCCCTCTCCTGGTACCAATTTCTGTCCTAGTTTGTCTTCCATTGCTGTGACAAAACACTCTGGCCAACACCAACTTGGGGAGGAAAGGGTTTATTCAGCTTACATCTCCTGGGTCACAGTTCATCACTCAGGGAGCCCAACGCAGGAACTCAGGGCAGGAACCTGGAGGCAGGAGCTGAAGCACAGACTATGGAGGAATGCTTCTCACTGATTTGGTCCCCTGGCTCATGCCCAGCCTGACTTCTTATACAGTACACAAAAACCTGCCCGGGGTGGCACTATTCATTGTGGGCTGGGCCCTCCCATACTGCTCGACCATCAAGACAATACTCCATAGATGTGGCCACAGGCCAATCCAATGAAGCCAATTCCCCAATTGTGGCTCCCCCAACCCAGGTGTGTCAAGTTGACACTAAAGCCATCCAGCACAGCAGAGAATGAAAAGATCTTGAAGAAAGTGAAAACTGGAAGAGGTAAAAGTGAGAACAGGTGCTGAAGAATGACCCCTAAGTATGTCAGTACTTATTTTTGACATGCTTTATTACAAACATTTGGGTAAATTTTGCAGCTTTTAAGATTATATATATATATAATTGTTTTTTTAAGAATATCAACAAAGTTTCTCATAGGAATATTTATAAAGATTAAATGTGATCCTATTAAGCATAAAATTCTTAGGAAAATCTTAGGGACACACAAAACAAAAATTATTAACTAATATTATTATGAAATAATGAAACATCCTACCACATAGGCTGACTGATGGAATATAATAATTTAAGGATATACAAACTTTGGAAGATGAAGAGTAGAGGAGATAGGTGTCAGAGGGAAAAGCCAGAAACAGGTTGTGAGAGTTCAAGCCAATGGATACTTATGAATCATAGGAAGGGAGGATTTATGCATAACTGTTTCAACATCTTTTTGTGCCCCAGCTGTATAGAATGTTTTCTCATAAACACAGTATTGCTAACATGTCAAGACAGGACTTTTGCAAGACAGCTAAATAGAACTTGGGATATATGAATTCCCCAATGTCTTGGTAGTTATAACTCCTGCACCCCAGATGATTTTACCTGGCACTCACCACCCCATTGTTGAGAGTTACTGGCAAAATTACTTAAAAAGCAATTGAATCACTAAGTAAATAAAAAGACAAACAAGGACAGTTGCACCACAAAAGTGATGCTAGGTTAGGAAGTTTGTTCTAAAACTACCTAATACTCTGCTTCCTGTCAGGGCTGGTTCAGGGATTTTCAAGGGACCAATGAGCATCAAAGTCTCACAAAAATGAGGACAGGAGGGATACAGAAGTTGGAAACCTGTAGACTCTAACCTGGAGAGCATTGAGAAAAGTCATGGGCTTTTGAATGTGTTCAGGCACTGGAGTTGCCCATTTCTGTACTTAATGGCTTCCTTTTAGCAAATCACATTGCTATTTGGTAGGCCAAAAGAATAACAAAGATCCTCTCACTGAGACTTTCACAGGTCTACTTAGTATAAAAGCACTAATATTCTAAATAGTTGCATTAAGACATCAGGCACTCCTGAAGAAGGGCACTTTGCTTTTTCTCTTTACAATCAGAATGTTCTCTAAAAGATGCAAATTGGGGTGTTAGAAGCACTAACCTGAGGCCTGTTGCCAACCAGGAGCTCAAACAGCTTCTGCCCTCTGCTGAGTTAATTGCTCAGTTGCCTCTCCTTTTCACGAACTCCCTTAGATTAGAAAACACACTGTCCCTTTTGCCTTCAAAGCAGAATAACAGATCCCATGCTTATTAGAAGAATTATTTCTGTGAGTACATCCAGAGGTTGTGGAAATGATTTCTGTTCCTGCTCCATAGAACTATTGATGGCTGAACGTATTTGAGGCTTGAAACTTTTGCATGTATCTGGAATTAGAATAAAATTCAGTTCATTTATAGAGTTGTGTTCATGTGAAAATACTGCATTAAAGATGGGTAAGATCTCTTTTAAAAAAAATGTAATCAAGGCTGTGCATGGCAACACGTGCCTTTAATCCTAGCATTGGGGAGGCAGAGGCAGGAAGATCTCTGTGAGCTAAAAGCCAGTCTGGTCTACACAGAGGGTTTCAAGCCAGCTGGGGCTACAGGGAGACTTCTCAACCCATGTCCCAAATAATAAAATAAAATAATATAAAATCAAAATGTAATCAAGATCTGCTATGACTTGTTAATTATGATTCTGACTACATCTATTACCTAGGTGTCATTTATCTGGTTTTGTAGTGGAAGAGGACCGGTTTTGACTTTTGTGATGTGAGTTGTCTCTGACTGTTAGATAAGTGTATTCTGTCATGTTTGGTAGAGCATTTTTATATTATACAGTGAGGAAATTGGACATTCTAAGCATTTTGACAAGGAATGGTGTACACTTAAGAAACAGTAATATATATCAGTTCAACTTTTATGCGCTTTAATTGATATTAAGCCGTTCTGTTGTCTTATGTTTATGAATTTTAAAACAAGATGCAAAATTAAACAAGAAGACTGCACAATTTCTTCTCTGGTAGTTTCTATATCGCACGTCCTTTCTGTCAGAGAGATTAATAAAGCAGGTCATGGAGTATAGATTATAATATACCACTTTTCCTTCGGTTTTGTATGTTTGATGGCTGATCAGGTTAACTGAGAGAAATGAGACTTGTTTTCCCTTGGATATTATTTTTTATATTACAGTTGAACAAATTCACCAGAAAGGCAGAATCCATGATCTAAGATCTAAATAAGAAGGAACTATGAAACAACAGCCTCTGGTGTCAGACATGGCATTAGATTTCATCTTCTTGGTAGCCCCTGACTGTTTTCATAAAGTCAGTGTGAGCTTGTGTGTGTGACAGAGATCGACGAACTGAGAACTACCATCCTGATGTGTTGCATTATTTATATGCAGCAGCCAAAGTCTATCAGTCTATCTTTTAGTTTGTCCTCTCCTGTCACCTGAAGAACTGCAAATTCTCTGAAAGAAAATTTCAGTAGGTTGTATGTTTGCTAATATATAATTTTAAAACATGTCATTCATTAACCCATCTCATGCATGTTTTATCAGAAAAGCTGACTCAGTCTGATGTCGCTCGTGAGCTCTGTGAGCTTTCACACACCGGTGTGTGCACACACAACTGCTCAGCTCCAGTCAGATGTGTGGCAGGTCCACACTGCTGTTACCAGATCTCTTAGGTCCAGGGTCCTTTGTGCATTCTCTTGCTATTTTGTTGTTGTTGTTTGTTTTTCAGGAAACAATCCTCTAATCCCTGCAGGTACAAGGTAACTTCCACTCTTTCCAAACATGTGATTCATCACAATTTTAGCCATCAGTCCCACGAAAACAGCAGTCGGGAGCTCTTTCAATTTGTGTCTCAGCATCTACAGACATGTGAACATACAGCTCAAACTCCCCATTGCATTGTCACTTAGCCCAACTAAAAATCAGACCTTCCACATGTGCTGTAAAAATCACCTTATTTTTTCACTTCTTATTCTCATATTTTTTCCCTTTGTTATTGTTTATAAACTCTTTTTTCCTACCACTGGTAGTTTGTCAGTCCCAAACTATTACCTGGTTTCAGCTACATAAGAATAAGTTTCAACTCCAATTGCCACCAAAATTCACTTTGATTTCAATAATTTATTATCAAAGACTTTTTTTTAAGATCTTTTTGAGACAGGGTCTTCTTCAGGTACAGATGGCCTGAATTCACTATGCAGACCAGACCTGGATCTCACAGAGATCTGCCTGCCTCTGCCTCCTGAGTGCTGGAATTATAGTCTAATGTCACTATGTCTTGAATAATTTAATACTCAACTTTGCTAAAATTTATAATGTAATTATTTTATTGATTTTTGCGAATGACTTTATTTCAAACAAGCCAACAGAAATTTAAAAGAAAAAAATGGCTATGCTGGGCTGCCTACTGTTTATAGTCACAGTAGTATGTTCTATATAATGTACAGTGATGCTTTTGTGAAACTCTTGAAAAAATGAAGAATTATTGCTTCTTGGACCAACCATGGCCATAGATGCTTCTTACCCCAGTGCTTGAAAGGCTTGAGAATAAGGATCACTAATTGAAGTGCAGCTTGAACTATACAACATGACCTTGTCTCTACCAAACAAATAAGGAGATAACTAACCAAAGAAGCAAACAAGGAACCACTAGTTTCAATGCACTGTCCCACTCTCCCTTTCTAATTCCTCATTTATTTGTGTACACACTGATTTGGAGAATGGGTTTGTTTCAGCTTCTATTGTTGAAATTGAAACATTTGCCTCTTACTCAGCTCCTACACTCCTCCTGTAATTCTTAAATGGGTGTAGGCTGGCATCGGGATACTAATTCTGGAAATCTGCTTCATCCAGGTCATTGAAGGACAGTGTGTGACACTGTTGGTCACTCTGGCGCCTAGTTAGGGGTCACTTAATTTCTGAAGGCTTCCAAGCTCCTAAATCTGAATCCAGACCCTTTTTTGTGTTCACTTGGCCCTTATAGACAAAAATAAGTAACCTTTGTCTTATTTGTATGTATTTCTAGCATTGGTTTTATGGCCAAGAGAGGACCAGAACTGAAGAGTACATGTTCCTTCTTGAGCAGGGGCTTTGCTCATTCTTTATTGTAACAGTATCTCTAGCATGAGATGAGGAGGTTGGAGGCAGGGCCTACATTTATCTTATCAGAGCAACATACCATTTTCTCCCTGGGACCAAAATATCACACACTGAATTTCTCTCATTGTTTGCAGTGAGAAAAGTATGCTGATTTCAGTGCACTGATATGTACATACATTTACACACTCTCTTGGATAGAGGGCAAGAAGGGTTCCTAAGGGATTAAGGCCATATGCCCAGATCCCAAGTGAAGTACTTGCCTCAGTGGGCTTGTTTACAGTATAAACAATAACTCTGACTGCAAGGTTAAGTAAAAGTCTAGTCCAAATTTTGTCTTTATTGTAATTCATTCCTATGGACTTTGAAGGCAGATGATTTTCTGTCACAGGCCCCCACAACATGTATTTTAGTGGTATCAAATTACATTTGGCAGTTATGCCAAATGAATGAGCACATGGATATCCTTTATAGGTAGGAAGATTATAATTCAAATACTTGGAAATTTGCTATTCTGTCAAGTTTTCTCTTGTTAAAAATCTCATCCACTTCATTTATACAGTTTCAGTAATGTTAATATTAAGTCATAGCTGTCCTGTATTCAGTAAAATAATGTGTGTCCTTATCTGTGATTTGCCAGTTATAAATTCCTGCCACTGATTTTATTTTCCTATTTCACAGGGTAGTAACAAAGAAAACATGGCAGTTAAAAACCTTCCCACCTCACCTCATTTGCACCCCTCTCAGATGAAAAGAGATAAATACAAGCTAACTTGCATTTTTCTGTCCTTTCTTTTCTTTCTTTTTATTTTTCTCTTACCTTCTGTCTTTCCCTTATCTTTGTTAAATACTGTAAAAAGCAGTATTTAGATTACCTTTAAAAGTATAAAGGTCTGGGTCCCATGACTAGTGACTTTGATTTAATTGGAGTTGGCATCAGGCATTGAGAAGCTCCCCTGTGATTCTAAGACACAACAAATTTTAAGAACCACTGGGTTAGATCATGTTTAATGTACCATTCACTTCTAAAAATTCTAGCTTCTGTTATTTTAAGGAACTCTCCAGAGTGTTTTAAAATACAAAATATGTCAGAAATCCTAAAATGTTGGATTCCAAAATACACTTTTGTCTTCGTATGTAGTCAGCTTTGATTGAAATTATACTTAATTGGACATAAAATTAAAATAGACAATGTTCAAATATAATTGTTGGTTTTAAAATGTTTTGTTTTGTTTTGTTTTTTTGTGTCCACCAGACCACTTACAATTGAAAAGAATTTTAAGAAGGGAAGTAGTAACTCCAGACAGTCCGGCAACCCTCTTGAGAACTTCAGAGTATTGTGCTTCAGATTAGCAGCAGAGTGGATTTAAGTGCATTTGTGTATAATAGGAATTCAATATTTTATATAAATGATAGGAATCTTCAGGACTGCCTAGGACTCCTTTTGGATGCTTTGGTTTATGTACAGAATTAGATAATCTTTCATTTCAAGGACGTTTGTCATCCTTATGAGTAAAATGACACACCATGTCATTCTTGTTAATACTTGTTACTCAATTTTCTTCTGAGTCATAGCATACAATATTATCTAGAGCTATTTTTTCATTTTTAATTACTGTGTGTGTGCTCATGCGCACAATTGCATGTTCAAAGGACTACTTGTTATCAATTCTCTTCTTCTACCATGTGTGTTCTGTGGAGACTTTCATGTTGTCAAGCTGGCCAGCAGTCACCTTTACCTACTGTGTCATTTTGAAGGCCCTAGAATTTGTTTTTAAAGTACTCTAGCTTGGAATCAGATCTTACCTTTCAAAAGTAACTTATTCAAATATTCATTAATCAGTCATAATCTTTATACTAGAAGGCTTTAAAATAAAAATAAGCATTAAAATCATTAGAATATATAATAAAAATTATAATATTTGAGACAAATTTTATTTCATGTGGCAACAACATAAAAGGCTTACTATCAATTAAAAAAATAACACCTATTTTGTTCCACAGTTTCATAACACCTATTTTGTTCCACAGTTTCATAGACACTAAGTCACAATGGTACTAACATTCTCTGTGACTTTTTACAGTTTGGATGTGCAAAGTCTTATGCACTTTATTTCATTTTAATTACACTTATTGCTCATTTGTTTAGTAGATTGTGGAATGGGAGAACAAACTGAAAATGAGATGAGGCCGTAACAAACAGTTCTATATTGTCCTGGCTGTGGAACATGAATTTAAGTGGTCTCTGTGTTTTGCTTCCCACATTTAAATATGAGTTGCAATATACTTCACAATTACCTTGCAGAGATATTGAAGAGATTAAGTGATTAGTTTTATACCTGAAGTCAAATCCTTGGGTGACCTGGAATGAACTTCTTTTCACTTTACATCTATATGTGAGTTGTGTTTGTGGAGATGGAGAAAGGCTGGCAATACCTCACAGGTTTTTTCCAGTGCCTGCTAGCAATTCTAAGGGAAAAGAGAAAACAGGGAATCCAACTTTTTCTAAATAATTTACTAACATATTTGTATTACTCTGCAAATAAAGGAACACATTAACAATACTATGCAAATAGATCAATATAACAATATAAATATGTAAATACATAAAGGGTAGGCATGTTTAACACTTATAAAGTAAAAGCTATATTTTTTAGTTCTTATAAACTCAGGGCAAATGTGGGCTTTTAAATAATACATAACCTTATATTAACATTTTTCTGCTCTCAAACATTTAATGGCATTTCATTATCATGTGTTATTACAGACATACTGACTTCCTGTCTTAAATGCCTGGACATCATCACTTTGGTTCCTATTATGAGAACCAAACATTGTTGTTCTTTCCACCAAGAATGTTGTTCCTTCCATTTTGACATTGCTGATACATGTTCATCCTTCAATTTCCAGCACAAATAAAGGTCTTACTTGACTCTGCATGTTAAGTAAAGAATTCTATTATAGTCTTGTTTATCAGGCTTTTTCTACTCCTGACTCTTATTATAGTGAGTAACACCTTATATGCTTACTTGTCAATTTTTCATTTTTCATTTTTCTCTACACTATATTCTCCAAGAGTGCAGCCACCTTACATGTTTCTCCTTAACTGTACTCTGCTGTCTCATGTGTGTCTGGCATATGAATATATGATGGATGAGTCAGTGGTTCTCTGATACATAAACTAGAAACAAAATTGAGTATATCAAAGAAAAAGAATACATAAACCATCTGAGAGCTTAAATGTCAGTGAAATAGATTAGCTCTCTGTCTACCTGGTTCTCACAGGAGTTCCTTAATACAATGTTATTCTTTATACTGATGAGAAGTTGCATAGTATTTATGTTGTATATACTGAACTCATAGAAATAAAATAGACAAAATGACAATTGCCAAAGTACAGTATTTTTGTTCTTAGTTTGGTTTATTTTTACTTATTTGTTTTGTACTGTGTTTTATAGTAAAAGGTGAAAAGACCAAAAAAATAAAATAAAATAAAAAATAAAATAAAAAATAAAAATAAAAAAAGGTGATAGGTTAACGTATCTACACATTAATGCATACAGTGCTTTTGTTATATGCCTTTTTTTAAACCTAATCACTCTGTATCCTCACACACAGACAGTTGCAGTGGTCTATGTTAATTTTCTTAAATGAGCCAGGATCTTTTGACTTTAAATATGTGCCTTTTCCCTGGAATGTTGAGTACATGTCTCCCCTCAACATAATCTGAAACACTGAATCCTTTTGTAGGTCTCCTTTGCTCCACAGGCTGGATCTTGTGTAATATTCACTAATTTTCATAACTTAAAGGATCAAAGATTATGAATAAATAATGAAATTAAATAAGATATTCAGTGCATTGTCTTCAACATGAAGCAATGTGTGACAGGTAATCAGTCAGTGAGAAGAATGAAGCTAACACGGAAATGGACCACTCCAGTCCTTTCAGAAGCCTAGAGAGTGGGTGGAAGGAGTGGGCAAGCAGTAATTTAAATTTAGTCTGCAATGATTTCTTGCCCCAAGGAAAAATAATTGCTTCATTCTATTGCCAAAAGGCAAACGAATCAGCTTAATTTTCCTGAGTCTGCCATAAACTGCAGATGGAACCATAAAACATAGTTAGAATAAAATTAAACACATCTGTCCTAATCTAAAGCAGGTGAGCCCAGCCAGCCAAAACCCATCAAGGTATAGTGCCACAAAGATTGCAGGATGCAGAAGCATCACAGAGGAGATGGTGGTGGTGCGATGAATGACTGCGTAATCATGGATTGTCAGGTTTTCTTGATGGAGTCTACCTTCTTGTGCTGATTGCCATCACGGTTTTAAGGCTATCAACCTATGTGCCAAGAAATGAACAAATAGCAAAAAAATCATTGACTTGAATTCTAAGGAATTATTACACTTTAAATAGGATTTCTTTTTGTGAGTATGTAGTTCCCTAAATTAATTCAAGTTACAGAGAATCAGAAGTTTCTACAGATATTTTAATTGGACATGAACATTCAAAAAGGGAATTAATTTTCTCTTAAAGCGTCAGCCCATGTCTACACCACCCACCTGCTAATGACAGTGCAAAGAAAACAGCAAGTTTTGATGAAAGTAGCTATATTACTTCAAAAAACAGGATAGTTTGGAGAATGAAAAAGGATTGTGTAACCCCTGAGGTACACTGTCCAACCTCCTGTTAAGGAAGAACTTTTTTTCTAGGTAGCAATAGTGCAAGTAGCTACAACCCTTTCTATGAACTTCCAGGACATCCCTTGGACTCTGCCTGGACTGCTTACAACCAGTAATTATCCATGTGCTAAAGGGATTCTGCAAAAGAATGCTTTGCTCTGGAGTTCCCTGTTGTGTTAGCTAAGCCTTTGTCAAGCCCAAGCCACAGACTGGTTGTGTCTGGTCAGCCCTGCCTCAGTCTACTCTGTCTCCAGTCACTTTATTGCTTTGCACAATTAACAGACTTGCATTACAAGATGAAGAATTTTCTTTTTTACTTCAGATCCTCATTTCATTATTCTTATTCATTACTCTGGGGAAAATCTTCCATAAAACAGGATTTTTAAATATGCTACATAAAGCAGCAGCATGTTAGTGTCACAACTTTCAGGTTGTAGTTATTATATATTACTAATATTTTAATGCTGTTTTTCTTTCCTCAGTTTTGGCTATTGAACCCAGGGCCTTATACATGCTAGACCATTGCTCTGCCATGGAAGCACAGGCCAGCTAGCTAAACTTCTTCACTCTTAACTTCATTTTAACCTTCAACAGCCAAACTCTAACAGGAAGTCTGGTATAATTGAAAATGGCAAAATAGATTCATAGAAGGACAGACAATAACTATTCATGGTTATATTTGGTGAGAGTCTGTTGCTTATGTTCTATACAAGGCCAAAATTTTGTTTCCTGCTTCCATTGTCCACCTAATACTATTTATGTGGGGGAACATTGTAAACTTTAGGAAGACATTACCAGGCTAAACCTTACTTAAAAAACCCTGAACATTTATACTAAGGAGGGCATCAAATTAACTCGTTATATTTTTTCAAAAGAATCTTGCTTCTTTATGCAGAATAGTTATTGACAAGCTTAAGCATCTCCCATCTTCTCACTACCTGACCCTTCTCTTCTCTTTAAGACTCACTGACATTTAACAATTCAAGGTTCAGGAGAACCTCTTCAATTCAATGTATTCTTCCTTATTAGACATTTTATTTGAGATGCAGAGGCTTCTCAAATATAATACTTCCTTTAAAGCCACATTCATTTTACTTCCTTTTAAAACTGGCTACTCATTCATATTGGCATGAACTCTCATAACCAACACAGATTCCTGGCAATGCCTCACTCTCCTCATCCATTTGATCAAATGCCATTTGGATTCATTGTATGTTTAAGTCAAGTTTTGGCACTTTTATCCTTTTAAAAGGACACTGTGCATATAGTAATAATGAAGGTAAGATACAACATGGTAACTACATTGAACAGTGTGTGTAATCTTGGGTTTGAGAGGATAGCTCAGTGGTAGAGGACTTGCCTAACATGTTCAAATCCATAGGCTAAATTTTGGACACCAGAAAATAAAGCGAAGTACAAACACACAAAAAATATTATATTAAGAAACATGTAAAGAGGGGGGAGAAAAAGTTTGGTAAATATGTGAGTATGTGTGTTAGCCAACATATTAACCAGTTGACTTCTTATTCTATCATGTAATACTTAATAAATATCTTGACCTAAAAAATGAATGATCACAAGTTTCATAGTTTATTAGAATTAGTAGGGATAAGCAAAAGTAAAAAGATAAACTATGAGGACAAGAGAATTAGAACAGGTCAGCTAAATAACACCTGGCATGTGTGAATGTGAAGGAGGTGAGCAGATCTGCCTCATTTTTGCCAAAGAAGCATTATAGAGCTGACACCTTGTCAAAACTCTACTAGATTTAATACCATCATATAAAAAGGCACCATGGTTGCCGTGTGTGTGTGTGTGTGTGTGTGTGTGTGTGTGTGTGGCATTGCATATGGGTGCATGGCATACAGATGGAAGTCAGATACTGCTTTATCCAGTATAAATAAATCAATATAAACATCAGCAGCTTTCCTTGCCCCTATGGACATTACTGCAACACCAGATACTATTTTGGGGAAGACATATTCCACTTTTTTGTTATAAAGAAAAAATGCATTGAATAGATACTAATGATATAGCAGTATTTTCATTCTTATTTCAATATCTAGTATTTACGAGCTGGATCTGGAATTAATTAATTGTTATGTCTATTGTCTGCTTTCCAAAGGAATCTTGAAGGAAACTCAAGAAAATTCTCATCATTTTTGCAGGCTGCCACCTCAAAAGGTGAATGCTTTCTTTATCTGCCCACAGTTTTGCTTCCTCTGTCTGACCTGCAGTGCTGCCTCCAAGATCACTCCCAAGCACAGCAGTGGTGCTGACTGTCCCTTGCCAAAAACTGTTGTTGTTTTTTTTTTTTTAATATTTTTCCCATGTTTAAACATAAGTGCCAAAATGCTGGCACTGCATACAATCCTTTTGTTATGTGTGTGTGTGTGTGTGTGTGTGTGTGTGTGTGTGTGTGTTTTTAAACCTACTCACTCTGTATCCTCACACACAGACAGTTGCAGTGGTCTATGTTAAGTTCCTTAAATGAGCCAAGATCTTTTGACTTTAAATATGTGCCTTTTCCCTGGAATGTTGAGTACATGTCTCCCCTCAACATAATCTGAAACACTGAATCCTTTTGTAGGTCTCCTTTGCTCCACAGGCTGGATCTTGTGTAATATTTACTAATTTTTAGAGTACATCATGCAGTTCTTCTCTCCTGGATTGATTCTGTTCCTGGTAGTAAAGACTGTTTATATTAAAGGATATGTGGTTCTTTTTTTTTTTTTTTTTTTGGTCTTATTGAGACAGTGTCTCCCGATAGCCCCAGCTGCCCAGCTGTCCTGGAACTCACTCTGTAGACCAGGCTTGCCTTGAACTCACAAAGATCCGCCTGTCTTTGCCTCCAAAGTGCTAAGATTAAAGGCCTGCATCACCATGCCACGCATGTCTTTCTTTTACAACAATAGATTTAATCACTTATAAGTTTGAGAGGTTGGAGTTAAACAGTAGTTTCATTTTCATGTCCTAATCCTGGGCCCTGTATATCCCTTGACATTTTATCTGATTGCTTCTTTTCTTTTTTAATTAATTAATTTATTTTCATATGTGTATGAATGTGCTGTCTGCATGCAGGTTTGTGCACACGTGTCATGCAATGCTGCAGAGGTCAGAAGAGGGTGTCAGAATCCCCTGGAACTGGAGTTAAAGATGGTTCTCAGCCACCATGTGGGTGCTGGGGATAGAACCTAGGTCCTCTGCAAGAGCAGTTGGTGCTCTTAACTGCTAGGCCTTCTCTCTTCTTAACTTGTCTCTTAGTTATCGTAGCCTATCATGTAGAGGTATCAAGATTCAACAGTGCCAAGGCTATTTATGAACATAGGGAAGCAGAGGCTTTCAGGCCACTGGACTTGCACACATGTGAACTTGTGGCAATTGTGGCATCCAGCATAGGACCCATGTCAACTCAATTAGACAAGTGCCCAGAGTGGAGTGAGAGAAATGGGTGGCAGGCTGGCCCTAGACTGGGAACTACTGGAGACTGATTACTACCTGATGATGGAGAGAATACCTTACTTAGGATCTCTGAATGGCTAACTGGACTCTGGTGTATATATTTGCACCAAAGGACAAATACTTGACTGGATGAGACTTGGCAGGTATGGTAGATTGGATGGGATCCCGTAAGGGGTTGTGGGCATGGGTGAGGGAGTATAAATTTGATTAAGAACTGTTTTATGAAGTGTACAAAGTCTCAGTTAAAATTGTTTTAATAAGAATAAACAATTTATCAGTCTCCCTGAAAATGTATTGCTCTTATCTGAATGCTATCAGATTCATTTACTCTCTTAAAAGTTACCGCAGGTGGCAACTTCACCAAGTGCTGTCCTCAGTATCACATCAGTGGACATTTTTTCCAGCTTCTTGTATCACATATTCAGACTTCAAGATTCCATCTTCCTCACAACACCCAATGACAAAGCCAAAACACTGAAGGGGGATTGATAGTGCAGCTTACTGTTCTGCTGCAGTTTCTCTTTTATTCTTCAGTACATCATCATTTCAGGAAGTGTTTCAGTCTAAGTGCAATGATATAAAGTTTGTGAAGTTAGAAAATAGGAAGCAAACTTGGGAGGCAGAGGCAGGCGGATCTTTGTGAGTTCAAGGCCAGCCTGATCTACAGAGTGAGTTCCAGGACAGCTGGGGCTACAGGGAGACCCAGTCTTGAAAAAAAAGAAAAGAAAAGAAAATAGGAAGCAAAATTTGCATACGTGCTTTCAATCCTCTTCAACCTTCATGTCTGTTAACATTCTTCTGGCAAAGTAAGTACAGGGGTACAATTCCAGATACTAAATATCTAGAAAGAAAGCCCACCTGTCAATGAAGGGAACCACAAAGTTACAAAACAAAACAAGAGGCTTATTAGAAGGAGGACATTGCTTGAACTAAGGAGTGAAAACAATCTCTAACAGACACTTCTGAGTGAGCATGTAGAACAGGTGAGCTAGTAGAGTTCACTGCCTAGAAACAGCAGTCACCCTCTGGCTCTCTGTCTTCAGGTGATATTTGTGACCCCAATCCATGTGAAAATGGAGGCATCTGTCTTTCGGGATTGGCTGATGATTCCTTTTCCTGTGAATGTCCAAGTGGCTTCACAGATCCCAACTGCTCTAGTGTTGTGGAGGTTGGTAAGTGCAAGATTTAACCATTTCAGTAGATATCTTCTTGCTTGATGAATGACTGAGAGATCTGATTGTGTTATAAGCTAGAGATTCTTATTCAGATGGCTGTTTAATTTACCCTTCCATAATGCTCTATACCTTTATTTTATTCCCAGGTTGAATTTAAATTATACTTTCACTTGGGATGTTCTTTAAAATTTAATTCTTACAAGTTTTAGTGATTAGCACTATAATTAAAGACACTACAAATAATAATTGAGTAAAATAAATTCCAGGACTAGAGATATGGAACAGTGGTTAAGAGCACTGGATGCTCTTGCAAAGGGCCTAGATTCAGTTCCCAGAATTCACGTGGCAGCTGGCAACCATATGTAAATCCAGTTCAGTGGGCTCTCAAATCCTCTTCTAGTATCTGTAAACATTGCACACATGCATACCTTTACATATACTCATACACATAAAAATAAATTTTAAAATATTTAAAATAAATTATATATGAAATGAAAATAATTTTATTAAAATAAAATTAAACATTATCATATTGATATATTCAGGTTATTAAATCATTGTTGTAGACATAGTAGGACTCTTAAAAAACTGATACTATAACTGTATTTGTAATTCTTTCTTTACTTTTCTAAGACAGTAAATATATATTAATTATGCTTTTAAGAATCTGAAGAAGGGGTCTGGAGAGATAGCTCAGCAGTTAAGAGTACTGACTGCTCTTGCAGAGGACCCACGTTCCATTCCCAGCACCCACATGGTGGCTAAGAACCATCTTTAACTCCAGTTCCAGGGGAATCCAACACTCTCTTCTGACCTCTGCAGCATTGCATGATAGGGGGGCCCCTCCCAGTACATCAGCACTACCCCAGACCCATGGTAAAAAAAACACCCCACCCACCCCATCCTCTGCACGCCGTGATATTCAAAATGCAATCCTTTTCAAAAACTTTTTAAAAACTTTTTTTGCAAAATTATGTAGAATCACTGGTTACATTTCAAAATTACTTTTAATATGTGAAGTATTTCAGTGTTATGAATTTACTATGTAACTTTCACAATTTCCAAAGAGCTTCCTGTTAAGAACATGACTACACTTTAAGAAATAACATTATGTGAACTTCTTTGCAAATTGTTCTCTCTAGTTCAGTGTAGTATTTTTATTAAACATGAAAACAATGAATCCCATAACTGTACCAAAAAGTATAGATGATGATTGATGTTTATTCAATATGAGATCCAGTCATGCTAATTGAAATTCTGTCACCCATGATAGTTATTGGAGAACTGAATACATCAGTGACTTTTGAGAAACAATTTTGAAGAAACCCAGAAACATCAATCAGTTTGTGTTATCCAAAATTTTATTTAATGCACCTCATCTAGTGGCTATGCTTATTAAGAACCCCATTACTATTGGCTAATTGATAAAAATAATCATTAAATAAACTCAGTAATGTGAAATGTTTGGACACCAGTTATTGAATGCAATGTGAGTTGTACTTAAATGTATTTTTCTTACAGTTTAATATTACATTAATATGAACAGGTTTAAAAATTTTGTGTATATTCTTCCTGAAAGGTACTTTGCTTATTTAATTCACATTAAAGATAATTATTTTTATTTAGTCACAGACATTTTAGGGAGACTGACAATGTTCCATAGAAGTTAAACTGTAACAATCAGTTGAACTCATCTCCAAATATATACAGCAGCATTCATAATTTGAGTCATATATTCAGAAAAGTCTATATTTCTAAAGAAAATTGTAGCTGTAAAGAATCCTATCAGAAATGCTGGAATAACATTAAAATTTAGTCTCATTATTTTAAGCTAACCAATATGAAATTGATAGTAAGTAACTTAGTAATATTTAATGTTTTTGTCTACCTCTTGAAATTGCCAAATCTAAATCACAAATATGTTTGATAATTTAAAAATTAACATTCCATTTTTAAATATTCATTCATCATTCATTATTTTGTTTGAAAATTAGTTTTATGCCCAGCAACATCTTAAAAGCCTAGCATTCTGTATATTACTAGTAGCTCAGTGATACTTTAAGGTAATGATTGCTTAAGAATTAAATTTTTATCAAATTTATCATTAAATATTATTAAAATATTTATAATAATTAGATTTTTGGTAGTTAAACTATATTATTCTAAATTATATTTGTTGGTATGGAAAGATGGTTCAGTGGTTAAGACTGCTGGCTACTCCTTGGGGCTGGAAAGATGGCTCAGTGGTTAAGAACACTGAGTGTTCTTCCAGAGGACCTGGGTTCAGTTCATAACGCAGCTAACAAACATCCATAACTCTGGTTTCATGGGAATCTGACCTCTGCCGATATTGCATAATATAGGTACACTTACATACATGCATGAAACACACTCATACACATAACACAAATCTACAAATGATAAATAATATACTTAAATTACATTTGTTATATGTTTCACACGACCTAACCCTTCTATGAACTATATTTAAGAGTTCTTTGAAGAAATATGCTGATTTTGAGCTCTATAATTTAGCCAAACTAAGAAGTTAGAGCAATTCTAATTTCATATACATTGGTGATAGCATTAAAATAATGGAAATGAAAGTCTAAGAAGTCAAAATGTCTTTTGTTTCTTAAGTGACTTTGTAAAATAATCTGTGTGTATGTATGTGCATATGTGTGTATGTGGTATGACTATATCTGTATGAGTGTACACCCTGCTCTGTAGGCCACAAGAATTCATTGGTATGGTGGTTTGAATGAGTGTCCCCCATAGGCTTTAAGTATTCAGACATTTTGTCTCCAGTTGGTGGCACTGTTTTTGGAGGTCTTAGAAGGTGTGGCCATGCTAGAGGAAGTACATCACTGGGGGCGGGCTTAGTGAGTTTAATGAGCCTTGTGATCTCCAGTCGTGCTCTTTCTGCTTCCTGTGCCCATTGCGAGATGTGACCCTCGGTTTGCTGCTCCAGTCTCCAGCCGCCATGCCTCCCACCACAATGGACTCTAATTCCCTGGAACCATCAATCGTAAGCTCAAATAAACTCTTCCTTTTATAAGTTCCTTGGTCATGGTGTTTTATCACAGCAACAGAAAAGTGACTAATACATTTGGGTCTCTGTTTCTACTGCTCTTTACACTTATTCTCCCAATAGGGTATTATTTTAATGTACATGGAATTTGCAGTTTTTCAACTTGTCTGGCTGGCCAGGAAGCCTGAGCAATTTTCCTGTCTCTGCCTATTTCCGGATCCCAACCACTCTGGAACTATAGACACATATGTTCAAGGCTTTAGTTATGTGTGTGCTCAGAATCCCATCTCAGATCTTCATGCTCACACAGTAAGCATTCTGATCCATTGACCCATCTTCTAAGCTCTTATAAAATAATTTCAAGTGGTTCAAAAGTGAGAGAAATAATAATTTCAACACTAGATACCTACATAGATAAAAGACATTATCTTACTTATCTCCAGTTTCTCAAGTCTATGTTTCCTACCACATATTAATGTAAAGCTGAATATTTGTTGAATAATAGTACTTAGTGACAATGGCTATGGTATCTAGCCTACTTTGCAACTTACTGTATGTTTAAAACTTTTGGTACAAGTAGTTGAACCATTAGATTGTTAATACCTCTTTCCTTGCCTTTTCAGTTGAAATTTGCCTGATGCTTACTGTGTTCATTGTTTTCCCATACTCAGGAGAAATAGGGCAGAAATCTTTAAAGAGTGGCTGAATTCTATACAAAATGAAAAGCAGAAGAAAGACAAAGGACATTTTAAGGAAATACCTTACAAGAGTGGCAAACAAAATATATATATTTTTGTCTTTTCAAGACAGGGTTTCCCTATAGCACCAGCTGTCCTGGAACTTACTCTGTAGGACCAGGCTGGCCTTGACAACTCACAAATATCTGCCTGCCTCTGTCTCCCAAGTGCTAGGATTAAAGGCATGTGCCACCACACTCTGGCACGATATATATTATATATATATATATATATAATATATATATTTTTTTTTTTTTGCTAATTAATCCTCCCAATGATAAAAACCAAGATACTTCTAGTCTTACTTAATGACATGTTTTCCAATTATATAAAACTTAAAATTCTTATTTTTAACTTCAAAAGATAATAAAAATGAACTTACTCATATTTGCTTAAAAATATACTGATTTCCTGTCTAGTTTTAAAATTGTATTTTCCCCATTGATTCCATACTCTGAAAGAGTTAGCTTCAAATGCACGACTACAGAATATTCCATCATGATTTCACCTCAAAACAGTACTTCACAGTAGCCTTGTTTTTTTTATTTATTTATTTTTTTTTATTTATTTATGTGTATGAATGTACTTCTGCATGTAGCTTTGGGCACTCGTGTCCTGCAATGCCGCGGAGGTCAAAAGAGGGTGTCGGATTCCCCTGGAACTGGATTTCTCCTGGAATTGGAGTTACAGACGGTTCTCAGCCACCATGTGGGTGCTGGGGATCAAACCCGGGTCCTCTGCAAGAGCAGTCGGCGCTCTTAAC
Organism: Rhizomys pruinosus; assembly: GCA_009823505.1. Classification (NCBI taxonomy): domain Eukaryota; kingdom Metazoa; phylum Chordata; class Mammalia; order Rodentia; family Spalacidae; genus Rhizomys; species Rhizomys pruinosus. The sequence goes on along the minus strand of VZQC01001595.1, from coordinate 1,994,260 downwards.
CACTAGGCCATCTCTGCAGCCTGAGTAGCCTTGTTTTAAGTTCTTCATGTTATTTATTTCATTAGACAACCTCATCCATTTTTGTGCTTTTATTTTTTGCTTATATCTAGTGTCAAATACACTTAGAATACTTTACCACGTTTGTAATCAATCCTCTTATCATTTAACTTCCTGAATTATGTGCTGTGCTACAGTAGCTTAATGGAATTACCTTGCTGAAGCTTCCAAATATCATCCAGTCAGTGATATACTTTCAACATTTTTTTAGATATTCTGTTTAATCTCTCTCTCTCTCTCTCTCTCTCTCTCTCTCTCTCTCCACATGGATGCCTATACATTTTTATCTCCTCAATTTCTGAAAGCTATTAAATTTTATTTCTGATATTTGGAAAATTTCTCTCCCAGCAAAGTAAAGCAAAGTTTCCCATTTCACATCCTCGAATTTGAAGACATCCTCATTCAAATGAACTTGTATTTGCACAGATCTAGTCTGGATGTTGGCTCTCTCTGTCTCCAGGGATCTTGTGGAACTAAATTCATGTGGCCGTGACCCATGTTTTTTCTTAGCCAATGTCTGGCTTATATTCCCAGACACCCTTTTGGAATTTGAAGTCCAATGTTTCCACATTCATTTTATACAGAAAATTTCTATTGCCAGAGTTCATTACTGGAAATCTTCATAATTTTCAAATTATCTAAGTTTTGTGGCATAATATAGTGTATGCTATTGCACTAATCTGATAAACTATTTAATATAACAAATATAAATACAGTTGCATAGCCCATTAAGGGAATTAATGGGAACAAAATCCAATGTTTTAAAATAATTAAAATCTTACAGACTAGTGACAGAATACATGCTTACCTCAGGCAAACCCTGTATTACATCCTGAACACTGCACCCATCCATCCATCCATCCATCCATCCATCCATCCATCCATCATCCATCCATCCATCAATCAAGAATTCTTATTTTTTAATTTTTTTTAAATTTTATTTATTTTCATATGTGTATGAATGTACTGTCTGCATGCAGGTTTGTGCATCTGTGTCGTGCAATGCCGCAGAGGTCAGAAGAGGGTGTCGGATTCCCCTGGAACTTGAGGTAAAGATGGTTTTTAGCCGCCATGTGGGTGTGGGGATCGAACCCAGGTCCTCTGCAAGAGCATTCGGTACTCTTAACCGCTAGGCCATCTCTCCAGCCCCTAATCAAGAGTTCTTAATTTTCTTTCATTCATAACAAAAATTAGTGAATGCTGACTCATAGTTATTTAATAATGAGGATGCATATATACATATATCTTTTTCTTTTTGGGGGGTATTTTTTGAGGCAGTGTCTCCCTTTTAGTACCAGCTGTCCCGGAGCTCACTCTGTAGACCAGGCTGGCCTTGAACTCACAGAGATCCACCCACCTCTACCTCCCGAGTGGAGGTGCGCGCCACCACGCCAGGCTAGGATGCATATTAATCTCAGAGGAAGTGCTGTCTATTTGGGGAACAGAATAGATACATAAAAGATGGGTGATGCTGATGCTGATGATATTGATGATAGATAGGTAGGTAGGCAGATACATACATACATATATACATATACATACATATATACATACATACATACATGATAGGAGTAATACTATGAGTATCTGAAGCTGTGAATCTGTAAAGTAGGTGCTGTGTTATAGGCTAAGCTTCAGAGAACTCATTATATTATTTATTAGTCATCCACTCATCAAATATTTGGCTATGTACTTTGTGCACCGAGGGCATAGCCAAAAAATATAGACTTCGTTGTACTCAAGGATCTAAAAAAACTGAAAAATCTGCTTGAAAGAGGCAAGGTGATATTTAATAAGGAATAAAATTAAGAGAAAACTTCTGGTTAGTGATTATGAGATATCAGAATATGACCAAAGTTCAGAGATAATAATTGAGATGGGGAGAAATCTATAGAGAGGCTAGTAGCTCAAAATGGATTGTGAACCCAAAGATGGTTTTCCTTTGAGATGAATATGTCATTATGAAGCAGAAATAATACTTAAAACCTAAATTTGTAGTTCACTTTAAAAAAGTTTATCAGATATCTCACAGAGATATGTCAATAATATGTAACATGAATTTAACTTATTAAAAGCTGGGGTTGGTAGAACACACCTTTAATCCAAGCACTCAGGAAGCAGAGGCAGATAGATCTTTGTGAGATCGAGCTGTCTACATAGCAAGTTCCAGGCCTACTGAGGCTACAGGGAGACTATGCCTTAAAACAAACAAACAAACAAACAAACAAACAACAAAAACACAAAAGAAACAAACAAAAAAGAACTCTCAGGTTTGGAATTTGGTATCAATTTAAGATCCAGAATCCTTTTGGTAAAAAAAAATGAAATAAAAAGTCAGTTGCTACTGAGAGCAGTTCATAACAGGGTAAGAAAGTCAGCATATCGTTACAATTCTAATACTGTATTTGCATCTTACAGTATGCATGTTAGATTATGCCCAGGATTCTCATTTCCAATTAATAAGGAAAGAGACAAGATGGCACTTTGTGCAGGGATTTCTTCTTTCCTCTTCTGTCTCCAGTCAGCCAAATCTATTTTCCCTTTGTAATTGGCATTCTTTTTCTAATGTGAATTCAGATTCTAATTAATTTGTGACACTCCAAGCTCATCACTGCTAATCTGTTCCCCTACTCCTACTTCATTATGGAAAAAAAAGGTGTTTATACTGGAAACATGCAAACTGCTGAAAGTGAATGGTGTAAGAAAATCAAGTGGTAAGAGGTTGTGTAAAAGATGCTGGTCAGTGAGTATAAAATATCAGAATATTAAGATTCTTTAAGTAAATCTCCTAGGTGATCTGGGCCCATTTTTATATTTCCAAAATTTGTATACCAAATGAGGTATTTGTAAATTTTAACAAAATAATATATATAATATTTATATTATACATATTTATATATTAGAGGAAATTATGAATGTCAGGCTTTTCTCACCTTGGACCAAGAAAAGATAACACATAATTTGAAAACATTGTACTAGAAATTATCTTGGGGGCTGGAGAGATGGCGTAGTGGTTAAGAGTGCCGACTGCTTGAGACCCTGTTCAAAAAGACCCAAAAAAAAAATAAAAAACACAAAAAAAAAAAAGAGTGCCGACTGCTCTTGCAGAGGACCAGGGTTCTATCTCCAGCACCAACATGGTAGCCAAAAGCCATCCTTAACCCCAGTTCCAGGGAAATCTGATGCCCTCTTCTGACCTCCGCGGCATTGCACGACACGGGTGCACAAACCTACATGCAGACAGTACATTCATACAGAAAATAAATAAATAAAATTTAAAAAGTTCTTTAAAAAAATTTAAAAAAAGAAATTATCTTAATGACTGCTATCCTGCATGGCGTAAAATAGTTCATCACAGAGCCGCTAACCATAGATAATTGCAAAGAGATTTCCCAGTCAACTAGATTCAAGGGAATTATCTTCAGTGTTATATTTACCTACTATTCAAAAATTATAGTAAATATATACCGAAAAATATAATTGATAGATGACTATCTATCTATCTAATTAATAGATAGATAAAGTTTTGCATTTTTTGCGTGTCCCAGAGATGATTTTGCTTCATACATGTAAAAATTCCATACCTTACTTATGACCTCATTAATTTATTGATTTAAAACTTCCTAATCTAATATTATTTTTATTTTTAAATTTATTTATATTTTATTTTCTATGTTAGAGTATTTTGACTACATGTATATAATTACATCCTGTGTGAGTGTGTTCATTGACTACAGAGGCCAGAAGAGGGCTTAATAGCCCCTCAAACTAGAGTCACCTTTGGTTGTTAGCCATCATGTGAGTGTTGGGAACTACCCAGGTTTTCTCCAAGAGCAGACCATTGAACCATTATCTCTAGCACCTTTGATTTATTTATTATTAATGATAAAGATTATAATCTGTTCATGTGAAAATAACATCACTCTAGAAATTACATATTAAATGGTAGAAAAATAAAAGTAGAGCATTGAAGAACATTAAATATTTTAGTTAAGAAACCTATCCCTTTTCAGGTGAAGAAAAGATCCAGTTAGTGGCAAAGCTTTAATGTGTAGCTAAAGACAATATAAGCCATTAAAAGCATTTAACATATGCCATTTAGGCCAGTTTATTTGTTTTCTTATTAACTGAAGATAAGTACTTTGTGTAAGTCTTGACAAAGAGTATGTACCATTAAGCTTTTCCTGATTTAATAGCTAACTCCAAAAATTTGCAGGTATAAATAACAGTGATGGCTATCAGTGTTCAATTAGTGGGTAATTAATTATTTAATTGATTGTGTGTGCATGTGTGTGTGTGGGGGGGTTCTGTGTGAATTCAGACATCCATAATACTCATCTGAAGGCAGAGAATAGCTTTCTGGAGTTGGGTCCTCTTTATTATATCTTGAGTTCTGGGAAACAAACTCAGGGTGTAAGGCTTTCTTGTTGAGTTATCTTGTAGGCCCTGAGTATGTGTTCTTTTCTAGGATATCTTCTAGTACTTTTCTGCATTCACCTTGAGTGAGCAGCTCAAGGGCAGCTAACTGCATGAGCGGTGGTGGTTTCAAACTAGGCATAGCTTATCTGCTTTAGACTAGGTTCTTGTGCAAATTGACAATGGCAGATGTTCTAAGAGTCATAAGAACGATTGAACCCCAATGATTGGCACTGTTCAAAAGTCCCCTGTGTGAGAGTAGCTAATGAAAGTTCTGATTCTAGGAATCATCATTTCACATTGCAGGGGTGTGGATGCAGGTAGAGGAAGGACTTCTGGGTGATTTTGTCATCTTGCTCTGGGAGGCTATAATAGATGCTTCTTTCCTTAATTTGTTTTTTTGGAAAGGCTTTATTTGTCATTACAAAACATTGATTAAATATGCAGGTATCTTCGTGCATACTGATAAAGGAAATCTAGGTTTATTATTATTATTATTATTATTATTATTATTATTATTATTATTATTTTGAGACAGAGTCTCTCCCTGTAATACCTGCTGGTCTGGAAACTGCTGTGTAGGCCAGACTGGCCTTGATCTCACAGAGATCTTCCTTCCTCTGCGTCCTGAGTCCTAGGATTAAAATAGTGTACCACTCCACCTGCCCAATTATTATAAAACCTTAAAATACTATGTATAGTATGTGTCTGCCTGTATATATGTACACATGTAGATAGGTGCCCAATAAAGTCAGAGAAGTACATTAGATCATCTGGAACTGGAGTTATAGGCAGGTTCTAAAAATATTTTATTGAGACTTTGTGCATTTTATATAATACATTTTAATCAAATTTAGACTCCCCACATCCTCCACCTCCCATAGCCCTCTTCCCATGAGATTTCAGGCATTATATCATATATGTTAAGTCCTATCTGGTCCAGCATTTGTATTCAGATGTCCCTTGGTGCAAGTTCATCCACTGGAGTCTAGTCAGTCTATGTCACTCCTTAAAGAATATCTACCCTTCCATTCCATGTAGTAATTACTTGTCAATTGTTCCTTGGCTAGGGTTGAGGTCTGATACCCATTTCCACCATATACTATACACCACTCATCAAAGAAGCTTCCTTTTGCAACAGAAGGAGGCTATTACAGAGTTCCACAGTTGGCTGCAAACAGGAATATATTTCTGAGAGATGGCCAGCTCTAAGTGGCACAACTACAGTGAAACCTCTACACCTAATGCTCATGGAACACAACAGAACAGTGGGGAGAGAGAATACCAACACATTGTTCAACTCTCAACAGCAAAGCTTCATCATACAACAGTGTGTGATGAACATAGAAGGCCACAACTTGCTAAGTTTTAGTGGAAAATATAAGATTGTGTTCTGGATAGAACTCCTAATCTAAAACTCACTCACCCAAAGTTGCAGAAGATGGAGAGGAAGGATTGTAAGAGCCTGGATTAGTGGCTTCCAGGCCACTGGGAACTTGCTCCTGAACTTGAAAAAATGATGACAGCATGCACAAGTTATAGGAAGGTTTTTTTTTTTTTTTTTTTTTTTTTTTGTTTTTTTTTTTTGTGTGTGTGTGTGTGTGTGTGTGGGCTTTTCAAGACAGGGTCTCCCTGTAGCCTCAGTTGTCCTGGAACTCACTCTATAGACCAGGCTGGCCTTAAACTCACAAAAATCCACCTGCCTCTGACCCACCTGACCTGGATACTGGGAAGTAAACTCTGGCCCTCTCAGGAACACTTAGCTCTCTTAAACACTGAACTATCTTTTAGAGAACCTGATTATTATTTTGTAAAACAATGATTAGAGCATTTTAAATGAAAAATACTATATTATTTCCTTAGAAAAAAGTATTAAAGATGAGAAAACTAAGAATTTAATGTAACATTAAACTGTTCTTTTACTCAAATTTCAAATGTTGTGACGTTAATTTTGTTGTGACATAAAGAAATATACAAGTTTATAAATTTATGAAAAAATTGATCAGTTTAAAGTTATAGCAGCTGGTCATAGTGGTGCATACCTGTAATTTGAATCTCTCAAAAATGGTTCTTTTCTATCTTGAACTCATTCATAAAGAAGAACATTGTAGGAGTCCCATAAATGGGTCTTAAACATTTGAATGTACTCAGCAATCCTAAAAAACCTAAGATCTTGTTACGTATATTTCTCTTTTCTATTGACGTTCAACATAAGCATATTTTTTATTCTAGGGAGTTATGCCTTTGTTTGATTCTATTTGATTGAGTTAATTGCACAGCAAACTATAGTATCCCAATTAGTACAAGTCATTTTTAAAATTAATTTTTAAGCAATCATGACAAGGTGTTAAAATGCTGCCATCAGTGAAAATGATCTGTTTTGGAGAATGAGAAAAATGTTCTTCCAGTAATTACAGTTGGAATAAAAAGAAATGTAATTTTCTTTAGATTCTGTGGCTGAATGGCATTAACAGAAGAAGAGACTGTGGAGAATTCTTTCACATTAGGTATAACCAGACTGCATGTAAAATTTCCAGGCAAGCAGAGTGGTTCATACATGTAATCCCAGAATCGAGATGCAGCTGCAGAAAGATATTTAGTTTGAGGCCAGTTTGTGCAACATAACAAAACCCTATAAAAAAATGAAGTATCTCATTGTGTAAAAATGTATAAAAATGCTGACAATATTTAATGGATTTAAATTAAAATGTATCAGAAGTACTCCATTAGATTTTCATCAATTACTTTTAACAACATAGGGATACTATATTCACTTTAATTATCACTTAAGCTTTTGGGTATTTTGGTGGTCCATAAGTCATCTAAAATGGACAAAGTAGGACCATATAAATCCAAATCCCAGTGTAGATGGTAAAGTCTATAAAAGAAGGGTCAGTCTCTGGAATTAAGAATAGTAAATAAGTAAGCATTTAATAAAAGAAAGCTTAATAACCTTCTAGATCAACTAAATCACAGAGTTGCTTACAATAAATAAGCAATAAATAAATATTGCTTACAATAAAAAGGCAAAAAAATGGGAAAATCATTGGCATCAACTTGGTGAAAGAAAAATTATGACAAAGCATTAATTTTCTTCTCTCTGCATAATATTAGTAACACAAAAGTTGGGATGAAGAAAAAATGGCATTCTTAATAACCCTTTGAAAATAAATATTTTCAAAGATATGAATTAATCTCTGTAAAATAAACTGCTTTTCCAGCTAATACAAATTTGAATAACACCAATTATGAGCTGAAGTATTGGTATTTTATGTAAAAATTATGAAAGCAAAACTTAAAGATTACTGTAATGAAGAAAGCAACAGAGCTTGGAGTTTTACATAGACAAGATTGTAGAAATTTATTTGTCTACATTCCCTGGAATATGGAGAGCTGACATATCAAGTTGACATATCAAGACAACTTTGTAGTCTTATAAAATTTATTGTCAAATCTACATTGAAGTACTTATGTGAAAGCAACTTCTGTAATCCGTATTTCTTAAGGCACAGTGACAAAACATAAATTTTAAATGACTCATAAAATGAGAAATAATTTGAGCCAAATCTTTTTTAGCATATTTAATCTTGTACTTTGAAAGTACAAAATTCATTACACTATAATTTAAACAACAATTCATATTTCTTATCTTTTTTCCAATTTTAGTCAAAGCTTAGAAAATTAAAAAAAAAAAGAGAATACAACTTTTACTCCTCAGAAAAAGGTAGAACCATGGCAAAGACCTCTGTTTGCTTAGTACCAATCCATGAAACATACAGCAACTTTCAAATAAGAATAAAGATGCCTTCTTTATTTAGTGTATTGATATGGCCCAATCACACCTTTACCTTCCCCAAGCCTTCATCTGAACTGCTGCTGTGAGCCGTTGGTTGATAAATTCATTATGGTTGTTCATCTAAAATGGAACTAAAATATTTTTGAAGAACACGTTTGTTTCTATGTGTCACTTCAGTTCACTTTCCATCACTGCTTTAGTTTCCAGGACAACAGACAAACTGGGGTACATTACAGAACACCCTATGGCTCAACGATCAGATGCCATCAATTATTCAACCATGGATATCAGCAGTGTTATTGATTGAGATGGTTCCTTTATCTAATACTGGTGTGGAAAGGCTCACTGCACAGCCAGACAGGCAGGTTTACAGTGTCATCATGTGAGGAACACTGAAACTTTTAAAATGTTGATTTGCGGGCTGGAGAGATAGCCTAGCGGTTAAGAGCACCGACTGTTCTTGCAGAGGATCCGGGTTCGATCCCCAGCGCCCACATGGTGGCTAAGAACTGCCTGTAACTCCAATTCCAGGAGAATTCCAGTTCCGGGGGTATTCGAGACCCTCTTCTGACCTCCGTGGCATTGCACGACACGGGTGCACAAACCTACATGCAGACAGTACATTCATACACAGACAAAAAATGAATAAAATTAAAAAATAAATAAAATGTGATTTGCCAGTAACCATTATGCCATGAGTAGTTTTCTCCATTAATACAGTCTTGGGTTGTTGTGTGCTTTATACACTGCAATCAATGTCTAATAGCATATATGATATGTATATATAGGAAATAGGTTCGTATATCATAGCCTATAAATTTAAAATGAACTGCTATCAATCCCAATTCTAAATGAAACAGTGATTGTGCAATAAATGAAATGACTAGACCAGACTAGAGTCATGGATCCTTGTTCAATGGTAGAATAGAGATCTACTGCAGTTTTCTCTTTAATACAGTGCTGGCATCTAAGTTACACATATGAGGATAGAAACAAGACATTGAAACATTGACCTGAATCTGAAACAAAGTACAATACATATAATCCTGCCACTTGTCACACACTGAGACACCTCTTTTGGAATTCTATGTAGTTATCTGAGAGACCCATTTTTGAAAAGAATGCATCCTGCTGATGTGGTTCAGAAGCAAGCTACACTAAGTTCAAATGTTGGCCCTTATGCATGTAGTCAACCATCTACAGTGTCAATGTCCATGAATGCAAACAGCCATCTATAGAAAATGTTTTTTAAAATAGTGAATATACTGAGTATATCCAGATACTGTCTTCTTATTATTTCTTAAACAAAGCAACATGACTCTTAGATACATAGCATTTCCATTGTTGTTGTTTTTTTTTAAATATAGATAATATAAAATGGTTGGGGTACAGGAATTTGAGCATCCACAGATTTCGGTTTCCCCAGCATATCTGAGACCAACATCCCACAGATATTCTTAGCTGAGTATGCTTTACCTCCTCATGTCTTAGCGCCCTCCTCTGTAAAACAGAGAACATCGTCTCAACTTCAAGTAGAGTTTGAACACATTCAATGAATCACTATATAACGGTCTTAAAATAGTTCTTGGGTCATAACCGATGCCACCCAGAAGGTATTAAGTACTAGAAATAGATCAATCATATACTCAATTCCAAAGATATGCACAAAAATCGAGCATCTAGATCTCTGCATAGTTTTTAATAATTTAAGTCACTTATAACATTATTGAAATGTCCGGTATATCCTGACCTAGTATTTTTATGTCACTTTTTTCTGCTTTTGCTTGAATATACAAAGTGAAATAATTTAACTGTCAGCTTTCTTTTTTTTTTTTTTTTTTTTTTTGGTCTTTTCAAGACAGAGTCTCCCTGTAACTCCAGCTGTCCTGGAACTCCCTCTGTAGACCAGGCTGGTCTTGAACTCACAAAGATCTGCCTGCCTCTGCCTCCCAAGTGCTAGGATCAAAAGTGTGCGCCACCACGCCCAGCAGCTTTCATTTTTTTATTTCTTAAATATATAATTTGAAAAATAACCTAATTTGCTATGGGAAAATAACCTGATGCTTTATTATTTAAAAAATTATGAGTAACATAAGTACTTCTTACATAATTAGAAACCAGCCCTTTAGGAATATAACTTTACTTATGCTTACAGCAAATAATTTATGAATTGATTTTTCTTTATAAGATTGCAGAATAGTCCTCCTAAAAGATATAATAAATGCTAACTCAGAATTTATGACAGCATATTAATATTAGGTTCCTAGATATGATAGATAAGCAATAGCTCTGTATGGTTTTGCATAAATATAGAATTACAGGAAAAAAAAAACACTAGAATTTTCCATTTAACAATGTGTATTCAGCATCCCTGGATGGCTTTTCCAGAGGCCCCCTCCCCAAACAAAGATAATCTTTCATTTCTCTTTTTTTTTTTTTATTGATGCTTTGTGTATTTCAAACATTATTTTCCAATTCAGTTCAGGCATATTTCCCTTTCCCTCCCCTTCCCCACCCCACCTCACCCCATCCCAGATCATGCATTCTGCCATAACTGTCCTGCATCTTTCTCTCAGTTTTTTTTTCATTTTTTAGCAATAAGTGATAATTTATGAGTGCAAGCATCCTTCATGTAAAACCAATTTGCAGGCTGTTGTGCCCAAACCCCCACAGCCCCACCATCCAGCTGGGGGATGGGGCTTGTATGTTCAATCAAGTTGATCAAATGAGTGTCCAGACTATATTGCTGTAGTTTCACCATTCACCCCAATCGCAGCCTTTACATTCTACCATTTCTCAGTGACACCCAGGGAAAGATTCTTCCCTTGGGATGCATATAACTGTGAAAGAATGTGGTCAGGACACATCAATAATCATTATACAGTGAAGAAAATAATCATAGTAAGAGAAGGGAAGAAGGTGAAATTGGTATCTAGTGAAGGAAAGTCATGGTCAGCCCTACAGATCAAATTTTATGTCCAGATCTTTGAAATTACCACGAGTTGAAATATAGCTCATCAGGTGAAGTTACTAAATGGATATATTTTGGGCAAAATTCAGGATGATTAAAAGCACAGTGATAAGAAAGATAGGATTTTTCTGGAAAAATTATCAATAGTGGCTGCTCAGATTATAGTATTTTCTAGGGAGAGGCTGAAAGCAAATCAAGAAGGTAGTTTGTACTAAGATCCTAAGGTCTCCTGTCATCACCTTTATCTTTTCTGTGTGGTTTTCAATTATATTATCAAAATTATCCCAGTATCATGATTCATATTGGCTTATTAGTGACGCATGCAATCATTACAGAAACAAAAATCAAAACTCTAAATTTAACAATACTCAGAGTATTTTTAATTAGGATCTCAGACTTTTTGAGGGGGACATGGGTTGGGTCTAGATTAGATTAGTAACATAATCTTGTACAAATATGATAGAGATATAGAGAGAGAGAGAGAGAGATAGATAGTCTATAGTAAAAAGCAAGTCACATGGAAAATTAAATAAATAAAATAAATGTTCTAAATTTTATTTTTTCTCTATTCCCTTTTTTATTTGTCTCCAAAAGAAACCTACTTTTAAATTTTTTTCTGTAGGAATGATACAGAGTTGCTTTGAAAATTCTAAATAGAAATAAGCTATTTCATTTCTCAATGTATATCTCTTTTTTAATCTTTTTATTAAATATTTTCATTGCAGTTTTGTGCATTTCTTACATTTCTCAGTCCAATTTAGATTCATTCCCCTTTCCATGCCTCCCAACCCACCCAAATTTGTGCATTCCACCATGCCTGTCTTGCATCTTTTTCTCAGTCTTTTTAAAGATGTTCTATGCAGCCATTTATGGTTTGGGGAAGAATTTTACTGTTTCAGTCAGTTCTTTGAATGAGTCCTTTTATTGTTGTTGTTCCATCCAAATTGTATTGTTCTAAAATATGAATAAATATATATTATATACATATATAATATATATGTCATACATATACCAAAATTATAATATCTGAAAATAAACTGTAAGTTAATTCCAAAACATGTTTATAGATTCACATTTCTTCCATTTAATTTTATATTATTCTAAAATATGCATACATACCCTTCATCCATATACCAAAATTGCAAAGTCTGAAAATAAGTGGTAGATTAATTCTAGGGCCTGTTAAGTGTTTTACCTTATAACAACACAGTTGCTTTTAGATAAAAAGAAATATAACATTAATGTTTCTCAGTTTGCCTTACAACTGGGATTTGGTGCTAGCATCCAAATATGAGGGACACCATTCCTCATTTATTTTTCTGGGACTGCGTTACTTCACTTAGCATAACGGCTTTTAGTTCCATCTATTTGCCTGCAAAGTTCATGATGTCATACTTTCTCAGTTTTTAATTCTTTTTTTTATTAATTTTATTTATTTCTTTATGTGTATGAATGTACTGTCTGCATGCAAGTCTGTGCACCCGTGTCGTGCAATGCCGCAGAGGTCAGAAGAGGGTGTCAGATTCCCCTGGAACTGGAGTTTATTCTTTTAAATCAGTTCAGTTCTTTTTTTTTTAATTTTTTTATTAATTTTTTTTATTTATTTCTGTATGTGTATGAATATACTGTCTGCATGCAAGTCTGTGCACCCGTATCGTGCAACGCCGCGGAGGTCAGAAGAGGGTCTCGGATTCCCCTGGAACTGGAGTTCTCCTGGAATTGGAGCTTCAGACGGTTCTCAGCCGCCATGTGGGTGCTGGGTATCGAACCCGGGTCCTCTGTAAGAGCGGTCGGCGCTCTTAACCGCTAGGCCATCTCTCCAGCCCCATCAGTTCAGTTCTTTAAGGACATTCTAATTAAGGAAGAAACCTTAGTCCAGGGAGGCGAGTTTTGCAGATAGGAAAATTACACTGTCAAGGCCATTTGATTAACAGCTGAGAGTAGAGTACGCCATTTTATTTTAAAGAAGATTCTAATCATCATGAAAGCCTCTCCATTTAGCCTCAGTTTTAATAGGTACGAAAAACTCTGTAGTAGGCATTACCTTGCTGCTGAATATTCAATGGCACATTACATTAGTAGAACTCTGTGAAGGCCAGAGGAGACTATGTTTTATCTTGTATATTAAGATTCTTACAATGAATTAAAATATGGGAAAAATTTCCTTTACCAAAAAAAAAAAAAAAAAAAAAGCAGGTTGAAGAGAAACATCTTATTGCTCTTCAAGCTACATTTAACTTTTTTTTTCATCTTTTGAGTTTCAAAAGATGTTTCATTTGAGGCAAATGTGTGAATGTATATTTTGGGGAAGTCATTATATCAAGCCTTCAGGCCATCTGAAAATTTCTGAATTCCTGCTTACAAAGTAAATGTTTGAAAAGAAATGATTTTCCTTAAAATGTTTGTAAAATTCAGAAGTGAATCCATTCAGTCCTGGACTTTTCTTTGCAAGGAGAGTATATTTAATTTTGTTTATGTGATTTTCTTTTTTTTTTTTTTTTGAGACAGGGTCTCCCTGTAGCTCCACCTGACCTGGTACTCACTCTGTAGACCAGGCTGGGCTTGAACTCACAGAGATCCTCCAGCCTCTGCCTCCAGAGTGCTAGGATTGAGCGAGTCTACCACCACACCCAGCTTAAGGTGGTTCTTTGCCGCCATGTGAGTGCTGGGAATTAAACCTAGGTCCTCTGCAAGAGCAGTCAGCTCTCTTAAC
>VZQC01001595.1:1967551-1978863 GCA_009823505.1 Rhizomys pruinosus | reverse complement strand
AATATATTTGCCTGAGTGCATAGCCCTAGGGAACTTTAGTAGTATTAATTGGTGTCTGAACGAGAGTAGATCCCTTCCACAGTTCCCATGTCTATAGTCAACTTAAAGAAAGCAGTTTTTACCGGGTTTATAAGATATTACCTCTACATAAGTTGCTCCAATTTACAGGTGGGGAGCGACCTCATCATTTCACATTTCTTCTGTTCTATGGTTGGGAAGGCCAAGGAAGTCTCCATATCAGGAACCTGTGTGTGGCACCCAGAAGGTAAGTTTCATTAGGACTGTTATAAAATAGTTGTTCATGTAGGAGCCACAAGAAAGGGGGTTGTTTTTCATGTTTTTGATGGCAATCTGAGGCTTTTCTTCCTTTTGAATGTTCATACGGTCAGCCTTTCCGTTGCCAGCTTTTTGGTGCATCCTACTCAATGCAAAACCTGTATCTTTTTCCTTTCTCAGCGCGTTAATGTGGTGACGGATTTTGTGCCTGTTGGAACAAAACATCATCTTTTCCCATAGTTATTTTTTAAGGTTTGAAATTGCAAGGTTTGGATGAAAAGGTTTCATGTCTTTCTGTAATCCCCCCCCCTTTTTTTAGCATATGAGTCTCCCACGAAGCTGATTTTGTAATAATAAGCTGATATAGGGTGGAGTCAAGGCACAGATTTTCATCAAGTTCACCCACCTGTTTTGGGTGACTAGAGTATGATTACTTGGGAATCAAACTTAATTTTTGCTCGTTATATCATCTTAAAGAGATGCTACAAGTGATACTGTACAACAGAGAAATTATAGAGAACATTTGTATGTGTCAATCCCAAGTTCTTGCTCATACAGATTTAATGTAAATGCAAATTTGGGCAACAGGAATATATCGCTCATTTAATTCAGATGCATTACCATTTTGTATCAGATTCGTAAACCAATGTTTGTTTAATATACACATTTTACTTTTACTTTTACGTAAGTCCTAAAACAACCAATGTGTCCGTAAGCAGTGTCTAGGCGAAACTGGGTATCTTGACTGCTCACGTCAATAAAAGATGCCTCAATTGAATATACCAAACCCGTGTCCCTACTCCCAACCCATCCCCCCTTTCAAATTGCAACCATTGCAGTCCATTCCTGATGCAGTCTTTGCGGTTGTGTCTTTATTATGCTCCCTCCTCCTCCATGAAAATATTTAGATCTGGGTGTTTGGTACTTGAGCAGACCCATATGAGGGACATTCATTCGTCATGTTGGTTAGTTTAGTGGGACTTGTGTTACTTCACATTAACATAAGTCTTCCCATCTCCATCCATTTACCTGCAAATTTCATGATGTTGTCCCTCTTTACTGCTGCCAAGAACTCCATGGTATAGATGTACCACATCTTTGTTATCTCATATCCACTCGTCAGTTGAAGGCAAACTGGGTTGGTCCAGCTGTTTGCTATTGTGACAAGCGGCAATAAACATAGCGGGCATGTAGCTTTGCAGAAGTTTGTGTCTTGTGGGATATATACCCAGGAGTGGTAGACTGGGGTCAAATGGAAGGCTCATTTTGAGTCGTCTAAGGGTTCTCCACAGTGATTTACATAGTGGGCTGTACAGTTTACATGCCCACCACCAACTGCAAGAAAGTGTTCCCTTTCCCCACACCTCCTCCAGCATTTGGGTATCATTCGTGTTCTGATCCTAGCCAGTCTATTGGATAAGGGGGTATCTCAGAGTGGTTTTAATTGCATTTTCTTAATTATCAGAGATGTTGAACACTTCTTAAGATGTTTCTCGGCCATCTCTAACTCCTCCTCGTGGAAGTCGCTATTCAGATCTTTGCTCCATCTTTTTGAATGATTCAAGTGTTTCTTTCTTCTTTGGTTTTTGAGTAGCTTGTATACCTGGAAATTAATGCTTTGTCAGGAATTATCTGCGTGGTGATGTTTTCCTCCCACTCGGTGGGTCTTCTCTTCACGTCCTGTATTGCGTCCTTTGATGTACAGAAGCTTTTGAGTTTAATGAGGTCCCCATTTGTCAATTGTTGATCTTAGTTCGTGTGCAGCCTTTTGCTGGCTGAATGTAGGAAGTCTTTTCTACACCTATGTCTTGTAGGCGGCTGCCAACTTCTCTCTTCTATCACCCTCCAGAGTTTGGGGTGTCACGTTGAGATCTTTTGTCCATCCGGAGTTGACCTTTGTACAAGGTGAGAGGTAGGGGTGTTAATTTCATTCTTCTACACTACAAGTGGTGATCCAGTTTTTTTTTTTTTCCCTTTCCCTCCCCCCACTTGCTGAAGATGGCTGTCTTCTGCCTTGTGTCCCCAACTTCTTGGCTCCCTGTCAAATATAGGTGGCTGAAATTGATAATGAGCTCAGGGTTGGATCTTCATTTTTTATTCCCATTGGTCAACGGGTATGTTCTGTGCAAGTACCAGGCGGTCTTTTTTTTTTGACTATAGCCCTGTAGTTTTGATGTCTGGTATAGCGATCCCCATCCCCCCTGTATTGCTCTTTTCACTCAGGGTTGCTTTGCTATTCGGGTTCTTTGTGTTTGTTTTTCCAAAATGAAAATTGAGGATTTTTTTTTTCCAGGCCGGTGAAGAAAAAAAAAACTCTTGGGGATGCTGATTTGGAATCGCATTAAATCTGTACATATTTGGGTAGGAGTGGATATTTTTACTATATTGAGTTTCCCAATCCATGAGCACGGAGGTTTGTCCATCTTCTATGTCTTCCTCAATTTCCTTTTTCAGGGGTTTTAAATTTTGTTGTAAGAGAGTCCTTGGTGTCTTTGGTTAGGTTTTGTTTCCAGGTAGTTATTGTTTTTGAGGGTAGTGTGAGTGGGAAGGTCTCCTTGTTTTTTTTTTTTTTTTTTTTTTTTTTTTTTTTTTTTTTTTTTTTTTTTTTTTTTTTTTTTTTTTTTTTTTTGTATCCTGCCACTTTACCACCGCTCTTACTCTTTCTAGGAGTTTCTGGTGGAGTTCTTAGCATCCCTTAGGTAGACAATCATATCAACAGCAAAAAGGGATAGCTTGACCTTCTCTTTTTTCCATTTAGAACTCCTTTAATTTCCTTTCTTGCCTTATTGCCCTAGCGAGGGTTTCTAGCACTATATTGAAAGAGGAGTGGTGACAAGGGCAGACTTGCCGAGTTCCTACCTTTAAGAGGGGAATGCTTCTGTCCATTTTCCCAGTTAGATATGATATTGGCTGTGGGTTTTCTGTATATGGCTTTTGATTACATTGAGGAATGAGCCCTCCAGACCAATTGCCTCCCAGGACTTTAAACATGAAAGGGTGCTGGATTTTGTCAAAGCTTTCTTTTCTCATGTCTCTGGCATCATTTGAGATGGATGGCGTGGTTTTTTTCTCAGTCCATTGATATGTTTTTGACGATGTTTTGATTTTCATATGTTGAACATCCCTGCTTTTCTGTTATGAATCCAACTGGTCATGGTGGATGATTTTCCTGATGTGAAGGTCTGTGTACGATTTGCCAGAATCCTGTTTAGAATTTTGGCATCGGTATTCATTAGGGAGATGGGTCTAGAGTTCTCCTTTTTGGTTGTATCTTCCCTGGTTTTTTTGGTAGTAGCGTAATCTGGCTTCATAGATTGGAATTTGGGAGAAGTCCCCCATCCATTGTAAGCTTCTAAACAATGTAAGTAGTAATGGTTGTAAGTCTTTAGAAATATTTTATAGAATTCTGTCCTGCGTGAATCCATCCGGGCCTGGGCTTTTGTTTTGTGGTTGGGAGGCTACTTATTACTCTTCAATTTTCGTCCTGTACTATTGGCCTGTTTAGGCTGTCGATCTCTTTCTGGTTAAGTCTTTGTGGATTCCCCGGATTTCAGATATTCATTTTTTCTAGGTTGTCAAACTTAGTAGAATAGAAGTTTTTGAAGTAGTCCCGTATGATTGTCTGGATCTTGTTCATTGTCTGTTGTGATATTTCCCTTTCCTCACAGATTCTATTGATTTGGAGTTGTTCCCTCTTTCTTTGGTTAACTGGGCGAATGGTCTGTCTATCTTGTGTATTCTCTCAAAGAAACCAACTGGATTCATGGATTTTTTTGTATGGTTTTCTTTGTTTCTATTTCATTGATCTCTGCTCTGAGTTTTTGTTATGTCTTCTTGTCTGCTCCATTTAGGGTTCATTTGTTGTTGTCTCTCAAGTATTTTTATTTTTTTTTTTTTTTTTTTTTTCACTTGTGCTCTTTCTTCTGTGTTTTAATGTGGCACTTAGAGCTAAAACGCCCTCTTAAGATTGCTTTAAGAGTGTCCCAATAAGATTTTTGCTGTGTTGTTTATCATTGTCATTCAGTTACAGGAATGTTTTTGTTTCTTTATTTCTTTTTTTTATTTCTTCTGACCCACTCATTATTCAGGAGAGTGTTTTGGTTTAGTCCTCCGTGTGTTCTTGTAGTTTGTAGGGTTTATTCTGGTAGTTGATATCGAGTTTTAGTGCACGGTGGTCTGAGAGAATGCATGAAAATATTTAAATCTTTTTATATTTGGTTTAGTTGTGTCCCTGGTCCGCAGTAGAGGGTATATTTTGGAGAATGTGCCATGAGGTGCTGAGTGAAAAGTGTATTCTCTGGTGTTTGGGTGAATATTCGGTAGAATATCTGTGGGTCCATTTGGTGTAGTGTGTCATTTAGTTCAGATGTCCCTCTCTTTATGTTAATCCTTTTGTCTTGTTGATCTGTCTAGAGGACGTAATGGGGTATTGAAGTCCACTAGTATTATGGTGCTGGGTTAATCTGTGCCTTGAGATCCTGAAGAATTGTCCTTATAAGTTTGGTGCACTGATGTGTGGTGCATATATATTTATGATTGTGAAATCTTCATCGTCAATTGTTCTTTAATAAGGATGTAATGGCCCTCGTTGTCTCTTTTTGATTTCTTTGGCTTGAAGTCTTATTTTGTCTGAGATTAGAATAGCCACACCCGCTTTCTTGTTTGGTACCATTTTGCTTGGAATATCTTCTTCCATCCCTTCACCTAAGGTGGTCCCTATCCTTGAAATTGAGATGGGTTTCTTGGAGAACGCATATAGATGGGTTTTGTTTCTAATCCATTCTCCCCAGTCTATGCCTTTTTGATTGGGGGAGTTTTAGCCCAGTAATATTTAAGGTTACAATTGAAAGATGGATGTTGCTTCCTATCACTTTATTATCCATTTGGACTGCTAGCCTTTGATTTTGCTCCTAAGGGATGTTTTTTATTATTTTATTTTCCTAGGTGTTTGAGGATTTTTGCTCCTCTCTTCTGCCCTTTGACTTACTTCAAGTAATTTATGAATAGTTGGTTTTTCCAGACATGTATTTCCATCAGCTTGGTTTAGGTCATGGAATGTTTCTCTCTCTCCTTCAAGTATAGTAGACGTGTTTTCTGGGTAAAGTATTCTGGGTTGGCATCCATAGTGCCTTAACACAGGGAATGCTTGGCTTCACGTTCTTCTTGCTTTCATTGATTGAGCTGAGAAGTCAGTTTTTATTCTGATGGGTTCCATTTGTAAGTGACTTGTTTTTCTTTTGTGGCCCTCAGATTTTGCTTTGTTTTTGGGCATCTAGCATTAACTATGATATGGGCGTGGGGTGTTTTTCTTTTCTGATCTTGTCCTATTTGGGGGTCCTATGTGCTTCTTTGTATTTGTTATGGGCTTTGTCTTGTATTTAGTTTGGGAAAATTTTCATCCATTAATTCTGTTGAAGATCGATCAATAACTAGTCCTCTTGAGATTCTTCTCCGTCCTCTCCCTATTCCTAGGATGCGGAGGTTGGTTTGCATAGTGTCCCCATAATTTCCTGGTGTTTCCAACTTTGTGTAATTTTTTAAATTTGCATAATCCTTTATAATTGGACTTTTTATTGCTCGGTTTATCTTCCAAGTCTGATAGTCTTTGTTCTGCTGCGTGCTTCGTCCATTCGACTTCGGACTGTTTCCTTGTCTTTCTTCTTGAGTGGACTGAGTGGTCTAATTCCTTTTTTGTTTCTCCTGTGTTTTCTTCTAAATGTTTTAGATGTTTTTTTTTTTTTTTGAGCTTCTAAATCTCTTCTTTGGTGCTTCTCAATCTCTTCTCGGTGCTCCTTTCTTCTTTGGTTGGCTTCTTTTTTCAGTGTTTCTACTCCCATTCGGAGTTTGTTTTTTTTTCGCCCCTAGTTCTTTCTGGAGTGTGTCATTCGGTTCCTGGTAGTTCTTTCAAGTTTGTTTGTGTTTGTCATTGTATCCCTCTAGGTCCTTTTTGAGTTTTTCATTCTCTCTCTTTAGTTCCATGACTCCTTCTTTATTTTCTTTAATTTCTATTAATTTCTCCTGCGTATGTCTGCAATTTTTTCTCTAAGATCTGTTCTTTGGTTCTCCTCCAAGGGGATCCCATTGGGGCTATCTCATCCAGGTTTGGTAGGGCTGGGTGTGGGGAGTATCCTGGTGCCTTTCCCATGTTGTTCCCTTTCGTCGTGTCCCTGGCATATGGATTCCCTTTTGTGGTTCAATCACAAATACCTTTTCACTATATTAGTAGATGGTTTTGCTTTCCTCCTTCGAATGATTTTGTTTTTTTTTTTGTTTCTTTTTTATGGGATATTGACTTGCTAGTTTCAGGTGGTTCATTTTTGTGTATATATTGGATGTTGGAAGCCTAAGTTAAGTCTTTTCTCTTTTCCCTTTTCTGAAGGTTCTCCAAAAGGAAGACCTCTTGGATTCTTAGCAATTCACTTGGCGCGCGTGGGGGGGGGGTATTGTGTCCTGATCTAGCCGCGCCCCGGTCCCTCTGGGCCGGGGGACCCCGTAGACGGGATAACAGCGAGACCCTCTCCAGCGTGGCCCCCCCCGCCAGAACCCCCGCCGTAAGCTGTGTACCTGGCCTGGCGTGTTTTGGTGCGTCTCCCCGCGGACCCCGGTGTTGCCCGCCAACAAGTCCAGCGGGGACCAGAGCAGAAGGAAAAGCGACCCTGCTCACCGGAGCGCGTCCCTCTGGTCCGGGGAACCCCACCACCCCCGTAGACTGGTGCACAGCGAGACCCTCTCCCCTAGCTGCCCCCCGCCAGACCCCGCCTAGAGCTTGTAGAGCTGTGTCCTGGCCTGGCGCGTAGAGGCGTATCCATGGCGACCCCGGTTCCGCCCACAAGTCCAGCCGGGACCGATCAGAGGGGGGAACGCGACCCTGCTCACGCCTAGCGTGGTCCCTCTGGGCCGGGGACCCCGGAGACCGGCTCACAGCGAGACCCCCTCCGAAGCTGCCCCCGCCAGACCCCTCCTAAAGCTGTAGAGCTGTGTGCCTGGCCTGGCGCGTTACGGCGGCTCCCCTGCGACCCCGGTTCCCGCCACAAGTCCAGCCGGGACCAGATCAGAGCGAACGCGACCCTGCTCACCGAGCGTGGTCCCTCTGGGGCCGGGGACCCGTAGACGGGTTCCCAGCGACACCTCCCAGCTGCCCCCGCCAGACCCCGCCTAGAGCGTTAGACCTGTTTGGCCTGGCCTGGCGCTTTAGGGCGTCTCCCCTGCGACCGCACCGGTTCCGCGCCCACAAGTCTGGCCGGGACCAGAGCATAGGGAAACTCGACCCTGCTCAACAGAGCGCGGTCCCTCTGGGGCCGGGGACCCCGTGAACGGGTTCACAGCGAGACCCTCTCCCAGCCTGGCCCCCCGCCAGACCCCACCGGCCTAGAGCTGTGTACCTGGCCTGGCCGCGTTGTGGCGTCTCCCCTGCGACCACCCGCCCTTATGTGATTTCCATACAATATACTTTGATGATATTTAGATCCTGTTCCCCACCAGCACCTTCCCTGTCTGCCAACCCACCCCCACCCCCAATTCAACGCACTGCACTATATGTTCAATACAACCTATAGAGTATGATTTGTGTTCTCACATGTCAGTCAGTTTGGGTCCATCTGCTGAAGCCTGGTCAACCTGTTCTTACCCTACTTCTATCTTATTGTTTGCTACTGGTCTGTTTGAATTATTTATGTCTTCTGAAATTGATTTGGTTAACTCTATGAGTGTAAAAATTTATCCATTTCTTTTTGGCTTTCTAGTTTGGGATTGTAAAAATTTCAAAGGATTCCCAAATGATCTTCATGATTTCCTAGGTGTTTATTGTAAAAAACTAAAACGAACTCCGATTATCATCTCTAATTTAGTAACATGGATCTTCGTAGTTTTAGTTTGACCAGGAATGTCCTCTATCTTAGCTAATAGTTTTCAAAGAACCCACTCTTTATTTGTTAATAATAATATATATATATATATCTATATAATAATATGTATCTTGGTCTGTATTTTCATTAATTTCTCCCTAATGTCTGTTATTTCTTGACATATATTGGACTTCAGTTTGACTTCTTGTTTTTGAAGGGTCTTGAGGTATGTCATTAGATTATTTATTTCTGATATCTAAGTCTCTTAAGTAGAGCAAATTGCCACTGTAATTTTCCCGTTGAAGACTGCCAGGAAGCGGTATTATTACCATTTTCATTCGTGTCTTAATATTTTTAAACTTTCTTTTTTTTTCTTCTTTAAATTTTTTCATTTTTTTTGACAATAAGTGATAAATATTTATGAAGCACCAGCATAGCCTTCCATGTAAAACCAATTTGCTAGCATTTGTGCCCAAACCCCACAGCCCAAGGGTCCCACCATCCAGCTGGGGCTTGTATGTACATCAAGTTGATCAAATAAGTGTCCAGTCTATATTGCTGGCTGTAGTTTCACCACAATGGCCATTGGCTTATTAAAAGTATATTGTTTACATTCTAGGTCTATGGTTTCAGAAATTTCTCTTGCTGCTGAATTTCTTTTTTATATGCTCTGAAAAAATATGAGAATTATTTAATTTTTTTATTATTAATTTTATTTATTTCTGTATGTGTATGAATGTACTGTCTGCATGCAGGTCTGTGCACCCGTGTCGTGCAACGCCGCGGAGGTCAGAAGAGGGTCTCGGATTCCCCTGGAACTGGAGTTCTCCTGGAATTGGAGTTCCAGACGGCTCTCAGCCGCCATGTGGGTGCTGGGGATCGAACCCGGGTCCTCTGCAAGAGCGGTCGGCGCTCCCAACCGCTAGGCCATCTCTAATTAAAGCTCACTTTTTAATCTGTACTTTGAAAAATTTTATAAATCACCAATATTTCTCAAATTAATTCACACAAAGAGAACACTACTAAACTCACATTACACAGATGATGTAACACTGATACTCAAACTGCATAGAAACATTATGATCCTCTCGACAGAAGCAGAAAAGACACTTGACAATGTTCAACTAACCTCCATAATAATAGTTCTGAAAAATTAGCATGAAATAAACTGTGCCTTGATATAATGTCAGTTATAGTTACTGGGGAATGGCACCCCTTAGGCAAGCTGTTGGTTACACTAATAAAATATTTTATTCATATGTGTATCAATATAGATATGGGTATGAGTATGAGGCATGAAATTATAAATCAGATAAAATATATCGAGGAAGAAGAAAAATAGTACACATGTGATATGAAAGTAAGAAAGATGTTACTGTGCATGGAATGACACAATAGGGCAGAGGAATGGAGAAATGGGAAAAGTGGCATTGCACCACACGGGTGCACAAACCTGCATGCAGACAGTACATTCATACACATACAGAAATAAATAAAATTAAAAAAAATGATTGAAACTTGAAGTGGCCATTTTTTTGATAGAACCAACATGAGACAATTATAATGACTGACACATACAAAAACAGAGCAAGAGGACACAAGACACACTTTATGTACAAAAACTTAGATGCATGAAAACCATGATTACATGACTCTTAGACACAGGGAAAGATAGTTAACATAGATTAAAAAGCATGAAAAGGTTGGGTTCCCTTTTTCTTGATCATTTTTCAATGGCATCACACAGGCTTCCTGGAGGATCCCCTTCGCCAGCTGTTATAAGGATCTAGTGTTGGTGTCCAAATAGGGTGAACGTTTTTCTTTTTTTTTTATTTGTTTTTAATTTTATTTATTTCTGTATGTGTATGAATGTACTGTCTGCATGCAAGTTTGAGCACCCGTGTCGTGCAATGCCACGGAGGTCAGAAGAGGGTGTCGGACTCCCCTGGAACTGGAGTTCTCCTGGAATTGGAGCTTCAGATGGTTCTCAGCCGCCATGAGGGTGCTGGGGATCGAACCCAGGTTCTCTGTAACAGCGGTCGGTGCTCTTAACCACTAGGCCATCTCTCCAGCCCCAGGGTGAACGTTTTTCAAGGGTACCCACAGTGGCTTCTCTGAGGATTCTGGAAAGATACAAGCAAAGCCTCAGCCTTGTGTTAATAGGGGGTTGGCGCCTTCCATTGTGAGGACAAATAGTCCTTCCATCTGATGAATGGGTGACGGTGGAGTGGGAGAGGTAGCTCCAATGCTTATAAGCTCGTGAAATTCCATGTCTGTCAAAAGTGAGGAAGTTGAGCTTAAAGAATGTCTCTGTAAGGAGGAGGTGGGGATCCATAGGGGAGGGAAAGGGCCTGAGTCTAGAGAGATGTTACTTGATGGAATGATTAGACCTTTCAATGATGGCCTGGCCCTGAGGATTATATGGCATACCAGTGGAGTGTTTAATGTTTCAAGAGGCAAGAAAGGCATTGTAGGGACCAGAAGTACGCTGGGCCACTGTCAGTTTTGAGTTCCCAAAGAACTCACATGAGTGGCATGACCATTTTCAACGCCTTAAAGTCCTTTCAACGGACAGAGGAATAGCATACATAAACCTGGAGAAAGTGTCAACAGTTACATGGATGTTTTTAAGTTTACCAAAGGCTGGAATGTATTTGCCATAAAGAGTTGAGGGCGAGACTGCCTCTAAGGTTAACACCGGAGTGTTGGAGGGGGCCCAGTGAGGCCAAGGGGGTGCATACCGAGCAGGAATGGAAAAGGTGTTTACATCGGGAGAGAGAGAGCTCAGGATATAGTTGATGAAGTGACTGTGGTGAAAGATGGTAACACTGATGGAGTGCAGGAGCCTGTACCGGGAGGTACAGGGCAGATAGGATAAGGGAATCTACTCCAGCATTGCCCTCAGGAAAAGCAACCCCCAGGCCTGTGTGGGAGCAAATGTGTTCAATGAACCAAGGATAGACACAGTGAGTGTCAATGACCCAAGGATCTCTGTGAGTTCAAGGTCAGCCTGGTCTACAAAGTGAGTCTCAAGCCAGCTGGGACTATACAGAGACCCTTTGTTTAAAAAGTATATATATATATTTATTTTTAAATTTATTTTAAATTTATTATTATTAATATATATATTTTTATATATAACTATATATATATACACTTATATAAAAAGTATATATATATATATATATATAT
>VZQC01001595.1:1841017-1962165 GCA_009823505.1 Rhizomys pruinosus | reverse complement strand
TTTTTGGTAAAGTGAGACGATATCTTAAAGTGGTTTTAATTTGCATTTCCTTAATTATTCGTGATGTTGAACACTTCTTATGATGTTTCTCAGCCATCTATTTCTTCACTTGTGAAGTCTCTGTTCAGGTATTTACTGCATCTTTTCAGTGAGTCATTTGTTTTCTTCCTTCTTTTTTTGTGTAGTTTATATATTCTGGAAGTTAATGATCTGTCAGATGAATCAGCAGTGAAGGTTTCTTCCCACTCTGTGGATTTTCTATTTACTTCCCTCATTGTTTCTTTTGCTGTACAGAAAATTTTGAGTTTAATAAGGTCCCACTTGTCAACTGTCACCCTTATTTCCTGTGCAGCTGCTGTTTGATTTAGAAAGTCTTTTCCTACAACTATGTCTTGCAAGTTACTGCCAACTTTTTCTTCTATCACCTTCAGAGTTTTGGGTTTCATACTGGGGTCTTTGATTCATTTGGAGTTGATTTTTGTACAGGGTGAGAGGAAGTGTTTTAACTTTATTCTTCTACAAGTGGTGATCCAGTTTTGCCAACACCATTTTTCTGAAGATGCTGTCTTTCCTCCATTGAGTCTTCATAGCCCCCTTGTCAAATATGAGGTGGCTGAAGTTGTATGTGTTCAAGTTTGGATCTTCTGTTTTGTTCCATTGGTCTACAGGTCTGTTTTTGTGACAGTCCCAGGCTGTTTTTATCACTATAGTCCTGTAGTATATTTTGAAATTCTGGTATAGTAATTCTCTCCCCCCCCCCCGTATTGCGCATTTCACTCAGGGTTGTTTTGGCTATTCAGCATCTTTTGTTGTTCCATATGAATTTAAGATTTTTTTCCCAAGCCTGCGAAGAATGTCTTGGGTATTTTACTTGGAATTGCATTGAATCAATTTATTAATTTGTATAGAATGGACATTTTTACTTTATTAATTTTTCCAGTCCATGAGCATGGTAGGTCTTTCCATCTTCTGGTGTCTTCCTCAATCTCCTTCTTCCAAGATTTAAAATTTTCATTGTAGAGAAGTTTGTTATTGTCTCCCTCTAGTTCCTTTCTGAGTCTTTCATTCTCTCCCCTTAGTTCTATGATTTCTTTGAATATATCTGTGATTGCTATTGTACCATCTGTGTAGGAGTCCTCCACAGGCTCTATAGAGTTTAATGTGGAATTATTCTTCACTTTTCCAATATTGTTCTTTTTTTTTTTTTTTTTTTTTTTTTTTGTCTTTTTCGACACAGGGTCTCACTGTAGCCCCAGCTGTCCTGGAACTCACTCTGTAGACCAGGCTGGCCTTGAACTCACAAAGATACACCTGCCTCTGCCTCCCAAGTGCTAGGACTAAAGGCGTGCGCCACGCCCGGCAACCAATAGTGTTCTTTTGTTGTGCTTTCGGTGTGTGGTTTGCCTGTATTCTGATGTGAATCTCCAATGCCTCTTCACCATGTTGAAGGATTGCTTTCTTTGATTCCTTCAATGCATTCGTTGTATTCTCCTTTTTATGGAGTGTTGACTTGTCTAGGTTTCAGGCTTTCAATTTTGGTTATATATTGGAAAGTATAGTTCACTCTTCCTTTTCTATTCCATAAAAACTGGGTGGGTAATAACCCAGATGACACCCTCTGAATGCTATACTCCCCCTGCTGCCAGCCAGTTCCTCTAGATTGGTTGTAGGGCTTACTGGAAACTTCCTCCGGAATTCCAGTTGGCAGGGGTGGGGGGGGGTGGGGGAATTGCTTGCTTAGCTCTGGGCCTCAGCTGGTCTGGCTGGAACCAGAAGCCTCTATGCAAGGCAGGCCAGAGATCCAAACCTCACCTCCCATGATCCTCCTGGCTGACATGCATGGCCCGCACCCTGTGCCTCAGCTGGTCTGGTGGGAGCCAGCAGCCTCTATCTTAAAACGTTCTTTAATAAACTAGTTTCATTTAATTTATATAATGATATTGAGAGTAACTACTTAGAAATTATGCTTTTTAATCAATTTTTCAATATTTTGTTGAAGTTCAAGAATCCTGTCCTATCCTCTAAGATTACCAAAGCATGTAGTCAGCTACTTGTTTGACTCCTGTGCTACTAAGGCATGGGTCAGGTAGTACAAACTTTTGCTCGATTTTCATTAATGTTAACTTTGTTACGCAAAAGAGTAACTTTCACAGGGAGAAGAAATGCATATAATATTGTCAAATATAATTAAGATGCATACTAAAGACTGGCTGATTCATAGAACTACTTTATATATATAATGAATATTTTCTATTGAGTTTATTATTATAGGCTCTTATTTAATAAAATTATTTGATAATATAGTTTGTTTTAGATTTTATTATAATTCTAGTAGAATATGATAATTTTTCAAACAGTTTTTAAGCAAGAAACACTGGAATCTATCCAAGTATTTCATATAAGGCTTAAATGTACTTGGTTACAAAGAGAATATGGATACTTATTATGTCCATACTCAATAAATATAATAGAAAACTAGGTAGATATGTTTCAGAAATGAAAAAGGAAGTGAAGGAACAAGTGTGTATTTTATAAGCTTTTTTATTAGATTGTGTATGTATTATATAATATTATGACAAAACATATGATGTATGTTCTGAGCTTTCAATTCATTTACTTTAAAATTTCTAAAGATGAATCTTTAGTTGGTAATTTAGATCACTTGAAAAATACACTTTTATTTTCTAATGCAAACATTAGCTCACTGTCAGAGTAGACATTTTTCCAGCGTGCTCAGTCCCTAAGTCTTGTCCAGCATTAACATTTCATGTTCAGTGATTCTGTGGTTTATTTAAGTGGATGTTTTCACTGAGTTTTGTGCCAACATTGCTGAACTTTCCATTACCTTATTGGTTTTTTTTTTCCTTTTTGGTTTTAACAGATTTGCTTTGTAAATTAGCTCATTTGTCCAGACTTAGGGAAGTGAACTGAGGTTGATGCGAGCAGTCTCTCTGACAGAAATAAATCCATAAAGCAGGAGTCTTATGCTGTGAACCACTGAAGACTTGTGATATGTGAGCTGTGACCATGTCAAGTCAAACATAATGGACAGATAATCTCAGACCTGAATATTTCTAGTCTCATAAATCATCCTCATTGTAGGATAATTTGTTCCCATGTTCAATTTGTCAAAATATTATGAATTTATTAGTTTTATTGAAAATGAGTAAATATCAGAAATGTTTTACCTTAACTTCTCATCTTCTTTATCCCTTGAAGGTTTTCTTTTGTTCTTTGCCTCTAAGTTCTTTAGGAAATCTTAGATTTAATAAAACATTATTACTTTAAATGGCTAGCAATATTGTAAAAAATAGTCACTAATGTCATTTTCTCAACTCCAAAATTATATAACTTTTTAAATTATTTACTCAGTGCTAATTATAAACAATATACAAAGTTGAAATATAGCCATTGTCCTTAAAAATAGGATAATACTAGGGCTGAAGAGCTGGTTCAGCAGTTAAGAGGACTCTGCTGGTTCACAGGCCCCAGGTTAGAGTCCCAGAACCCACATGGCTGCTAACAACTATCTGTAACTCCAGTTCCAGGGGATCCATGCCCTATTCTGGCTTCCACATGCATTGTATGCATGCTGTACATTTATGGTCAGCCAGTGAAACACATTCAGACACATAATAAAATAAAGGTAATAAATAAAATGCTTTAAAAATAAGGATAGTACTTTCTTGGGAACCAAACTACAAAATATTGTGTCTTCTTTATAATTACTACTTGCTGTAGCATAAAGTTTAGTAACCAATGGAGAGTGGGAGAGGAAAACTATGTATTTAGTATACTAATTTTTACCAGGTAAAAAGATGCTGTTGTGGTTTGAAGTTTAGTTCTATGGATGGGATCAATTTGGACATGGAAGGAATGTCAATTGAATAAGCAAAGCATCAGAAAAAACATCACAATATTCAATTTATCTTCTTTTGCAATATCAAGTCACACAGTTAGTGATATTAATCCTTTAAGTGAGAAAATGCATTTAAATTTGGCTCATACAATCACTTTAATATCAAGTACACTCCGAATGTAGGACACACGAGCAAATGTACTTCCATATTTTCAATATTGTGGCTTATTTTTGTAGATGTTATATTGGTTTTGTCAATAGTAGAAGGTAAAACCAAGACTTTCATTAATTCTTTCTTGGTGCCTATTACTTTAAAAAGAAAAATCTTAAGTTCACTGTCAGTGGTAATAAAATAACTCAGTGTAGAGGTGGTTTGTAAAACCCATGTGAGGTACTATGGAGAGGAGCATTGGCTGCTCTTGCAAAGGATACGGGTTTGGTTTCCAGAAACCACATGACAGCTGACATCCATCCATAACTTCGGTTCCAGGTGATCTAAAATCCTCTTGTGACCTCTATGGTCATTGCTCACATGTGGTGAACTTACATACGTGCAGACAAAACACTCATACAAACAAATTAAATGAATAGATGAATAAAAAATAAAACCCATGTGAGTTGTATTGCTGATAGAGACAATGAATGCTGTGATTCTATCCTCATGAATATGTTCAACTTATATATTATTATCTGAAGTGTTTATATCGTGTTTAAAATTGCACATTTAATTATTCATGAGAGATCAATCACTAAAGCACCAATGGTCTTTCCAAACATTTGTTTTTCCTCTCTGTTCTAGGACAGGAAAATGAAGAGTTGATATATGTAATTATATATTCATGTGAAACCATGAATGAAGACAGGAGGCTTTCTTTTTTATGTTATCAGTAATATTGCATAATTAAATCATTGAACTTTATTGAGTAATACAAATTAGCATATTAAGCCTCTGCTCAAGTTTAAGCTCATTTTTTGGACTCACACTTTTCAAATCTTAACACTGCTCCAGTCAGTAGGGACTATAAATCAAATGGTAAATAAAATAAGGTGCATTCTTCCCTTAAGAGGCTTTGCACCTATGGTAGAAACTAATAAACTTGCAAATATATAAGCCAGGATACTAACCACATGCATACATGGTTAGCTTTGTGTGTTATTGTGTTTAAATGAATGTGTACTCTTCCATAGGACTCAAAATGCATGTAGAAGTCTGATAAAAATAGATCACTTATTTTTATTCAGTGTACATTTTCTGAGCACATATTATGGTCACTGTGCCTCAGTGGAACCCAAATACACTGCAGTTCTTAATGTGTAGAACTGACCACATTGTAGGTTTCCTGAAACTTCCACTATGAATGAATTGATGTCTTTGTCACACTTTCATAAAAGACATATGATGGAAACTGCATTTATGAAGTGCTCAGTCAAGTTCTCATTGGGCCACTCACCATGAACAATAAAGGAGAAAGCAATAGCCAATCAACTTAATGCTTTATGTACACATTTCCCTAAATACTTCCCCAAACAACTTCCTAAGTCATATAAAGAAATTTGCATTACTTCAATGATGGAGTTGAAGTTTGAAGTGATATTTTTCTTGGTCTTACACACATAACACATTTACCTTTGACTTCAGGTAGGCATAATCATGTGTAAACAATATTCTCAGTAGTATTCCTTCACTGATTCTGTATAAAATTATTTTTAAGATCAAGCATAATATTATGCACAAAAGTAATTAATTGCATAGTTAATTATGCTTAAAACTGTACTCGATGTATACTTAACTGAATTTACAGTGTAGTAAAATACTTATTAAGTCTCTAGGAATTGATCACCCTCACCTATAAAATACATTATTGAATAATAAGAAGTGTACATTTTACATTTCCTTATAAGTTTTTCCTCCTTGATGGCAAATCATATTAGATACAAAACAGGTTGTAATAGAATATCCAAATAGTAAAATCTCACATAGAATGCCAAAGTATTAAAAAAGACAGCAACAGAACATGAAAGAATTTCTCAGAACATTCAAGAAGATCAGAGTCCCTCCAATGAAGTTTTATTTAAATTATTCATAGTTCCGGAAGGATAATATGCTCCCCTTGCTTTTGGACAATTATTATACATCACAGTTGGTACCTGAAGAATAAAAGAAGAAAGAGTGCTGGAAAATTAAAGCAAGAAAAGGAGGGTCTGCTTGCGGAGGGTCTGCTTGCAAATTTCCCCTCATTCCAGCTGTCCAGAGAGACTGTCTCGGCAAAAGAAAATAGTAACCCATTCAAAATCAAGCAACACTTTGCTGTAACCAAGTGTGGTGTTAGCTCAGGGGAAGAATAAAAGGCTGAAGTTTCCAGTTGTCCTCTGAAAGCAGGGCCATTGTCTGTATGAATTTCTGCTTTCAACTGCCTCAAATAATTTCTTATGTAAGTGAATATATTTTAAAAAGGGAAAAGTGATTTGTGTTTCACCAGACTGCTCCATTCATCATATGTAACACATTTCCCTCAGAACTAGGATACAGAAGTTATGAGAATTCACAATCAGTGTGGTTCAGTTGTTCCACAGTGCCATCAAGTAGAGAGTTCCTGTTTGTTTCTACACTTTACTAAGTTTAAGTCTGAAGTGATTGTTTTGTCTTATCATATAAACATTCTACACTGGTAACATTTTATATAAGTAAATACAAGTGGTCATCTATAAATATTAACAGTATTTTCCTAATTACAGTTGAATAAAAATATTTTAAGTCATCAGAATATAACACCAAATATGAAAATATTTACATTAAATATTTACATGACATACATGTCCCTAGGCTTAGGGACATATTTTTTTCACAACTGAAATGTTTAATAAGTCATTTTAAGTTGTTTAGCATTCACATATAAATAGTTTATAGAGTGAAAGAAACGCATGTTTCAGTCAGCCATCTTTCATAAATGAAACCATCTTGGCTTTAAGGTAGTTAATAACTAGTATTGTTGTTATAATAGGGTTTCTTGTCCAGCTAAGGAGAGGGGGAGAGAGATTGAGAGAAAGAGAAAATGAGTTCTTTATTTTCAGACAGTTCCTTAGAAGAAGGAGGAAGCCTCTTTTCAACTCCTCCATGTTCAAACATCCA
Organism: Rhizomys pruinosus; assembly: GCA_009823505.1. Taxonomy (NCBI): domain Eukaryota; kingdom Metazoa; phylum Chordata; class Mammalia; order Rodentia; family Spalacidae; genus Rhizomys; species Rhizomys pruinosus. Next base: position 1,955,176 of record VZQC01001595.1, on the reverse strand, counting down.
TCAATCTCTCATTACATAATATTGTTGTAAAACAGGGACAGATTTAGTCCTCTGTATCTTAGGGGTTGACCACTGGGAATTCATTCAGCATCAAATAGGAAATAATTTCTTTCTGGATTAAACAAAAAGAAACTTTTTCTCTGCCATTATCTCCTAAACAGTAACAACTATTTGCATAACATTTACACTATATTGGCTATTATAGTCAATTTAGAGATCATATGAAGTATAATTAATTTTGGACAGAGGTTATTTGTAGACACTGTGCTATTCTACATGAAAGACTTGGACTTCCAAGAACCAATCCTGAGGAGAGTGTGAGATGTTTTATTTCTACACTACTGCAATGACTATAGTCAACAAAAGGGGGCAGGCTTTGTTCTGATGCAGCGGCTCCTGGTAACTCACAGCTAGTGTCCTTATTTCCATAATGCATGGATATAAATATCTCAAATTTAGAAGATATTACAAAAGAAAAAGCAAGGAGCAAACACTGAGCACATTTCAGGATCATATCAACCTTCTAATTTACTATGATAGTTCCACCAACTGGACCATGGCTTTACTCCAGTAAAACAAACTTCGATGGGCTATAGTCATAATTTTCAACGTGTAGTCTTCACAACAATCACCTGCTGAGCTTTTAAAAAATTCAGCAGCCTGGGCTAACACCCAAAATTCAAATTCAGTAGATGTGTAAAATTTTAACAAATATCCAGAGAGAGTTGATTGTGCTTGATGAAAGAACTGTAGTGAGTTAAATCCTGAATATCAGATGATTCCTTATTGTCTGTTTACCTAACATCACAGTGTTTTCAGTACGTCCTTCTAAATGATGAACCGAGCAATGGAAATATATATCAGTTGTATTGCTTGGGATCTGTTAACTAATTTCCAGACCTGAACAGTGCTGAAAATGATGGAGACACAAAGCTTTTAAATCACAGATTGCATGAGTCCTATGCAGGGACAAGATGAATGAAGCATCATGGGGTGTTAGGACAGGACTTTCTGTGACACTTATTCCACTGATGTTTGAGGTTTATTTTTTATTTGGGGGATCAATTTCGTGTCTGTTAATTTTTTTTGATGTATTGTTAGTAATACAGTAGCCTACATGGAATCTTTTGCCTCAAAGCTCATTAATTACTAACTAGTTAAATGTATTAATACCAATACCCATCATTTTCCATGTGTTTTTCTGAGTATGTGTATTTTAATACCATGAATCCTGGTTAACAATATCTATATAGAATCAGGAAGCAAAATAGTTGTTTCATAGAAATAAAAATCGGTGGGATGTTGCTCTCCTGACAGTTCTAATACTGGTTATATATTTCGAGGATGCTTTCAGGCGCATCAAGCTCAAAGATAGGCTAGTAAGCTGCCTGTCCTTTAAACATCGTGGTTGTTGCTGTTGTTTTAAAATGATAACTTAAGAAATTTTACTTGTCTGTCTTTGGGAGCTTCCCTGCTCCTTTCCTGCTTGCTCATTCACAAAAAAAAGGGGGCAAAATCTTTGTACTACTAATCTTTCTTCCACGGATTTTGCCTTAGTATCTTTTCTATCTCACAACCTATTTGTATCCCTGAATTGTAAGAGGCATGAGGATCCTTTCCTAAAGGGATTTATCTCTGGAGCTCCAACATTAGATTTTCTTTGTTTTCTTTTATCCTCATGCTTAAGACCAACTGACGTCAAGGATTTGGCTGCAGTTCATCCCATGTCCCAACACTGTAAACAGTGAAAAAAAATTTCAGTAAGCTCTTTGTCTTCTGGTTTTTGCCCTTTCCCTGGTAGGCACTGAATCAGCCCTTTGCTAGATAACATCGTGGAGGTGTATAATGGGTAGAAATTGACTTCAGCCGGGCGTGGTGGCGCACGCCTTTAATCCTAGCACTTGGGAGGCAGAGGCAGGCGAATCTTTGTGAGTTCAAGGCCAGCCTGGTCTTCAGAGTGAGTTCCAGGACAGCTGGGGCTACAGGGAGACCCTGTCTCAAAAAGACCAAAAAAAAAAAAAAAAAAAATTGACGACAAAGTCAAACCGATGTCATTTCCAATTGTAATGAACAATTTTTAATCAGTCTGAACCTTTAAACTTTATTAATATTCATCTGTTAGATGTTTTATGTACTAAATGAGACCACACACATAAAATGGATAGTCATGAACACTTTTGTTATATATTTTGAATCTCTTGAGTTATAAAAAGACCCGTCTAAGTCTGCCCTTCTGCAGGCTGCAGGCCTCTTTGATATTTTCCTAACAGGGAATTTCTGGAAGTTACCAACAACTTTCCTCTTCCAACATTTTATGATATATTTTGGACATGATCAAGCAGCAAACAGCTTTTTAAATATTTATATTCTCACTGCCATGTATGCCAACTGTGTTTGCTCTCTCCATTTCTTTATGCGCCAAGGAGGAAAGCCAATATAGGAGAGGAAAATACTGTCAGGACACAATGTAAGCTTGTTTAACATGTACTCTGTGCAGATGCAACCATAACGGAAAGACTGGTGATGGGTTCCTAGCTGCACAAGGATATGCTGATTAACAAATCAATTCAGAACAAAGCTCCTTTATAAGCCATTCAGCAGAGTAAAATTTTGTTTTAAAACTTTGTGAAACAAGTGAAATAATATTGGCTTGTGTAATGTACTTCAATGGTAATATTCTGGGTAAATTGCTCTTACACACAGTGCAGACATACCTCTTCCCAGAACGTGTCTGGAAATGTCAAGCTGAATGGGTTGATTTTAGGATAAATTGTGAACTTACTCATATAAACTCTGCTTTTCAGTCTTGTAATTGCTGTGTTTCATCCCAACATACACACAGCAGTAGGTTATTGCTTTGAAGTCTGGCTGTTCTCAAGTATCTCTACTTTCAAAGTGGGAATCAACATCTTTCACACATTAATGAGTTACAGTTAATGCTACCTTATACTGATATTACATAGTAATGGTTCTAGTCTGCTACAAATTAGAACCATTTCAAAGGATTCTATGTAATTTGTTTGAGACAGAGCCCAGAATTTGGCTCAAGGGTTGGGAAATGCTGCAGGAGGATAAAATTGTACTTTTCTGTCATAGCCTCAGCTTTGATAGTATGCATGTTTATTCCTGTGTGGGTTGAAAAATACATGAGAAAATGACTTGAGGCCATCCTTCAGAATGCTCACTTTTAAATTATTTTATTTTATTTATTTATTTTATGTGTATGAATGTACTGTCTGCATGCAGGTCTGCGCACCCATGTCATGCAGTGCCGCGGAGGTCAGAAGAAGGCATCGGATTCCCCTTGAACTGGAGTCAAAGATGGTTCTCAGCCGCCATGTGGGTGCTGGGGATCGAACCCGGGTCCTCTGCAAGAGCGGTCGGAGCTCTTAAATGCTAGGCCATCTCTCCAGCCCCAGAATGCTCACTTTTAATGTCTGGTGTTGTGGCTCACATTTGTAACTCCCACAATTTGTGTGGTCAAGGCAAACTTGAGATACATAATGGATTTCAAGCCCAACTTGTCTAAATAATAAGACCCTATATTGACAAATAACAAAGAAACAAACAAGATTTTAACATGATAATGGATGAAATCATCCATCGTTAGGGAATCTTGAAGAATGTGTGATACAAGTGAATTACTGGCTGTGTGCTTGTATATCTGGGGGAGGAGAATGCGAAAGGAGTGTGATAAGCAGCAGACTAAGATAGAGCAGTTATGTGCATAGTGTCTTCATGTTTAAAAAATTCAAAGTCAGCCAGGCTTGGTGGCACACGCCTTTAATCCTAGCACTTGGGAGGCAGAGACAGGTGGATCTTTGTGAGTTCAAAGCCAGCCTGGTCTACAGAACCAGTTCCAGAACAGCTGGGGCTACAGGGAAACCCTGTCTCGAAAAGACGAAAAAAAAAAAAAAATGCAAAGTGATTTTGAGTCATTCGTTGGAATTCAATTATCTAAGTCTTATAAGTTCTATCATTTAGAAAAAAAGTTTTCATCAACAACTTATGAGAATTATCTATATGTCATATATATCTTAATTTTAAATTAAATTTTAAATAACATTCTTTATAATCACATGACTGAACCTCAGTCCTATATCCGAAGAAAAAATCAAATTCAGAAAAGGAAATGATCTTTATAATAACTACATATTGACAGTATGACATTGTTTAAATTTATTAGACATATTCATGAATCTATTATTACATAATGAAAGATTTCTAATACATGCAAATTTTACAAGCCATGGGCTTGTGATTATTTAAAATATAAAATATGTTAATATTTAATTTTCTTTCTTTCTCTCCCCTCCCTCTCACCCACCACTACCCACCCCATCCTCTTTATTTCTCCACTTCATTTCTTTCTTAATATAGCATCCGATGAAGAGCCAACTTTAACAGGTAAAGTTGCCATGTTATGAAGATTTTTTTTTCCCTGTGTAAAGTAATAGCTTGGTTATGGAAACTTGAGCTACTGCCTCAATTTCCTGTAACTTCCGTACCCCCTTCAAATTATTTAATATCAAGTGTTATGGTGCAAACCTCTAATCCCAGCCCTTGGGAGGCTGAGACAGAAAGAAGACTTCCAAGACAATCTGGGCTACATTTAAAATAGTAGGCCAGTCTGGGCTATCTGAGATCCTGTCTATAAGCATATGAACAACAAGCATCGAGAATCAACTTTTTAATGTACATTTTGTTCAGGGTACGACTAGAAAATTATCAGTCTTATTTGCTTTCATGTTTTTGAACATGCTGTACTGTGCTAGCTTGAATGTGGTTGCCTCGTAATTTTAGCAAAAACCAGAAAATAACCTAAAAATGAACTAGTACAGAGGAAAACAGTAAAATCATAGAACTAAAGAATAAGAAAATACAGAAAATTATGGTATTGATAAAAAAATGCTCAGAATAATTAAGATAAAATTTTCCATGAAATCGAAACAGGAAAATGAAAAACAAATTTTCAGAAATGTAATCCTCTGTGAACATATATACATTCTAAAATTTATATTCAGCATCAGATGTGATATTCGAGTTTAAGACTGGTAATTTTGTGGTTGCCTAACTCGCTCATTCAAAACATTAAATTTCTATATTTCTAACGTAATGATCCATCAGCTTCATAGCATGACATTGTTCTCATCTACCTATGAGCATTGTGCAGCATAGGCTAGGGCTCAGGCCCTAAGTACCAAAGAAACTAGCATTGCATGGAGTGGGTTTTGGGGTCATGAGCTCCTCAACATGCTTCCAGGAAAGTGGAATGGACCACAGAGAAAACCAGGATTTAAAACCAGACACATTTACATGGACAGATAGTAGAGAACATCTTACTTGATTAACAAATAAATAAAGACCAGAGTAACAGACACACACAGCATCAAGAAAGATGAAGAATACCAAATAGGGAGGCATTAGAGGATCTGAAGAGAAAAGAGCTGACAATGTCAGGACTAGACAGTTTCCTCTTGGTAACTGAGGGAAGGCATTAAGACTGAGAAACAAACAGCAGAAAATGGTACTGAAACTAATGGGCAATCTGTGGATTGATCATATGTCAGGGATGAATGTAGCTGTGGTAGTTCATCATGACTGTCAACTTGATTGGATGGAGAAATACTAGAAGGCTAGTGAAGTACATTCCTGGGAGTTTCTGTGAGTGTGTCTCCAGGGGCAATTAACTAAAATAGGAAGACCCTAATTGTGGGCAGTGCATTCAAATGGCCTACAGACTGAGTAAAATTAAGCAGGCAGAGAAGAAAGTGCATTAGTTGCAAGCATTTTATCTGTTTTGAGGACATTGTGATAATGAGCTGTGTGATCTGCCTAGCAGCTGTGCCATGAAAGACAGAAACCTTGCAACATTACTAATTATATTTTTTATAAGGAATTTGTCAGAGTGTTAAAGTCTGGCTCACATAGTAGTCCTATTGGAACACAGATCTGAGGTACAGTATGTTGAATTCATAGAACAGATATCCAAGATCACTGCCTGACCTTGGATTTCTACCTTATTATAAGTCAGAAGAATATCTTATTTCCCATAAGAATGAGATAAAATGATCAAAATATCCTTGGTGACAAAAATAAAGTATAATTTCTTTGATAAATTGCAATGAGAAATAGATAATATCACATGGTGATCATCACAACTGTCCCAAAATTATGATCAGATATTCAGATGAAACCTTAACTGATATTTCATTTTTATGTTAACTGCTATAAACTAATTTGGATGAAGGGAAGTTCTTTTAATGTTTCCTATATTAGTCGATGTTGTATAGAACTGTGTTAAGGCTATCAATTTGTATGACTAAGTAGCAGATTCGTGGGTTGAGTTTGTTCTGTCAAATTTCAATCCTTATTTTGTCCAGACTTGACCAAAGGCAATCTCGATCAGATTGAGTTATCTCTTTGGCCATCCACCCTTGCCAGGTCCTCTGATTTTCTAGCCATTTTGTGCTTATCTCTCTCCACATCTTGATACTGTTTCCTGCAAAGCATTATGTTTCCATTGCAAAACAACTGATATTTTGAACATTAAGAACTGATTGTGTTGTAATGTAAACTGTATTTAACTATTTCATTTATTTCTTTTTCTAAAGTCATTCTAATAGCTTCCCTTCTTACTAAGTTTTATTAGACAAGTGCAACAAAATATATCCCTCCAGATGTTGATTTTCACACAGAGCTATCTGAACATCTTGGATTTTATGATTTTAAAAATATATTTGTTGGGGCTGGAGAGATGGCTTAGTGGTTGAGGGCACTGATTGCTCTTGCAGAGGACCCAGGTTCAATTCCCAGCACCCACATAGTTGCTAGGAGCCATCTTAGGTTGGGCATGGTGGTGCATGCCTTTAATTCCAGCACTCAGGAGGCAGAGGCAGGCGGATCTCTGTGAGTTCAAGGCCAGCCTGGTCTACTTAGCTAGCTCCAGGCCAGCTGGGACTAGGGGGAGACCCTGTCTCAAATATATATATATAATATATATATATATATATATATATATATATTTGATTGCAGATGTGTTTTGTTTTGCTTTTAGCACATACTTTTACAAAGGAATTAATGAGTTCTTGAGGAATATTTTAAGAATGTATTCTGGGGGCTAGACAGAATTCTCAGTAGTTAAATACTCTGGCTGCTCTTGCAGAAGACCTGGGTTCAAATTTGAGCACACAAATGGTGTCTAAAAACCTTCCATAACTTCTGTTTCAGAGGATCAAACACCCTCTTCTCTCTCAGTGGGCATGCACAACATGAGTACACTTACATATGTGGAGGCATAACAAACATACATATAAAATAAAAATAAATTAAAAATAATACATTCCAATCCACATGTTCTCTTTTTTATTTTATATGTATTTAAGGTTTACGAGCATATATTTACTATATGTAATGTTGTGACCTCTATAGTCCAGAAAATTAACTTACTCAGCCCTGAAAATGCTTAACTATTTTATTTTTATTTTATTTTTGGTCTTTTTGAGACAGGGCTTCCCTGTAGCCCCAGCTGTCCTGGAATTCACTCTGTAGACCAAGCTGGCCTTGAACTCATAAAGATGGACTGCCTCTGCCTCCCAAGTGCTAGGATTAAAGGCATGGGCCACCACGCCCGGCTGCTTAACTATTTTATATGTGTTAAAAAGCACATGTAATAAACTTGTAATAGTCAGTTCAATATTATTGACTCTCATCCTCATACTCTGCTCAAGCTCTAAATCAACAGCCTACCTTTTGCCTTCCATCTCCCTTTTGTCCAAACCAAGCCACAGGTCAAGTAATAGCTGTTTTATGCACTATTTATGTGTATGCAAAGTGGCATTTTTATTTCATATATAATTAACATCACGCATGCAGATGCAAAGTGTTCCATAACACTGAAGAGGAAGGAATCAAAACATCAATGTGTCATGTCATGTGTGTTGAGGCTTGCTTTGACCAAAATGTTAAAAATATTCTTGGCAAATAGAACTGCATTAAAATGTCCTTTAACACACTGTTATCCATATGTTCATACACTTAACATGTCATAGCTTACCTACACAAAACTTTGTATCTATTACTTTAATTTCAGTCAGTGGTGAGGACAGTGTTGACTGGATACAGAATTTCACACAAAGTGCCATGTGAGCTCCGTGATGTTCATAGCTCAACACTGATATCATCTTGTTAAAATTGTTTAATTTTTTTGCATTCTAGAAATGATAGGAAAACTAGACCAATGAAATCTTCACAGTATGGTAGTCAAACAACATCTACATAATGACAAAATCAGTTGACATGTCACTGTGGATGGGCTACTTTCATAGAGTTCTACCTCAAGAAGAAGAGCAACAGATAATCAGTGGATGCTGAGGGAGATATAATAGTTTTACTCCAGGGATTCCTTGAAAGGTTATCTGACCCCAAGTAGACAGCACTAAACAAAGCACCAATAAGTGGACACATGTATTATATATGTGCATATTTATTAATCTACACATATAAGACTTAGATAAGAAATTGAAAGGAAGTTGGCACTGGAGGAGTTGGAGGTGGAACTGGGAAAAATAGAAATAATGAAAATATACTCATGTATGAAATTTTCAAAAATAAAAAAGATGAAAATTCTAAAAACACACACTTATGGGGAAAAGTAAATACTGGTTTAGCGTTGAGAAAGCACAACTTATTTGTGTATCATCAACCCATGCAGTTGAAAGGGTTAGAGAATTCTTTTACTAGTAATATAAATCTCTAGGTTTAAGTTACCAAATTAAAGATAATAATAGAACAATGTATATGTGACGTTTTTGAAATATTTATCACTGATACTTTTTGAAATATTTATAACTGTTCCTAATAAATCATTACATCTGTTAATGTTGATTGTTAATGTTCAGTTATTCTACACCATGCTAAATCTTGGAAAGGAGTGATGTCTTACCCTATTGTTTTCTAACGAACAAAAGATGCCTCTTCATCTTGATCTTGGTACAGTGCTATTCTTCATCGACATTTATCATAAATCTTTTCAAGTCCTTTTGTACAGAAATACATAATTTTCTCTCTAGTACCTGATGGAAATTTACTAATTATTTTATAAAGAATGGCCTTGTAAACAAATATATTCAAAGCAGGCTTAAGTATTAAAACCTAATTTATAAATCCAAAAGGTTTATTTCTACAGTTTGTAAAACCAGAAACATAATTATTTCTATATTCTTTTTTTATTGTCAGAATTTCAGTTTATTTTTTATTTTTTTTATTGATGCTTTGTGTATTTCATACATCATTTTCCAATTCAGTTCAGGCATATATCCCCTTCCCTTCCCCCCACCCCACCCCTACCCATCCCAGATCATGCATTCTGCCATAAGTTTTCTGTATCTTTCTCTGCTTTTTTGTTTTGTTTTATTTTCATTTTTTTTTAACAATAAGTGATAATTTGTGAGTACAAGCATCCTTCATGTAAAACCAATTTGCAAGCAGTTGTGCCCAAACCCACACAGCTCATGGGTCCCACCATCCAGCAGGGGGGGGCTTGTATGTTCAATCAAGTTGATCAAATGAGTGTCCAGTCTATATTGTTGTAGTTTCACCATTAACCCCAATTTCTATATTCTTAGAGAAATAAGGAAGAAACCATTACTTTAACTTGATCAGTTTTCCAAAGCATCAATAAATAATTAATGTATTGCTTATTTTTGTTCTATCTAATAAAATTTCTCTGTTATTGTTGTGCCATCACAATGTTGACATACAGAAGTGCAATTACAATTTATAACCTTGTAATACCTGTATACTATTTTCTTTTTTTCTCTGTGACAAACTTTGTTGTACATCAGGGATGTGGTATCAGTAGGGATTCTGGACGACAATATATGCCATATCTTTGAGAAAAAACAGTTTTCATGCTTCAATGATTTGCATGCATCTTTATATGTAGAACTATAAATATGTGAAGTTATATAATTTGTCATCTTCCCTAAAAGTATAAAACTGGGATAATCAGATTAAATCTTATTGTAAAGTAAAATAAGTTAAATTCCTCAAGGTAGCTTGGATCGATCATATTTACAGCAGTATATATAGGTATCATAGAATATATCCATTCAAATTACTTACATTTTTAATTACAGTATTAATTTAATATTTATTAATATAAATAAAGTACAGATTTTTAGTTACAGTAAGGAGAAAATTCAATTTGATCTTGCGTAACAATGTTTTCGACTCCCAGAATTAATAAGTGATTTTTTGTATTATTTTATAAAATATATAAGTCCATGAAAATGTGCTTGTCATAAAATAAGTTAGTACACATGACAGTAACACTAAAGTCACACGACAGAGTGCCTATTATGAATTTTAAAATCACAAATCCACCACAACTTTTGTTTTCCTCATGTTAATGAACACATGTTTTTCATGCTAGCCAAGACTTCTTGTACATTATCTCCAGGAATTGATCTTTCCCTTTGCAAACATAACTATCTATTTCTGAAGGACCTACCAAGTGTATTTAGTATACTTTTTGGTACTGCTGCCTTAATCCTGCTCTCTGACATTTCAAAAATTCAGTCAGTTTAAACTGCACAGTCTGCACTTTGTAAAATTATATCTACATCAGGATAAATTATTTTGTTATGGATTTTATTTAATTTTCATTTAGTCATTTTTTGAGATTTTAACATGTGATGATATCTATCTATCTATCTATCGAGTATTGATTAGGGCTAATAAACTATCATGGAAGTCACCCTGGAGAAAATCAATTCTCCATATTTGCAGCTGTAGCTGTAGCTCTTCATTTAGGGGTTGGACCTTGTGAAATTTCCTTCATCCACACTGAAATGTCAGCTGGTGATGTCACTATGAAGCTCTTGTTTAAACAGCCATATTGTAGATATTTCACAAAAGCAACTACCCTTTTATGTCTAGAAGATAATGTCTAACATCAGGAGTCCCTCTGCTGTGACTCATACACTATTTCCATACTCTTCTGTGATTTTCCCTGAGTCTTACTCCCAAAACAAAACGTGTCATTGCTATTGACTTGGTTGCTTCCCAAACTCCAGGGAAAGATCCTACTGAGGATTACACCACACACTTCAGACACAGGACTTGGAGTAATCATGATGGAACTGATCTGGGAACCCCATCCCTAAGGATGAGCCCTCATAATATTAGAAGGTGCCATGCAAGCTACTAAGGGAAAGAGGTAATCAGTAGTTCTAATCAACTATAAAACTTATAAACTACAACCATCACTGGCTTGTCAAGATATACTCAATGGTATATTTGTGGCCCACTTACCTTCTAGGTACCTAAAAGTTGTCTAAGTGGAATCAAGTCCCCTTGATAAGAGCAAATTTATGACTGATACTGTAAACCATGGCAATATCCATGGATGAAGAGGTCATATATCCCAGAGGAGAATATCCAACTGGCATTTTCCTAAATCAATATAATTTATAGTTGAATTCTAAATGCTGATCCTTATGCCCACAGACAAGTGTAGCTTTTACCCTTCATATAGCCTGCAGCATGTTTTACAGCACCCACCATTGACAGGTGGACCATGGACACAGAGATGCCTCCTCCCAAGCTTGGTTACACCTGTTTGCCTAGGATCATCACAGTCAAGCTTGTTGACTATTACTCTAAGCAAGAAAGGAAAACAGAGAGAGGTAGCTATACATACCAACAAATCAGTCATCATTCGTTGCATGAGAAGGAGGGGCTAAGGGTATATAAATTGAGGATGCCCAGGAGGAGGGTCTTTCACCACCTTTGTACAGCTGTGGGGAAGTCAACATCCAAGCTTAGGTAAAGACTTTCCAGGGTGGCCTTAGGAGGGGAGCACTCACACTTCTTAAAGTAAATCCTTGCCCATTGTCAGTAAGTAAGTGCATTCAACTCACTGCTTTCCCAGACTGCAGTTTGGTGAAAGGAGACCTCAGCCTGTTATAGGGACCAAGGATGGAGGGGTGGACATTGTTTATGCTCTGCAGAATAAATTTTATTTACAGCATATAATCAAAATATGATAAATTTATATTTAAAATGCTAAAGAATGGCAAGAAAAATTTAATCGGTTTTTAACTCTGAAAGAAAAATAATATGACCATTGCTTATATCTTCAAGTTTTGAAAAATAAAGGCTTATTTTAAGGAATTAATTGATTTAATTGGGAGTGTTGGCAAATCTAAACTTTATAAACAGAGTGGTTGGAAGCTCAGACAAGATTTCTGTGTTGAGAAAAGGTTTCAACTTCTCTGAAAACTATATATATTTTTAAATATTTTATTATTTTTCAAAACCAATTTTTATTGAAGCTTTGTGCATTTCATATAAAATTTCCTAATCAAATTTAGACCGATTCCCCCTTCCTTGCCCCACTCCCACCCCACCAGAGCTCAAGCATTCTGCCAAACATGTTTTGCATGTTTTTCTCTGTCTCTTTTAAAATTTTTGATGCAGAAGTTTACTGTTTCAGGCAGAAGTTCACCATTTCAGTAAGTTTTTTGACCCAATATTGGTATTGTTGTTGTTGTTGTTCTTCCAATTTGCATCACTCCAAAATATGTATATATGCATGCCACACATATATCAAGATTATGACCTCATAGGTTTTAGCATCTTCAACTTATGACTTCTTTTTTATTATTATTATTTTTTCTTTATTAGACTGAAAGATGTCATGTTTCCTTAAGGAATTGTTTGAAGGCTCCTCCTTGGTAAGCCCAAACAACCATCAGTGCTACCCTTGGGCTCCACACTGGGGTCTTCACTTCCCATGGTCACCAAATGAGGTCCAGTAACCACCATGTCCTGTCTTAATCTTCCTGTACTGGTCTCTGTGACACAGCCTGGGTAGTCTAACAATGGTAGTCTATACTCGAAAGAGGCTGAAACTACAGTAGAGGCTCAGTCCACCAGCTGGGTATCCCAGCACTCCCCTTCTGGCACTGAAGATTTGGAGGATTTTTGAAGAGACATGAATTTTCAGTCCATAGAGGAAGGTTGAAAAACTGTGTCTCATGTCTTTGAAGGATGGCAAAAGCAGTGACAACTGAAGGGTAGCTGCAAAGTTCATGATGTCATCTTTCTTTACCACTGCATAGAACTCCATTGTGTAGATGTACCATATTTTCTCTATCCACTGGTCAGTTGAGGGGCACTTGGGTTGGTTCCAGCTCTTCACTATTGTGAAGAGAGCTGCAATAAACATGGCTGTGCAAGTATCTCTGTGGTAGGATAAGTCCTGTGTATACCCAGGAATGGTATAACTGTGTCATGTGGTAAGCTCATTTTGAGACTTTTAAGGGTTCTCCACAGTGTCTTCCGTAGTGGTTGTAGTTTACATTCCCACCAGCAGTGAATGAATGTTCCCCTTTCTCCAAAACCTCTCCAGCATTTGGTATTATTTATTTTCTTGATCTTAGCCAGTCTTATTGCAGTGAGATGATATATTAAAGTGGTCGTAGTTTGCATTTTCTTAATTATTAGTGAAGTTGAACAGTTTTTAAGGTGTTTCTCAGCCATCTCTAATTCTTAACTTCTGAAGTCTCTGATTGGCTTTTTACTCCATCTTTTCAGGAGTCAATGTTTTCTTTTTTCTTTGTTTTTTGAGTAGTTTATGTATTCTGGAAGTTAATCCCCTGTCAGGTGTATCAGTGGTGAAAATTTCCAAATCCTCTGTGGGTTTTCTCTTCAGTTCCCTGATTGTTTCTTTTGCTGTTTAGTGAGGTCCCAGTTGTCAATTGTTGACCTTATTTTCTGTGCAGCTGCTGTCTGATTTAGAAAGTCTTTTCCTGTATATATGCATATTTTATAGTAATCTAAAATTAAAGGAGGAAAATGTGAATTCCTAAACATAAAAAAGACTGAGATAAAGATGCAGGATAGTTATGGCAGAGTGCCTGATCTGGGGTGGGATGGGGAGAAGGGAAAGGGGAATATGTCTAAAATGAATTGAGAAATGATGTCTGAAATACACGAAGCATCAATAAAAGCATAAAAAAGACTTTTCATAAGCCTATGCCTCGTAGGTTGCTGCCAAATTTTTCTTCTATAACCTTCAGAGTTTTGGGTTTCATGTCGAGGTCTTTGATCCATTTGGAGTTGATTTTTGTACAGGGTGAGAGGTGGTGGTTTAATTTTATTCTTCTACAAGTGGTGATCCAGTTTTGCCAACACCACTTGCTGAAGATGCTGTCTTTCCTCCATTGTGTCTTCTTGGCCCCCTGGTCAAATATGAGATGGCTGAAATTGTATGTGCTCAAGTTTGGATCTTTAGTTTTGTTCCATTGATCAACAGGTCTGTATTTGTGCATGTACCAAGCTGTTTTTATGACTATAGCCCTGTAGTATAGTTTGAAATCTGGTATAGAGATCCCCTCTGTATTGCTCTTTTCACTCATGGTTGTTTTGGCTATTTTGGGTCTTTTGTTTTTCAAATGAAATTAAAAACTTTTTTTCCCAAGCACATGAAGAAACTCTTGGGGATTTTAACTGGGATTACATTAAATCCATACAAGAGTTTGGGTAGAATGGACATTTTTACTATGTTAATTTTCCATGAGCATGGGAGGTTTTTGCATCTTCTGATGTCTTCTTCAATTTCCTTCTTCAAGGGTTTAAAATTTTTGTACAGATCTTTGATATCTTTGGCTAGGTATGTTCCTAAGTATTTTATTATCTTTTGAGGCTATCGTGAGTGTAAAGTTCTGACTGTATTGCTTTTTCAGTTGCTTGTTGTTGGTGTCAAGAAAGGCTACTGATTTTTCTAGGTTAATTTTGTATCCTGCCACTTTATTGAAACTATTAATCATTTCTAGAAGTTTTCTGGTGGAATTTTTATCATCTCTAAGATAAACTATCATATCATCTGCAAAAAGAGATAGTTTGACTTCCTCTTTTCTAATTAGTACTCCTTTAATTTCCTTTTCTTTCTTTTAAAAAAATTTTTTTTAATTTTATTTATTTCCATATGTGTATGAATGTATTGTCTGCATGCAAGTCTGTGCACCCGTGACGTGCAATGCCGCGGAGGTCAGAAGAGGGCGTTGGACTCCCCTGGAACTGGAGCTCTCCTGGAATTGGAATTTCAGACGGCTCTCGGCCGCCATGTGGGTGCTGGGGATCTAACCCGGGTCCTCTGCAAGAGTGGTCGGCACTCTTAACCGCTAGGCCTTCGCTCCAGCCCCTAATTTCCTTTTCTTAACTTATTGCCCTAGCAAGTGTTTCAAGCACTATATTGAAGAGAAGTGGCGACAGGAGGCAATCATGCTGAATTCCTACCTTTAAGGGGAATGCTTCTGACTCTTCTCCATTTAGGATGATGTTGTCTTCGGGTGTCTTGTGTATGGCTTTGATTACTTTGAGGAATGATTCCTCCAGTCCAGTTCCCTCTAGGACTTTAAGCATGAAGGGATACTGGATTTTGTCAAAGGCTTTTTCTGCATCAATTGAGATAGTTGTGGTTTTTGTCTTTCAGTTCATTTATGCATTTTATGATATTAATTGATTTACATATGTTGAACCATCCCTGCATCTCTGGTATGAATCCAACTTGGTCATGATGGATGATCGTTTTGATGTGGGTCTCTATGCTGTTTGCAATTATTTTGTTGGGAATTTTGCATCTGAGTTCTTTTTTGATTGTATCTTTTCCTGATTTTGGCATTAGAGTGATGCTGGCTTCGTATAAGGAATGTGGGAGATTTCCCCGATTGTATCCTACTGAACAGTTTGAATAATAATGGTTGTAAGTCTTCTTTAAGTGTTTTGGCGAATTCTGCTGTGAAACCATCTGGGCATGGGTCATTTTTAGTTTGGAGTTTTCTTATTACATTTTAAATTTCTTCATATATTATGGGTACATTTAAGGTGTCAATCTCTTCTTGGTTAAGCTTTGGTGATTCCCAGGATTTCAGATTTTCATCAATTTCTCTTAGGTTGTCAAACTTAGTAGAGTGTAAGTTTTTTAAGTATTCCAGTTTGATTGTCTGGATCTTTTCATTGTATATTGTAATATTCCCCTTTCATCACAAATTCTATTGATTTTAGTTGCTCTTTATTTCTTTTGGTTAATTGGGCTAGAGGTCTGTCTACCTTGTTTATTCTTTCAAAGAATCACCTCTTGGATTCATTGATTTTTTTTGTATTGTTTTCTTTGTTTCTAGTTCATTGATTTTTGCTTTGATTTTTGTGACTTCTTCCTGTCACATTTAGGGTTCATTTGTTTTCTCTCAAGTGTTTTTAGCTGCAGTGTTAGATTGTTTATTTGTGGTATTTCTGGTTTTTATTCTTTTTTTTTTTTTTTTTTTTTTTTTNTTTAATCCCAGCACTTGAGAGGCAGAGAGAAGCAGGTTGATCTCTGAATTCAAGGCCAGCCTAGGTCTACATAGCAAATTCTAGGCCAGCTGGGGCTACAGGGAGACCAGCTGTCCTGGAACTCACTATGTAGACCAGGCTGGCCTTGAACTCACAGAGATCTGCCTCCCTCTGTCTCCTGAGTGCTCTTTTTCTGAGTCTTTCCAGAGTTTTGTTTTTTTTTCCAGTTCTTTTGTTGTTGTTTTCTCTAACTTGTATTGCTTCAATATATATACATATATATATATATATATACATAAATACATACATACATACATACATACCCATATCACATGAATTTGAGGATTTTTTTTTTTTTTGCTAAAAGATGTCATGTTTTCCTTAAGGAAGTGCTTGGAGATTCCTCCTTGGCAAACCTAGACAACCATCAACAAACCTAGACAATCACAAACCTTGTGTTTCACATTGGGGTCTTTCCCTCCCATGGTCCCCCAAATGAAGTCCATTAAGCTCAAGTCCTGTCTCGATCCCCCTGCACTGGCCCCCATGATACAACCCGGGGAGTCCAACAATGGCAGTCTATACTCTGACGAATCTATTCAACTAACAGCGCCATATCCAAGGACAGAAGTCTTATTGTGTGTTGGTGTGTCGTGTTACTTCTTTGCCCAAGTACACTGACTACACAGCCTCTATTCCAGCCTGGAGTGGAAGCAGAGTGGACTTCCTGGTTCTGGAAAGCGGCTGCTGTTTCATGTGAACCGGAGGTCTTCCTAGCTGTCCTGCTTCAGGCTCACAAAGCTCCATCCGTCACCTGCTGAAGGTTCTGTTTCTTTTTTTGAAGATATCTTTTACATTTCTTTTTTTTTTTAATTTTATTTATTTCCGTATGTGCATGAATGTATTGTCTGCATGCAAGTCTGTGCACCCGTGACGTGCAACGCCGCGGAGGTCAGAAGAGGGTGTTGGACTCCCCTGGAACTGGAGTTCTCATGGAATTGGAGTTTCAGACGGCTCTCGGCCGCCATGTGGGTGCTGGGGATCGAACCCGGGTCCTCTGCAAGAGCGGTTGGTGCTCTTAACTGCTAGGCCATCTCTCCAGCCCGATATATTCGTTTCTTAATCCTTTCTCCCAGTCTATATCTTTTGATTGGGGAGTTTAGTTCATTAATATTTAAGGTTACAATTGAAATATATGTGTTGCTTCCTTTCACCTTATTATCTATTTGCATTTTTTAATTGTTTTTAATTTTTAAAATTTATTTTCATATGTGTATGGATGTATTGTCTGCATGTAGGCAATGCCACAGAGGTCAGAAGAGGGTGTCGGATTCCCCTGGAACTGGAGTTAAAGATGGTTTTCAGCCACCATGTGGGTGCTGGGGATCGAACCCAGGTCCTCTGCAAGAACAGTCAGCATTCTTAACCACTAGGCTATCTCTCCAGCCCCCCATTTGCATTTTTGGTCTAGGTTTCTACTTCTGCACTTATGCTTTTATTAATTTCTCTTTCTCATGCCTGGGGATAGTTGCTCCTCTCATCTCTCCTTTGAATTGCTTCAAGTATTACATATAAGGGGAAACCCATCAGAATTACAGCTGACTTTTCAGGGCAAACTATGAAAGTAAGAAAATGGACCCTTCTCTGAAGGGTTGGTTTCCAGACATGTAATCTATCATCTTGTTTATGTCATGGAAGATTTTTCTTTCTCCTTCAACTGCAATCGACATTTCTGCTGGGTATAGTAACCTGGGTTGACATCTATAGTCATTTAGCACTGGGAATACTTTGTTCCACATTCTCACTTTCATAGTTTGCCCTGAAGAGTCAGCTATAATTCTGATGGGTTTCCCCTTATATGTAATTTGTTGTTTTTCTCTTGTGGCTTTCAGAATTTTGTCTTTGTTTTGTGTGTCTAGTATTTTATCTATGATATTGCTTGGAGAGTTTCTTTTCTGATCTATTTGGAGTTCTATGTGCTTCTTGTATTTGTATGGGTTTTGTATTTTTTTTAATTGGGGGACATTTTCATCTATAATTCTGTTGAAGTTCTGATCAATACCATTGTCTTGGAATTCTCCTTATTCTATACCTATGGTGTGTTCCTGGTTGTTCCACTTTTGTGTATTTTAAAATTTTTCATAATCTTTACTTGAGCTTTTTTGTTTTGTGTGTTATCTTCCAGGTCTGATATTCATTTCTTCTGCTTCCTCCATCCTACTTCTGAGGCTTTTTCCCATCCTTTCCTCTTAAATGGATGAGTGTTTGATTTCCTTTTAAATTTTATACTGTGATTTCTTTAGTATTTCCACTTTCTTTTGGAACTTCTCAATTTCTTCCTGTAGCTCCTTGCTTCACTGATTGGTTTCCTTTTTTATTTCAGCATGGGATCTTTTCATTGTTTCTGTTTCCTTCAGGTGTTTGTCATTCTCTCCCTCTATTTTTTCTGGAATGATTGTTCTAAGATCTGTGCTTTGGGTTACCTCTAGGGAGATCTCATTGTAGGAATGTTCTATATGTTTGGTATAGTTTGGTGTGGAATTATTCTGGGCGTTCCCCATGTTAATCTTTCATTGTGGTTTTGGCATGTATTATTTGTTTTTGTATTCTGACACTAATCTCAAACATTTCTTCACTGTGTTGAAAGCTTGCTTTACTTGCTTCCTTCAGATGCCTTTGTTGTTTTCTCCTTGTTTATGGAGTGTTGACTTGTCTAGGTTACAGGCTTTCAATTTTATTTATCTATTGAAAATCTAACTCATTCTTTCCTTTCTGTTCTGATGGTTCTCCAAAAACTGGGTAAATAACAACCCAGTTGGTACCCTGCTGAACACTGTGCTCACTCTGCTTCCTGCCAGCCAGTTCATCTAGGTTGTTTGTAGGGCTTGGTCTTGTGGGACTGGAATTGATTCAGGTTTGTGGTTTCATTTATTGCCTTGCACCCTGGAATCACTACTGTGGTCCCACTTGAATACTGCCTTTGTAATTCCAGTTTGTGGTGGGGTGGGAGGAATGAGTGGCTTGCTTGGCCCAGCCCCAGTACTCTGTGCTTCATGTGGTCCTTGAAATACCCCAATCTAAGCTCTGTGCACTTGAGTCACCCAGTAGCCACAGGCCCACCTTTCTACCTGCTAGCTGGGAGACTCTGCCCCCACAGCCACACAAGACAATGATTAAATTATCCAGTAATGAAGCACCTGGCTCCTACCTGTGCTTCAGATGGTCTGGCAAAATCTCCTGATCTAAGCTCTATGCATATCTATACCTATATCTATAGATATAGATATGTATGCATATATATATATATATATATATATATGCATGTATGATATATATATATATATATATATATATATATATATATCATACATGTATGCAAGTGCATCCATGTCATGCAGTGATGGTGCAAGTCTTAAGCATGCATCAGATTCCCTAGACTGTTACAGATGGTTGTTAGATGCCATGTAGGTTCTGGAAACCAAGCCTAGGTTCCTTTAAAGAGCAACAAATGTTCTTAACCTCTGAGCCATCTCTCCAGCAGCTTGACATCTCTAAAAATTCTTAACCTTTGCTGTTTAGGCATTAGACAAATTGGATGAGGCCCACAACACTGTCAAGATTAATGTGCTTTGTGTCAACTATTTAAGTGTGAATAATACCAATGACACACTTTTACAGCATCATATAGATTAGTATTTGACCAAAAAATTGTGCACCAGAAATCAGCCAAATTTACATATAATATGTTTCCATGAGAGACATCAGTGAAATAATCTATTCCAGAAAAAGTAGATCAAGAATTTTATCTGATATGTAATCATTGTGAATGCCACTCACTCAATTTTCCACCTTTTATGGGCCTGTATTAGTCACTTTTCTGTTGCTGTGATAAAACCACTGTGACCAAGGGAACTTACAAAAGGAAGAGTTTATTTGAGCTTATGATTGACAGGTCCAGGGAATTAGACACTATTTCCCCCATAGGCTTCCTATACTTAGACATTTTTTTCCCCAGTTGTTGGTGCTATTTTGGGGGGATCTTAGAAGGTGTGTCCACGCTAGAGGAAGTAAGTCTCTGGAGACAGACTCAGAGAGTTCAACAAGCCTTGCTGGTCTCAGTTCACTCTCTCTGCTTCCTGTGTTCATTGGAAGATGTGAACCTCTGGTTGCTGTTCCAGCCCCTGCCACCATGCCTCCTCACCACAATGGACTCTCATTACTTGGTCTGGTGGTTTGAATGAGAATGTCCCCCATGGGCTTTAAGTGTTCAGATATTTTGTCCCCAGTTGGTGGCACTGTTCTTGAAGGTCTTAGAAGGTGTGGCCATGCAGGAGGAAGTACGTCACTGGGGGCAGGCTTAGTGAGTTTAACAAGCCTTGCTCTCTCCAGTCTCTCTCTCTCTTGACTTCCTGTGCTCATTGCAAGATGTGACCCTCGGCTTGCTGATCCAGCCCCAGCCACCATGCCTCCCACCACAATGGACTCTGTTTCTCTGGAACCGTCAATAGTAAGCTCAAATAAACTCTTCTTTTCATAAATTCCCTTGCTCATGGTGGTTTATCACAGCAACAGGAAAGTGACTAATGCACCTGGAACCATCAATCGTAAGCTCAAATAAATTCTTCCTTTTATAAGTTCCCTTGGTCATGGTGGTTTTATCACAGCAACAGAAAAGTGACTAATATAGTATTTGGTACCAGAAGAAGATGTTGGCTGTGAAGAACCTAACCAAGTAGGTGTTTGGAGAAATGTGGAGGACTTTGGAACTTTGGGATAGAAAAGGGCCTATATCCTGATAATTATTTTTGAGATTAATATTTGTTTTTAATGTCTACACACCTTGTTTTTAACTTGTCTATTTTTGTATGGGATGCATAGTTTCTTTTTTAATTTTTGGTTTTTGTTATTTGCTACTAAAATGCCAGTTGGAAAGTTAGATAGATACTTGTTCAATGTTCAATTTTTGTCTATCATTTAAATCTATCTCCAAATGTCTAGAAGTTTTGTAAGGGATATTTATTTATTTATTTATTTTTATTAAATTTCTTACAATATATTTTGATGATAATTTAGATCCCCTCCTCTAATCTATACCATTTATAATCATCCTAGCAGATTCTTTATACTCTATTATATGTATATTAAGGCTTATAAAGTGAAACTTGTGTCTCCAAATGCCCTTCGATATAACCCTCTAATGTTCACTCAATTTTCTACCTTTTATGGGCCTATATAACCTGAAAATTCTTTTTAAGATTAATATTTGTTTCTAATGTCTACACACCTTGGTTTTAACTTGTTTGCTTTTGTATCAGATGACATATAAACAAATTAAATGGAATTTTTTTTTTTTTTTGGTCTTTTTGAGACAGGGTCTCCTTGTAGGCCCAGCTGTCCTGGAACTCACTCTGTAGACCAGGCTGGCCTTGAACTCACAAAGATCCACCTGCCTCTGCCTCCCAAGTGCTAGGATTAAAGGCGTGCACCACCACACCCAGTTTGAATGGAATTTTTTTATTTGCTACTAAAATGCCACTGAGTATAACTATACAAAATATTTGATACATAATAAATATTTCATAATTATTTGTTATTTGTTTAGATTAATGAGTAAATTAGATACTACTGAACTTATAATAATTTTAAAAACATTATTAATCTAAGAACTCATTTATTTTTTCATAAGTGAGCATTTGTATTTATTTTTATTTTAACACAGAAATACATTTCTGTGTTAAAATACAAATAAATGAATGGATAACACTGTTCATTACTTGATACAAGTTTTAAACATGCTTAAAATTACTATTTAAACTCTTTAACAGAATAAAAAGACAATTATATTGATCTCTGATGTTCTGCTTTTATTACAGTAGAATACAATTTTTACTCAGTAAGTCTTTCACATAACAATGTGAATAATTTAGCCATTGCTACTAATTACTGGCAGGAAAACAAAACATTGGTTTCAATATGCTTCAAACATGAGCACAATCAGCAGGCTTATATTATTGGGTATAGATAAAGTGGGCAGGTTCAAAAGTAGGAGGCAAACCAGAGCTTAGCTGTTTGGACACAGGAGCAGCAGGAGGCCGCAGAGACTTCATGAATTTGGGATCTTAGAGGACTAAGGGAGCTCCCGAACAAATAATATAATACAAAATTTGTATTTTCATTTGATTAAGTACAAAGATATTTAGGTGATTTTATTTTAAATTTTGCATGAATAAAAATCTTTTATGTCTCTGACTAAATATTTTAAAATACGTTCAAAGGGCTGGAGAGATGGCTTAGCAGTCAAAAGCACTAGCTGCTTTTGTAAAGGATTCACATAATGCAACACCTTTTTCTGGCCTCAACAGGCATTCAACGCCACAAGTGAATTTACATACCTTCAGACATTAACTGATAGACGTATAATTAAAAAAGTATTTTAAAATATGTTCAAGAATGTAATACAGTAATCCACCATGACATATTCTGGAACGTTAGTTTTTGAAAAAGAATAAAAATATCACTATTCAGTGTGCTGGAGAGATAACTCAGTGGTTAAAAGCACAGATTTCTCTTGAAGAGGACTCTAGTTTGATTTCCAGATAACAGCAGTCCATAATACCAGTTTCAGAGAATTTAATGCCCTTTTCCAACCTTCACATTGCACATCACAGGTACAGTGAACTACATGCAAGCAATACACTCGTACACATAAAATAAAAATAAATAAAATATTAAAAATGCATCTATTCAACATGATATTCCTATGCTAAAGTTCATCCAGATTTAGTGATACATTCCATATCTATTCAGTTTTATTTTTCTTTAGAAATAAATTTAAATGACAAAATGTCTAGGGTTTAACTTAAGGTAAAGTTATTTAAACCATTGTTGACTGTTTGAAGAGAGGCTTTTGACCAAATATTAACAGTATATTCTCAAGAATAAGGACTAAATTTGTAGTCTACATTTCCCATTTTACCAAAATTTGAATTATTCATAGGGCATCAAGATATTTGTCCAAGATGAATCTCTCTAATCATATTTCACTTCTTAAGTTACTGTTTGGACGTGATGGACTAATTGGTTAATTGACTAATTGGACTAAGTGTGTGTGTGTGTGTGTGTGTGTGTGTGTGTGTGTGTTTTATTCTGGAGATTTTTGTTATCCAAAGGCTATTACATTTCCTGACACTTGCGCAAGTGGTGGGAGAGAGAAAACTGTTGATTCACACTTAATTTTACAAGAAAATGTGAAGTAATAATGGTTAGAAACTGAGTGATTAGTCATTGCTTTCAAAACATTTTATTTTATTTTTTATTTTTTTTTTTTAAGTGAAAACTCAATTTATTCTTATATGTTGGAGGGAAACTTAGAACAACACCACAATAAAAAAATAAATACAACATATTTCAAATCAAGAGTACTGAAATGAAGAAATGAACTTACATAGAATTAATAAAATACAGAAATACCTACATCTAGTTTCTGTGTACAGCCTGAGATTTTGACAATTTTTTTAAGCTATGGAATCCTTAACATAATATCTGGATGTTTAACCGTAGACAGTGAGAATGGCATAGTCTAATATTATGCTACGATGTGTTAGCTGGACTTATTGTCTTCATCTGATAAATATTTTTTTATTGCACTAGAAATTAGATATATTTTATGGAAGAAAATATTTGTATAGGAAGTAATGAAATTACACATGGAAGTGAACGGTAGAATTTTCTGGGGCTGGAGAGATGGCCTAGCAGTTAAGAGAGCTGACTGCTTTTACAGAGGACACCTCATCCTTGCCTTTATGGGTACAGAAATTCTTATACTGTTTTATTTATAAAATTGTTAAGTAACTGCTGAAAATCCTGAGTCATGTTGATTTTCATTTATTTATTTATTTATTTATTTATTTATTTATTTTTCATGTCTCCCCATTCACAGTACAAACCAGGCACAGTGGCCTAGGCTGAGGTGGGTTTGCTCTGCCTCCTCTTTCTATACAGTCAGTGTAGAAACACAGCCTGTGGTAAGCACCAGGAGGCCGTCATGTTGATTTTCTGAAGTCTTTGACAAACCCTAGTCCTTTATTCTTTAACCAGGATGCTCAGTCAAGTTGTCATACTTGAAAGATTTCTAGGAATTCATAGAGCCCCAGAGAGAGATTAGCTTCTTATTAAGCAACATTCTTTTTCAGGCTGTGCCTATTCCTATTTTCAGTCTCTCTCTCTCTCTCTCTCTCTCTCTCTCTCTCTCTCTCTCTCTCTCTCTCTTATTCACCCAATGACACTTGGGAAAGTGGTGGGAGGAGAGAGAAGTGTTGATTCACAATTTTATTTTTATTTTGGGAAAAGACTGAACCACTACATCTGGTTAATATACTCTTTCATCTCAATCAATGAAACCTGTACCTGATTTTAATGGCTCTTCTTTACCTTGTTTTCCCCTAAAAAGCAGAACAACCTCCTCCATCACACTTTGTGAATGCCATGCACTTTGTCACTTCAGAGTATTTAATTCACATTACAAACCTTCAGAATCCAAATGCCTTTAATGCCCCTCTAACATGCCACATGTACTATCTGCTGTATCCTGACTGATGCTGATTTCTCATTTTCCAACTTTCTTTTTTTTTAATTTCAATTTTAATTTTAATTTATTTTTTATATGTGTATGAATGTACTGTCTGCATGTAGGTTTGTGCACCCATGTTGTGCAATGCCACAGAGGTCAGAAGAGGTTGTCGGATTCCCCTGGAACTGTAGTGAAAGATGGTTTTCAGCCACCATGTGGGTGCTAGGGATCAAACACGGGTTCTCTGCAAGAGCAGTTGGGGCTCTTAACCACTAGGCCATCTCTCCAGCCCCATTTTCCAACTTTCAATTTGCATAGTGGTTAGGAATGTTTCCTGTGGCAGGCAACAGATTAGCACAGCTTCAGTTTGGCCTTGTTTTCTCTGAAGTTACTGGTTCTCAGCTACTGTTCTCCATGTGAATCCTGTCTATTTGAGAATGAAAACAAGGATAAAGCAGGGTTGAAGGAGACAAGAATGCATATCCCTAAGGGGATTTGAGTTCTTTGTTGGACAAAATGTGAATGGAATAGTTTCTTCATTTAGACAGTGGTCACATTTTTTATATTTTTGTAAACTTTATTGAAAATTACAAGTTTTATTCATTTTTTATTTAAAATTTGTGTCTCCAGGTTCCTTCAGTGTGGGTCTATCTATTGGAGTTTGGTTAAACTACCAAGAGTCTCATACTTGAATGAGACAGTTTCTCCCCCTCACAATCATCCATCAATTACCAAACCTTCTTAGTTTGGGTTGAGGTGCCTTACCCACATCTTCTGTCTATGCTGGGATTTTGTCTGGTTGAAATTGCATGTGACTTATGGATGCTGTCATCGTTGCTGCGAGTTTGTATGAGTAACTGACCAGCTGTCTAGAAAACTCTGTTTCCTTGTGGCTATTACTTCTGGCTCTTACAATCTTTCTGCTCCCTCTTATGCAATAATCTTTAAGCCTGTGAGGCAGAAATTTGATATAGGTATACAATTCAGATATAAGCACCCGGTAGCCTCTATGCATTGGCCAGAAATGGGTTTCTGTATAAATCACCATCTGCCGCATATGAAAACTTCTCTCATGGGAATCAAGAGATGTATTACTCTATAAGTAAACAATATGTTATTAGGTGTCAGTATAATATAATAACTATTTAGTAGAAAACTAGTATTAGGCTCTCCTTTATGTTCTATGAACAGTTTACCCTCAGGGTCCCAAGCCTGATATCAATGCCAGTTACAGATTCCACAGCTTGGTAAAGTTGATGATTATTTCTTTTTCCTTCCAGTAGCATGCATAGTGCGTAGTCTTTTCCAGCATTATGAACACTAGCCAGTAGAGAGGAGGCTATGGAATCAAACCAGCTCAATTTCTCCTCTTTTGTTCTGAGTCACCCTTCCACTGTATTTATAGAAGTGCTAAAAACACACGAGGATCAACATTTCTTTGTGATCATTAGGCTAATACCCATTATATATGACCTACTTCATAGAACCCTTAATAGAGCTAGTGCATCCTCTTGCACTTGTGGGAATTGTCATTATATCAGTTGAATTTCTTGATTTATCATACCCTCTAAGCTTTTTGACTAGAGTTGTATAAATTTCCTGAGACTGTGTCAACAATTTATAGTTTTCTTATTTTATTCAGTGGATTTTGTTCTAGGAACTCAGCTAGATATCTGCATATTACCAAACTACATACAGAACCACACACACACACACACACACACACACACACACACACACACACACACACAGACACTCACACATTTAAATGAAATGCTTTTTAAACTTCAACTAAACACTTATATTACTATCATAACTTTTGCAGTTTGAAGTCAGACAGCAAAACTAGGTGTATCTACTTCTCCTTTTTCATGACAAAGAATAGTTTTGTGTTTACTGTAGCTGTTTCCAATTCCAGAATTTATTTTTCCCTTATTGTCAAGAACCATTTTATTTTGTTAAAAAACAGAAAGATTTAATGAATAGCACATTGACTCTCTAGATTGTCTTTGGCAGCATGGCCTTCAAGAAGATGCACCATCCTCGTGGAGTTTCAGAGATTTTCTGGGTATAA
Organism: Rhizomys pruinosus; assembly: GCA_009823505.1. Taxonomy (NCBI): domain Eukaryota; kingdom Metazoa; phylum Chordata; class Mammalia; order Rodentia; family Spalacidae; genus Rhizomys; species Rhizomys pruinosus. The sequence continues at coordinate 1,928,192 of VZQC01001595.1, read as the reverse complement.
ATCATCCAGTTTGGTTTTCTTGTCCATCTCTGTGCTCAGGACTGAGGACAATTACTAATTGTTAAGATTTATCATATGGCCCATCTGTGTGCTTACACTCTGTGGGAAGCATATAGAGAAATGAGATAAAGACCTATGGATTTCCTTGTACTCAACAGCTTTTTTTATATACAAGTTGCCAACAGCTTTATACACTTGCATTTTCTGTTATAAAGTAAAATGAGAGTTCCTTGAATTCAAAGTGTTGTGATACTGAGACTGTTGATCTAAGGAAAAATGTGATAATGGGTGATTAGTGGATGTGTAAACTGTATCACATGGAGGCACAATGGCAGAACAGGTGATTCAAGCACCAGGCTGGACAGATCACAGGACAGTCCAATTTCATGAAGCTATTAAGAACTACAAACAGTTTAAAATCTGTGTGTTGTTAATTTTTAGAATTTTGCAGTTAATAATTTGAACCAAAGGAAATTTGCCCAAAGGAAAACGAAACCACAGAAACAAAACTGGATATGAAGAGGAAGCCTGTGAGTTTAGGATGTGTCCCAGGTTATTGTATGCTTTGCCTAGCATGCAAAAAACCTTGAGCTTGATACCCAGGAGTCCATAAAATCAAGTATGTTGGTTACTACTGGTAATCTCAGCACTTGAGAAATGGAGTTAGGAGGATCAGGAATCCAAGGACATCCTTAGCTGTCAGATGCAGAGTTTGAGGACAACCTGGAACATAATGGGATCTTGTCTGTAAAAACAAGAAAAAAAAAAAAAAAAAAAAGGGGGGAAACTCTGGACTATGACTTTGGCAGTTTACAAAGCATATCCTCATTCTCACTGTAAAGGAGGGCAGAAATCTAAAGTCAAATTGGCAGCAGGTACATGCTTCTACCATTCCATCAGCTCTAAATTCTTTTCTTTCTATATGCCCAGTTTCTGGCTGCTGTTAGCAGTCATTACTGTCAGTGACCACAACCATGGCTGCTGTCTTTTCTACTGTCTTCTATCTCTAATAAACACATGCTATTATACTTACAGTTCATTTGGGGGACCTAGGGTGACCCAATTTTCACATCTGTAAGTAATAAATCTTCAAAACTGTCCCTTTTCAAATAAAAGAACATTTACTCTCCCCTGTGAATTTAATATAGGCCTGTCATTTTGCCAGGGGCAGAGGCATGATTCAGACTGCTAAAACACTCACTTAGATGTGTTAAGTTAATGTATAATGGATTTCATTGGCACTTTTTTTGGATTTGTTACTTTTACTTAAATAAATATATTTGGAATATTTATTCTTATAGCTATTTTTTACATTTATTTTATTTTCTCTTTTCACACACACAAAAACAAAAACAATACAAAATGTCAATGGTAAAACAAAGCAAAAAAAAGGAGAATTTCTATTTCTTTCCTGGTGAGATAAAAAAATATCAGTCTATAGGGCTTGATATGTAATTCTTCTCTATTTTTTCTCTTTCCTTTTTTTTTTTTTTTCTTTTCTTACTCTTTGGGGCTACCAGATGGATAAATGTGTCCTTGCTGGTCCAATGAGCCTTGAGATCTCAGCTGAGAAAGGGTTTGGTTAATTTAGGGGGTCTCATCTTAAACTGCCTAGTCAATTTCTAGCTCCTATTTAGTTATGTTACCCTCTGAAAAGGGTAACCCGAATTGCCAGAAGGGAATCTGGACACCTACCACTCTGACTTTAACCATGCTGAAAAGGGATGTTGGGTGTGGCAGCTGGGATACCCCAGTTCAGAGCGTCTATCTAAAATACCCCCAAAAGCATAACTATAAAGGGAAAAATATCCTTGACTAGTGCCCTTGAAAGCTAAGTGAAGGCAGGAGTAATTAGGAACAAGATCTAGGCAGGGGACCAGGAGAAGTAAGAAGAGTGTGAATTCAAATGTCCAAGTTATGTCAAATATAGGCTCCAAAATGTTACCTCTATCCTAGCACTGTACAAAGCAACACCCCTGAACTACCTGAACGACCTTGGCCTGTGGAACTCACACCCTGAGCCCCAGGCATGCTGTGGGCTGGAAAGTCACAATGCCCCTGGTGCAGCTGGAGTCCTCCACATCGAACTGGGGTGAACTTTCATCACCCACCTGGTGAGATGTGCTCACAGGGTGAGTACACTGTACACCATCCTTAATCTACCTGCCGAATCCCCAGAGCCGGGTGCTGGGGTCCCGTAGGAGAAAGGCTCATTTCCTGAAGCTCTCGGACAATGTCTATAGTGCCAAACTGTAGTTACTAAGGATCCAAATGCCCTTGGACCACTTCCGATGCTTCCCAAGGCTCTTGGGGACCCCTAAGACCCCCCTTCCCAACTTTGCCACAGCTGCTCAGAATGCAGCAACTGCACTGGGAGTTACCATCTTGGAAAAGTCATAGCTCTTACAGTATATATTTCCTGGAAGAAATTTGGGGATGACATACACTGAAGAAATTAATACATTCTGGAAAGCATGTAAAACCTCTGGTCAAGATGCCTTTGAAAGAGTTTCAACACAAAATTGTAAACATTAAAATTACGAGTTTTTTTTTTTTTTTTTTTTTTTTTTTTTTTTTTTTTTTTTTTTATGAATGTACTGTCTGCATGCAAGTTTGTGCACCTGTGTCATGCAATGCCACTGAGGTCAGAAGAGGGTGTCAGAAGCTTTGATAGGGGTTTTCTTAGGGTGCAGATGTTTAAAATGCTTAGGAAAGGTTTGAATCATAATGTTAAGAGCTGTAGTTACTTAAGAATGCAAACCTTTTTACTCTTTCTGTTGTTTTATTAAAAGACAATTTTTTTGGCTGAAATATCTTTTTAAGGTTAAGCAATTTTAAAATTGTGTAAGGGTAAAAAGCCTCTTCCAAAACACAATAAATGTCAATGTTTCCTAGTATGATGAAATACTGGTAAGTAGACTATAAATGCATCTGACATTTTAACAAACATTTTCAAAACTAAGTCCATCATAGAGGTTGAGATGTCTTTTGTCCTAGATAGCATCTTCAAAAACTTGAGAAAAGCCTAGAAAAATGAGTTAAATTCACTCAAATTGGCAGTGTGTGTGTGTCTGTGTGTGTGTGATTTTTTTTAATTCAATCACAATTTTTAATATAAACTTCGTAGATGACAGTATTCTGTAAAATATGAAATGGTTAGAAATCCTTGAAGAGCACTCATAAACCTAATAGCTCTAAAAATTTAAAGAAAAATAATTAAAGCCACTAATTATTTTCAATGTCCAAGTTAATGAAATTCATCAACAGTGGAATTAACTGTTATTTTATTGACATCTGTGCATCTTTAGAAGTGAGTTTGGGTGAAAATCTAGACAGCATCAGGAATAATGTTTATAGTACTATAAACAGGTAGGATGAAAAACCATCTAGAGGGAAGAACGAAGAAAAAAGAAAACTGAATCATATTTTTAGCAAATTAGATGGTAAGACTTTTTTATTTTAAAAGCGCAAAAGTGACTCACAAATCTGTTTTTCAATGTTTTAGCATGCTTTGATGTTACCTAAGCTCATATTACACATGTTCTTCAACCTAAAATTAGAGCAAATTAAAACGTTATTTTTATATCCATTCATCTTAGGTATTACAAAAAATTGAACACCTAAATTTAACCTCACATTATATTTCAATATTATCATTGACAGATAAAAATCAACTCAATGTAGTTTATCTGTTGAAAATAGAATAAAATATTTGTCATGGAACATGAACTTAGTCTTGTCTAAATTCACTTTAGTAATTAGGAGCCAATTGTAATCTTTCTATACTGAAGGTTAATTTTAACATGTAGGTCCTGTGGCTGACTCAGTGTATAATTTGGATGTTAAAAATTTCCTTTAAATTGACAATAAAGGGAAAATTATGATGTTCTCAGACACAGGCCCAAGCTCTTTTCAGATTCAGGTGACAAGAGCCAAGTGTTTCAGTGTGATGTGGGTATGACCCCTGGGAAATCATCATGTTGAGTAACTTGAGAGATAGAGCAGAAAGTACCAGTCGATGGCTGTGAAAAATGTGTCAAGAAAACATTTTAATGGAATTTCTTCCACTTTATTTACTAGCGAACTAGATACTCAATAAATGCATGTATCTCTATTGCTGAGTGTTGCAGGACTGCCAATTTCTCTGCCAAGTGATGGATAGAAGCCTCACTGGTCGCCATCTGTTATTAAAGAACCACGTTCTTCAAGCAGACATAGCTTCTTTATACAATTTTCAACATTATGGGCAATACACATGTCATATTACCTCTGTGAAAAAGAGTCAGTCTTTGAAAATAACATCTGAGTATATTGTTTTTGTTGCTCTATATTGTATCACTGACATCTTCTTTGGTTATTGGAATGTTTCAACCTTATGCTTCAAGTATTTTAAGACTGTTTAAAATGGTTACTAAAAAAAAGAGTGATGTAGATAGGTACACACTATGTAGAAAGTTTTCACTTTAATGAAAAAGCCTGCTGACCTGTGCCCCACATTTAAAAATTACAGAAAAGTAGCATTTCTCCTTTAATCCATGCAGTCGCTTTTTGATACTTTATGTTGAGCCAATTAACTTCTGCTTCTAAATGGGCATAACAGAAAGGAGTACCTTAAGGTCTATTTTGAGATCACTAATATGTTACTTCAAAGAAGAGTAGGAAATTCTTTGGAGGAAGATGATGTGCAGCCATAAAGACCCTTCAGAATGTCCAAATTAATTGGACCTCAAGCAGAAAGGAATGGATATGTTGTATGTAGATCCAGAAATGGGAAAGAATAGACTAACAGCCTGATAGTTCAGTTGAGATGCATGAACATTTTTAAATAGAAGAGAAAAATTGCAAGAATTTTAATTAGATGAAAAATAGCATGCATATCAGTGACCTAGTTTAAAAAGTTCAATTTATTTTCCCTGTATTTGGTAAAATCTATAGAAATATCTTTAGTATCAAATATGATCAGAATAGATACTGGAAAAATATTAATTTTAAATGTTGAAGTTTTTCTGTGGTATTAGTTTCAAAGGTTTCACAGTGGATGTTATTCTGGGATCCTAAAAGTGAATTTGACTAGTAGTGTGGTTTTTGTAATTACTTTGTACTGGGGCTGAGAGAATGGTGGTGAGTTTTTGATGTTTTGTGTATTTCAGACATCATTTTTCAATTCAGTTCAGGCATATTCCCCTTTCCCTTCCCCCCACCCCACCCTGCCCTACCCCACCCCACCCTGCCCTACCCCACCCCAGATCATGTATTCTGCCATAACTGTCCTGCATCTTTCTCTTTTTTTCTTTTCTTTTGTTGTTGTTCTCTCCAACTTGTATTGTACACACACACACACAAAAAAAAAAAAAAAGATATATATATATATATATATTAATATATATATATTATAATATCTCAATTGCATGTGGATGGATTTGAGGATTTTTTTTTTCCTAGAAGATGTTTATGTTTTAAAGGTGGTGAGTTTTGAAGTCAAATTTTGACTAGGGCTGCATAGGTATACATGTCTTTTGCCTTCTATTTAAACTTGAACCTCATGGACCCTTAAGACATGGTGGCAAGGTAAGTGTGCTTTATAAGGTGGTCACAGTGAATAAATAGCACCATTTTTTTCAATAAGTAAAACAGTTTTTCTTTCTGATCAAGTATGTTGGATAATTTCCATGATGGCTATTGGGTTCAGTCACTAGGCATTCAGTAAATTCTGTAAACATTTCATTAGGTTTCTTAAAATAAAACTAGTGCTCCACCGTCAGCACCAGCTACACTTCACCTGCCTGGAAATACTGTGCAGCGGAGGCAGCCATGGCCTGATATCCCAAATCTCTAATGGCTATTGGCTCTCTCCTTGGAGGAATAACCCATGGCTGATGCCACAACGTTACATCCTCTACAGGTTAGGAGATGTTATAAGCCACAGTAAGACCCTGTTCATATTTAACAGGGGGGGGAATGTAATTCATGGATTAACATATCATCAAACATATGTGTCTATCGCCAAAGTTACCTACCATAACTATTAGTGCTGCTTAATACCTATATATCTAATGCTTGTGCTTCATTAGTAGGATCGAAAGGTTTACTCCTGGACAAACTGTCAAGCCCATGAAGGAAACAGCCAGAATTGACCAGAGTCCAAGTCAACAGCTCCAGAAGAGTGACTGTTTTACTTCTCATCCACTGTGCCCCTTTTCTAAGCCTAGGGAACAACTGCGGAAGAGGGAGCGTGGTAGAATGTAAAGGCTCCGTTGGGGTGAATGGTGAAACTACAGCGATGTAGTCTGGACATCATTTGACAAACTTATTGAACAAACAACATGTCACCCCCCCACTGGAGGTGTGGAGCTGTGGGGGTTTTGGGCACAACAGCCTGTAGATTGGCTTTGCACGAAGGATGCTTGTACTCATGGATTATCACTTATAGCTAAAAAAGGAAAAAAAAAAAACCAGAAAGTTGCAAGACAATTATGGAAGAATACATGATCTGGGATGGGGTGGGGGTGGGGGGAAGGGAAAGGGAAAAATGCCTGATCTGAATTGGAAAATGATGTACGAAATGCACAAAGCATCAATAAAAATTAAATTTAAAATAAATAAATAAATAAAAAAAATAAAAATAAAACTAGTGCAAATACAACTGGAGACAAATGGGTGAATTAAAGCTTTTCTTTTCTAATAGTCATTATATTCAACAATTTTTAGTCATTTCTAAGGAAATACGAAATACTAAAAGCACATCATCTGTCAATTATAATGAATAATTAAATGTGAATCATTCTAAAGTAAACTCTTGCCATTTTTGGAGACAGTTTATGTAAAAAATCAATTTTTTTATATAAGACTAATAATATTGTCTTTCCTTGGATATTTGACCATACTTTCTTAAAAGGTGTGGTTATTAAGCCGGGTGTGGTGGCACATGCCTTTAACCCTAGCACTCGGGAGGCAGAGGCAGGCGGATCTTTGTAAGTTCAAGGCCAGCCTGGTCTACATAGTGAGCTCCAGGCCAGGTGGGACTAAAAGGAGACCCTGTCTCAAAAATACCAAAAAAAAAAAAGTGTGGTATATTATCTTTAAGTCTAGGAAAGACAAAATGTCTTGACCTACAGTTGTTAACGGTTGCTCATTACCATCATGCTATAGATTTCACAATAGTCAGGCAAGTATGTGACCTTCCAAGTAAATTATTGGAGTTGATTCTAACTCGGGATTTCACTCAAGGCTACTTTAAATATTCATCTAATCCTGAAGTTCCATGCATCTCATTAAGTGTTATGACCCTCTAGGAACATGTGCTGTTGGCACACCAAAATCAGCACTGAGATTCAAATGTCTTTTGAGAGCAATTTGTGGAATTAATTTACCTGCGTGATTTAGTCCTGTTAAGGGGTTCATTCAACATCTGTTGGGTCATCTTTACTACACATATTTTATATGAAGAAATAAAAAATATTCCTACTGGTAATGTTTATTTAATTCCCTAGATTTTAATTTAGGAAAACATGAGGTGTAATGCTCATAAAACACACAATCAATGAGAGTTGTTCTGCTTAATATTCTGTAAAATATGAATGTCTGAAACACTGGTTCTTTTCTGCTTTTGCGTTTCTGAAGTTAATTATTTAGAGGCAAAAGTCCAGCAGCTTAGAGATTATGGATCTGGTTAGTCTCAGCATTCAGTGTGATTATGGGTAACTGACATTTGCCCCATTTGGTTATAAGTAGCCTCTGCCAGTTGGCTGCAATAATATATATATATATATATAATATATATATATATATATTTCCTATTTAATGTTCCTCTGCAATGGCTTCTTTTCCTCTCTTCTCTATAATACACCTGCCACCGAGCTTCAATTTTCTCAATTTTGGCTCATGTTCTTAAATATATGGAACTAAGACCAGCCATGCTTGGGCTTTTTCAGTGAAATGGTAAGTTTTCAACCATCACTAGAAACACTGTATGAAAAAAATCTCGAAGCATTTTAGCCAGTTCACATACATGTGAGACTACTTCCCTTTCTTTCTCTTTTCTTCACCATATCCTGTATCTTCAGTTTCAAACTTATTTTCTTTCAACTACCTGACACATATCTAATACCCACTAAGCAAAATAGTATGCATTATTTGCTTTTCCCTTCTTCCTTAATATATTTCATCTTTCAATACATAGCCTATCTATGTGCTGTGTCAGACATAAAACACCCAAGTGACCTTCAATTCCAACTTCTTATTCAAAGTTACCTTCTATACTTATTTGATTCTTGCTTGAAATATTGTCAAGTCTGTCTCCTGCTACATATCCATGAAAAAACAAAGTTATAAAACTATGTTGAAAGATTTATTTGTTCTTTTTAAATTTTTAATGATAATATATGTTATTTAACTTAATTTACTCAAAATATTGTCTTTTTCTTCTGTGGCACAAGTCACACTTATAGTTATCAAAAATGCCCATATGTTTATAGTGGACAGCCTATTGTGTAATTCCAGCCAAGTGTTTAAATAGCTAGACAACTCACGGCATGTCTTTTGCCTTTACTACTTTCTATTTTCCCCAGTTTTGTGTTTTTACATATGTACTGAAGATTCTTCATGGTTTAAATGTTAATAAATTTTAAGCCCCAGACTCTTGACTGCTATCTTGCTTCATCAGTCAGGGGGACTTGGCTGTGCTGCAGGAATGAAGTATATTTAGAACTGTGTGGCTCCAAATAGTAACGCATTTTTGGATTACCCATGTAGGATGACAAACTAAGGATCTCTGCTCATTGTAGACACCTAGGGATTTAGAGAGGCTACATCCCAGCAGTAGTGTCTGCAATCACAGAGGCAGTAGTAGACAACATATCTAATAACCTGTTGGCACTTATCATATATTTCAGAAAGCACACATATTATTTTCCCACATTTTCAGACAAGGTGTTCACACAGACACCAGCAACAGGAAAGGGAGTGGAAAAGTGTAATCCTTCTATGTGTTTGTGAGAGTCAGGACACATGTGAAATCTTATGGACTATAATTGAGCAGGTATAAAGACTACAAGCTGGTTTCATCACCAATGTGAACTCTTTCTTCAAACTTTAGAAAATTCAGTCCTCTATGTTAATCTTAATTAAAAAGCATAGTCACTTCTTCCATTGAATATTTTTTTCCTTAATCGTTCCAGGAGATATGCTCTTTCCATTTGTATTCAGTAGGGCTATACACAAAGAATTTAGCTTATGATGAAACTTTTAATTTTAACATTAGTCGACCCTGTAGTCTTTTCCACTTCAAATTTATGTACTGCTCAGCCATTCTTGAATTAGCATGTATTTGGATTTTCTTATCTTAAGGCTGAGTTCATCCATTCATGGCCCAAGGGAAAGAAGTCCCTCTTTGCAAGTACCCTGCTTTCAGGTAATGACAGCTACCTGCAGGACTATGAGTGAAATTAATTATGAATTGCTGCCATGCAAAAGCTCACTTAAAAGCAGGTGCTTGCTTAGGGCTAGCCACTTTCCATGGTCAGTTTTCCTTTTACTGATGCTTAGACTTTCATGCAATATAAGTATGAAAATGTCCATCTTCCTCTCTGAAGTAATTAGTAAGGAAGGAAATAGTTTGTATTCTGCATGCAAGAAAGGAAAATTGAATAATTGAACAAATGAAAATGTACAAATTAGTATGAAAATGGGAAAGATCTTTGTATAAAAGCATTAAATGCTCTTAGAATAGACTTATCTGAGAGAGGAAAAAATGAATTTGGTTATGTTTTCAAAGTAGAAAATATGCTGCACACTGGGCTATTTCATTGTTTTCCCATTGCAGTGAATTTTTTGGAAACAAGTTCAAGTAACATTGAAATGTATTCTTCAAAGAACAGAAGAAGGCCTTATCTTCCTGATCAGGAAGACGCTGTTGGGAATTGTTTGTAGCCTTCTTTTCAAAAATATTTTTTTATTGTCATATTTGTTTTATGTGTATGAGCATATTGCCTGCATGTATGTAAATGCACCCATGTCGTGCAATGCCTTCAGAGGTCAGAAGAAGGCATTGGATCCCCTGAAATTGGAGTTACAGAAGATTCTTAGCCACCATGTGTGTAGGGTTGTGGGACCTGAGCTCTGCCCTCTGCAAGATCAGCCAGTGCTCTTAAATGCTGAGCATCTCTCCAGCCCCTGTTTGTGGACTCATAGCCACACAATCTCGTTCAATCTTATAAACTTATATATTTTTATATATTTGATATTGATAAACATATATATTTGATATATTTGATATTGATAGAAACTTGGAAGTTTTACTGGCCAGTGTTCTCTGTCAATATTGTTTGCTTTTTTTAAACTCTTTTTGTTTTGTTCAGATAAAGGTTTTGGTACTTAACATTTTGTGATATGGAAGAGCCATATCTCATGACAAATATATTCCATGTCATTCACTGCATCTTTTCTAGCTTCCCTAATCTTAACACAGTGTCTCTAAATGGTGATCACTACTGCCTGTCATTGGATGAGTTCAGGTGCTGAATAAACAAGGTGTCAATAATATTAAATGACACAGGGAGATTTTTTATGCTCATTTTCTACTTATGCTGATCGTGTCAGAAAGAACATCCTAATAATAAAAGATTGCCTTTTTTTTCTTTTTTTGTCTTTTCAAGACAGGGTCTCCCTGTAGCCCCAGCTGTCCTGGAACTCACTCTGTAGACCAGGCTGTCCTTGAACTCACAAAGATCCCCCTGCTTCTGCTTCCCAAGTGCTAGGATTAAAGGCGTGCACCACCATTCCGCCGACTGATTGTCATTTTCTTAACATATATGTACATATATAAATATGTCAGGACCACAAAATATAACATCAAGTATCAAGATTTTATGTAGAATACAGGAAAAATTGGCCAACTCAGTATTGGATATTTGAGTTTCTTATGCACATATTTTTATTCCATTTGCTTGAACTACATACCACTAGAATCTGTGTATTGATGATACCATCATTCTTCTCTGCTAAACATATCAGAAGAAGCATCATGTTATAAAGAGCTGGGTACTCTGGTGGCTCCTGGCTTTCAACATCCTCTTTGCCTACAAGTCTCTGCCCACAGTTTTCTTCCATGTCTTATAATTGTTTTGGAAAATGTCTCTGCTTCTCTTCTCATTGTACCACCTTTTAATATCCTTTCTGCTTTTGGGACTAGTATTTTCTACAGAAAATAAATTTCATTAGTAACTTTATCAATTCAGTGGTCTTACGCAGCTAGTTTTGTATGAATCTCACTGTTCATTCCTCGCTTAAAGCTCAAAATAATTTCCCCAAACCTTAGGATGAAGTGCAAATCTAATCTGTCATGTGAGGCTTTTGAATCAAGCCCTGATGATTGCCCTTGCTTTCTCCATTCCTGGCGCTTATGTGTTCTTCATTATAACTATATTTCTTTAGTCATATATTTACCATGTTTTATTGTTTTCCAATGTATTACATAAGTCTTCCTGTACCTCAAAAGCTCTAGTTAGACTTCTTTAACTGATGACCTCCATCATACCGACCTTAGTGTGAACGTTACATAAGATGTCATATGATACTCAAATTTACAATATTGAGTTGGTCATTTTTCCTATGTTCTCCAAGAACTCTCAGTATTTACCAAACTTTAGCAAATACTTCATTTTTTTATTTCTGTGCAATCTTTCATAGATGTATAAAATCCTTGAGGCTACTAGCTATATTTGAATAATCTTTACTATGCCCAGAACCTGGCACACATCAGGTTCATATTGTATTCATGATGTCTAGGTAATGTTATAAGATCAAATTGACCATAAATTTAATTTTAAATAACATTTGGGTGAAAGTTCAAAGATACTGCTCAGGTCTTAGCACGAAATCATACAATAAATAAACCAGCTAAAGCAGAATGATTTCTATAATGTCTTTTTTTATATCTCAATCAGAAAACACTGAAATGCAATCCTGTGAAGGCATTTCTGTATATACAAAAATCATACTACCTACAAGGCAGAGGTATATTCTGGTACATTGCAGAGCCAATGCAGTTCTTTTTTTAATTATTATGATTTATTTTTTTATTGATGCTTTGTGTATTTCATACATCATTTTCCAATTCAGTTCAGGCATATTTCCCTTTCCCTTCTCCCCACCCCACCCCACCTCAGTCCAGATCATGCATTCTGCCATAACTGTTCTGCATCTTTCTCTCAGTTTTTTTTTTTCATTTTTTAGCAATACGTGATAATTTATGAGTACAAGCATCCTTCATGTAAAACCAATTTGCAGGCAGTTGTGTCCAAACCCACACAGCCCATGGGTCCCACGATCCAGCTAGGGGGGTGGGGGGCTTGTATGTTCAATCAAGTTGATCAAATGAGTGTCCAGACTATATTGCTGTAGTTTTACCATTCACCCCAATCGCAGCCCTTACATTCTACCATGCCCCCTCTTCCGCAGATTGTTCCCTAGGCTTAGAAAAGAGGCACAGGTGGATGAGAAGCAAAACAGTCTACTTTCCCTGGAGCTGTTGTCTTGGACTCTGGTCAATTCTGGCTGTTTCCTTTCATGGGCTGACAGTTTGTCCAGGAATAACCTTTCGATCCTAGTAATTAAGCACAAGCAATTAGATATATAGGTATTTAAATAGTACTAATAGTTATGGTAGGTTACTTTGGTATAGACACAGATGTTTGGATGGTATGTTAATCCATGAATTACATTTTTTTTCTGTAAAATATGACAGGGTCTTACTGTGGCTTATAACATCTCCTAACAATTAGAGGATGTAAGCTTGTGGCATCAGCCATGGGTTATTCCTCCAAGGAGAGAGCCAATAACCAATTAGATTTGGGACATGCAGGCATATGGCTGCCTCTGCTGCACAGTATTTTCAGGCAGGTGAGGTGTAGCTGGTGTTGATGGAGGAGTCTTGCTTGACTCAAGGAGACCCATATTTGCTTTTTTGGTTTAGTGGCCTTTGGTAACACTCTCTGGAATTCCAGAGGCCATCTGTACACTTGCATGTGTGGTCTCAATACATCTTTCCTATGTTAACATCAGGTCTTTGACAGCAGGGCCTTATCGCCTCTCTTCTTACAGGTATCCCAGTTTAGAGGCAAGGAGCCTTTACCTTTTGTGGGGGCTTGGATCCCCTGGCCAACATCTCCTTGGTAGAATAATCCATTGCTGATGTCAGAGCTCCTGTATTAATATATTTTGCTTAAGTGCATAGCTTAAGGAGACTTTAGTATTATATTTGGTTCTGAATAGAGAATAATCCTTTTCACAGTTCCTATGTCTATTAGTCAATTAAAGAAGGCAGTTTTACCGGTTTTATAAGAGATTACCTCTATAATAGTTGTCTCCAATTTACAGTTGGAGAACGACCTCATCATCATCATATTTCTCCTTGTTCTATGGGGGGGAGGTAAGAAAGTCTCTCGTATTAAAACCTTTGCGGCACCTAGAAGGTAAGTTTCATTAGGACTCATTATAAATAGTTGTTACAAGTAGGATCCACAGAGGGGTTCGATGTTTATAGCAATCTGAGGCTTTTCTTCCTTTCAATGTTCAGACAGGTCAACCTTTCAGTTGGCACTTTCTGGTACATCCTACTCAATGCAAAGCTGTATCTTTTCTTTCTCAGCCATTAAGTTGGTGACATTTTGTCTTGTTGGAACCCACAAATCTTTTCCCGTAGTTAGTTTTAGGATTTGAATTGCAAGGTTTTTGACAAAAAGGTTTCATGTCTATCTGTATCCCCCCCCCCTTTTTTTAACCCATGAATCTCCAGAAGACAGTTGTATTATACGTAACTATAGGGTGGAATCAAGGCACAGATTTCATCAAATTCACTCATGTTGTTTTGGGTGACTATATATGATTAACTTGGGAAGCAAACTTAATTTTTACGTTAAATCATCTTAAAGAGAATGCTACAAGGTGATACTGTACAACAGAGAAATTATAGAGAACATTTGTATGTGCCAATCCCAAAGTTATTGCTCTACAGATTTTATGTAAAACAAATGTGGACAACAGCGAATTATATCTACATTTAACTCAGATGCATTACCGTTTTTATCAGAGTCTGTAAACCAATGTTGTTTAATATACACATATTTACTTTTACTAAGTCCTAAAACACCATGTATCCTGTAGACAGTGTCTAGGCGAAACTGGGTACTTGCTGAACTCACGTCAATTAAATATGCCTTAATCGAATATACACCCGTGTCCCTCTCCCACCCATCCCCCCTTCCCAATTCACCATTTCAGTCCATTTTCTGATGCAGTCTTTCTGTTGTTGTTCTTTTACTATGCATCCCTCTCCATGAGAAATATTTATATCTGGGTTGTTGGTACTAGCATCCACATATGAGGGACACCATTTGTCGTTTGTTTTTCTGGGACTGTGTTACTTCACTTAACATAATGTCTTCCAGCTCCATCCATTTACCTGCAAAGTTCATGATGTTGTCCCTCTTTACTGCTGCATAGAACTCCATTGTATACATGTACCACATTTTCTCTATCCACTCGTCAGTTGAGGGGCACCTGGGCTGGTTCCAGCTTTTTGCTATTGTGAACAGAGCTGCAATAAACATAGCTGTGCATGTATCTTTGCAGTAAGTTGTGTCTTGTGGGTATATACCCAGGAGTGGTATGACTGGGTCAAATGGAAGGCTCATTTTGAGTCTTTTAAGGGTTCTCCACACTGCTTTCCATAGTGGCTGTACAAGTTTACATTCCCACCAGCAATGGATGAGTGTTCCCCTTTCCCCACAACCTCTCCAGCATTTGGTATCATTCGTATTCCTGATCCTAGCCAGTCTTATTGGAGTAAGATGATATCTCAAAGTGGTTTTAATTTGCATTTCCTTAACTATTAGCAATGGTGAACACTTCTTAAGATGTTTCTCAGCCATCTCTAATTCCTCTTATGTGAATGAATGTACTGTCTGCATGCAGGTCTGTGCACCCTTGTCGTGCAATGCCGCAGAGGTCAGAAGAAGGCATCGGATTCCCCTGGAACGGGAGTTCTCCTGGAATTGGAGTTACAGACGATTCTCAGCCACCATGTGGGTGCTGGGGATCGAACCCGGGTCCTCTGCAAGAGCGGTCGGCGCTCTTAACCGCTAGGCCATCCCTCCAGCCCTGCCAATGCATTTCTTATCATTATTCACTCCTATATTCTATTTCCAGCAGAGACACAGCCATTCAACAACAGCATGTGGAATATATCCTGCTACACATGTGAGCAGGATGAAGTCAGTGTCCTCATCAGCATACATCCTAGCAGAGGGAAACAGAAAATGAACAGCTCAAACACATGATGAATAATTTACATGTTATATTAAAAGGTGACAAATTCTACTTTAAAAGTACAATAACAGTAGGGAAAATGAATATTATGGTTGAGGAATAGTTTGCGGTTTTAATTGGGACCCTTTTTGTACTCAAAAGATGCTTTGGGACAAATGTTTAATAAACATGAAGATGATATAGAAAAGGCTTCTTAGGTAGGAAATTCAGGGCAAAGTTCTTGACATAGAAATCAGACAGCCATGTCAAACAAAGCAACAAGGATGTGTTGACCTCATGTTCTCTAGGATTTTATTTTTGCAATACAGTATCATATTTATTATAGCTATTTATCAGTGTTTTCTGAATTTATACCCATACAGCATTTTGAACTTTGAGCCAGCATCATTTTTTCATAAGCAGAGGTAGGAATACCACCTTATGAAAATTACGGGTCTGTAAACTAGAAGTAATGAAATCAAAGACTGCAGGGTTTAGTTCCAGCTGGCCTGAGTAGGTCCTGAGGAAAGTGCTGTATTCAAACTTGAGAATTTTTTTGATTCTCCTTTGGCACATAGATCAAAGAGATTTGGGATCCTTTAAGTTCTATGACATACAGAATGCTTAAAATCACTTCATCTTGAAAACTATTAAACTAAGTGTAATAGAATGTGTGACTCATTCAATGTCAATCAGATATTTAAAACTGAACATTATATTGATCTTGAAAACCTTAATTATAAACATTTTTATTGCTTGCCAATCTTTCTGTGGAGTTTAACATATCTATAGAAACTACAATAATGCCTTGTACAAACTGCAAGAAAAATGTTTTGCTGATCTTTGTAAATTATCAAATCTATAAATATTCAATTATTTTAGCACTAAATGGATAACATAAATCTGTTTGTTTCATTGTTTGTGACCTATCTCAATTAGATTCATAAAATATTTGTAAAAGTTTTTCACAGAAAATATCTGGGCACAAGCTCTTCTATATTGACCAAGCAGAAGACACATGTTTTGCACATTGTTGTAAGTTATAAGCTACAGGGCAGTCGTTTGCAGTTGTTAAATTGATCTTAAAAAGTGACAGTACAAAGAGTTGTTGGGCATAATTTTCTGATTAATAACTAGGCATTTACTTACTGATGGAAGATTTCTGTTTTATTTATTATTTCTGTGTAAAAGAGTACCATTTCATCAAATAGAAATTTGTTGGAAATTACAAAAGATAGTGGGAAGAAATAGCCAGAAGCATTTTGCACTAAAGGCATGAATATCTTGGCACATCTGTGACATCTTAGTGATTTTAGTCAGCATATTTAACTATAAATATTAAATTTCATCACAGCCAAACTGGATTATTGTCACTTATTTTAATGTTTCCATAAGCATATTTAATAAAGTATTGAATAGAATGTTGAAGCCTAAGGACAGAAATGGAATTTTTTTTTAATTTTTTTTTTATTATTTATTTTTGTATGTGTATGAATGTATTGTCTGCATGCAGGTCTGTGCACCCGTGTCGTGCAATGCTGCGGAGGTCAGAAGAGGGTCTCGGATTCCCCTGGAACTGGAGTTCTCCTGGAATTGGAGTTACAGACGGTTCTTAGCCGCCATGTGGGTGCTGGGGATCGAACCCGGGTCCTCTGCAAGAGCGTCAGTGCTCTTAACCGCTAGGCTATTTCTCCAGCCCCAGAAATGGAATTTTTAATTGTTTTATTATTTTGATCAAAATGAGAAAACTTTCAGTATCGCATAACTTTTGTGGAGGTAGCTGTACCATTTTATGAACTATAGGCAGTCTTAAAAACATTCAGCACAGGGGCAGGAGAGATAGCCTTGCAGTTAAGAGCACTGACTGCTCTTGCAGAGGACCCGGGTTCGATCCCCAGCACCCACATGGCGGCTAAGAACCGTCTGTAACTCCAATTCCAGGAGAACTCCAGTTCCAGGGGAATCTGAGACCCTCTTCTGACCTCTGTGGCATTGCACAACACGGGTGCAGAAACCTACATGCAGACAGTATACTCATACACATACAAAAATAAATAAAATTAAAAAAAAAACATTTAGCACAAAATTGTATCAGCAATGGTTATGATAATAAGGACTACAATAATGAACACAGGGCCATGTAAAATTTGCTCATCTATATTCATGTGATTAATGTAACATGGAATTTACAAATTAATTTAATTTAATTAATTTATGTATGTAGGTATGTACGTATGTATTTATTTATTTATTTATTTATTTATTTATTTATTTATTTATATGAATGTATTGTCTGCATGTAGGTTTTTGCACCCGTGTCATGCAATGCCGCGGAGGTCAGAAGAGGGTATCAGATTCCCCTGGAACTGGAGTTCTCCTGGAATTGTAGTTACAGACGGTTTTCAGCCGCCATGTGGGTGCTGGGGATCGAACCTGGGTCCTCTGCAAGAACAGTTGGTGCTCTTAACTGCTAGGCCATCTCTCCAGCCCTGGAATTTACAAATTTAAATGCAGGTCACCAAAAATGTAGAAATAAAGATTTTATAGTAATGCAAATCTGGATGTATATATTGAACACTTTTGTGGTTCAAAAAGTGAATCGAGCTTAATAGCTCAACAATTTTAAACTAGGTTTCTAATATTAACAAATTTCCAGAATTCTCATTATTTAACCACTACATTTTCAGGTCTGTGAGAAGTATGCAGAATATGTGATGCTTGGAAGTTATTATATCTTCATTTGCTTATTTCTTTACTTACTTTTCTTGCACATTGCTTACCCCATTGCACAGGTTTTCTCATCTTCATGGGAAAGCAGTGTGAACTGAATCAGGATCGTCTCAGATGACACAGTTTTAGATGCATCATCCAATAACAGGAATTTATGGTAGTAAACTGAGAGTATATCTCAGCCCCAGAACCAGCCAGAACACATCATATATAACAAAAAATAAATAAACATCACACATATACACACATACACATATCATCCCTCAATATATTCTTTTCTATTTATATTTCACTAAACTTTACATTTTCCTCTTTTTTTACTCCTACTGGGCCAAATGAGCCAACTTTTTGAACCAATAGATCATCATCACCCCTATTTGGTTTTAAAAGGAACAAATTTCTGTAAACTAACCCTACCATGCAGCTATGGTTCTCTTCCGTTCAGCAAGTATTTATTGTATGCTTAGAAGTTTATAAAACAGAGAATGTATAATAAAAGAAAAACGAGAGCCAGGCTTACTGGCACATGCCTTGCATCCCAATATTTGGGAGGCAGAGACAGGCCGATCTCTATGAAATCAAGTCCAGCCTGGTGTATATAGTTCCATGCCAACTGCATTATAGGGAGACCCCATCTCAAGAAAACCCAGACATTTGCAGATATTTAACATTAATATTGGGTAATGACTTTTGTGATTGGTAAGCAATTACTGATGAAAAAGATGCCAATATCCTAGTAATCTTTCCTGCCCCTCTATATATGCAACTTCTAGGATTTTTCTTAGAATGATCTTTTCTTTGCCTTGTCTTCTTCATATAGTGACCACATCCATACCCATTAATTGCCACTTATACTGAGGAAGACTTACAATTATTTGTCTGTGGCATATTCCCCACTTCCTACTTGATGCTGGCTCATGAGTAACATGTATGCAAAGGTTACTAATGATTTTCTCTCCATGTTATTCCCTCCTTGCATCATTATGTCAGCAGATGGCACCGGTGCTAAGGCAGAGATGTAAAACATGGAATCAGGGGTCATCCATGTCAATCAACACATCACTCTAACTCAGGCCTTCTACTAAGTTTTATCTGTATTGTGGTGGTGATCCATAACTCTATTAATTTGAAATATATTCTTTTTTAATTAAAAAATGTGATATTCATTCATTTATTTTTAATATAACATTTTATTGATGATTTATATATTTTATACATCGTTTTTCAGTTCAGTTTAGACATATACCCGTTCCCTTTCCCCCACCCCACCCCAGTTCATGCATTCTGCCATGTCTGTCCTCTATCTTTCTCTCAGCCTTTTTAAAGTTTTTCTCTGCAGAGATTTATTGCTTTGGGCAGAATTTAACTGTATCAATCCTTTCTTTGACCCAGTCCCGATGTTGTTGCTGTTCTCTCCCATTTTTATTGCTCCAAGAATATGCCAATATAAATGTCATATATGTACCAGAATTATGTCTTCTGGGAATAAACTTTAAGTTAACTTCAAAATATGTTTAGGAGTTCACATTTTTTTCATTAATTTTATATTACTCTAAGTTATGAATACATGCCTTCCACTCATGTATGTTAATTACCATGTCTGAAAATAAGTGGTAACTTAATTCTAGGTCCCATTAAGAGATTCACATTATAATAGCACAATTGCTTTCAGATAGAAAGAAATATAAAAATAACGTTGCTCAGCTTGCCTTTCATTGGGGATTTGGTGCTAGCATCCACAAATGAGGGAACCATTCCCCATTTGTTTTTTGGGGGATGGTGTTACTTCACTTAGAATGATGGCTTTGGGTTCTATCCATTTACCTGCAAAGCTCATGATATCATCTTTCTTTATCGCTGCATAAAACTCCATTGTGTAGCTGTACCACATTTTTGTTATCTACTGGTCTGCTGAGGAACATTTGTGTTGGTTCCAGCTTTTTGCTATTGTGAAGAGAAATGCAATAAACATAGATGTGCATGTATCTTTGTGGTAGGATGTGTCTTAAAGCTCACAAAATTTTCTTTAAAGAAATTTTCAGAACAGTTATATTCATATTTAAACATGCCACCATATCCCTTAAGGCAATTTTTTTTCGCCTTTTTCAGATAGTATCTTGTAGTCCCAGCTGGCCTGGAGCTCACTATGTAGACCAGTCTGCCTGGCTCCACCTCCCAAGTGCTGGGATTAATGGTGTATGCCACCACCACACCTGGCTATAAAGCAACTTAACAATATTCCATTCAATAATTCTACTCTCACCAGAAAATCACAAACAGACCACAGTTGGCCAAGTTTTGGAGAATAAGACATGTAGAGTCTGTGTTCCTGGATAGGACACCTATGTTAAATCACTGACCCATTGCTCAGAGACCATGGAGGAAGAGGAGGCAGAATGATTGTAAAAGCCAGGCTTGTTATGTGCACATAATGAAATAGAGGCTTTCAGGCCCTGGGATCTTGCTCATGTGAACTTACAACAATGGTGTTGGCATGCAGAAGACGTATGCTGACTCAATCAGACAAAAAGCCAGCATAGAACTGGGGCCATGGGCCTCAACCTTAGCCAGGAAACTGTTGGCAACAGATTACTGAAGCATTAAGGAGAGTCCATATTCTTTATTTTTATTTTTTTTAATTTATTTATTTTCTATGTGTATGAATGTACTGTCTGCATGTAGGTTTGTGCACCAGTGTCGTGCAGTGCTGCGGAGGTCAGAAGAGGGTATCAGATTCCCCTGGAACTGGAGTTCTCCTGGAATTGGAGTTACAGATGGTTCTTAGTCGCCATGTGGGTGCTGGGGATCGAACCCGGGTCCTCTGCAAGAGCCATCGGTGCTCTTAACCACTAGGCTATCTCTTCAGCCCCAAGAGTCCATATTCTTTTTTTTTTTATT
The DNA here is from genome assembly GCA_009823505.1 of Rhizomys pruinosus. Lineage (NCBI taxonomy): Eukaryota > Metazoa > Chordata > Mammalia > Rodentia > Spalacidae > Rhizomys > Rhizomys pruinosus. The sequence continues at coordinate 1,907,261 of VZQC01001595.1, read as the reverse complement.
TAATTTTTATTGATGGTTTGTGCATTTCATACATCATTTTCCAATTCAGATCAGGCATATTTCCCTTTCCCTTCCCGCCCACCCCACCCCCCCCCCTGATCATGTATTCTGCTGTAACTGTCTTGCATCTTTCTCTGTTTTTTGTTTTTTTTTTTCATTTTTTAGCTATAAGTGATAATCCATGAGTATAAGCATCCTTCGTGCAAAACCAATCTACAGACTGTTGTGCCCAAACCCCCACAGTCCCACCATTCAGTGGGGGGGTGACAGGTTGTTTGTTCAATCAAGTTGATCAAATGAGTGTCCAGACTACATCGCTGTAGTTTCACCGTTCACCCCAATCGCAGCCTTTACATTCTACCACGCCCCTTCTTCCGCAGATTGTTCCCTAGGCTTAGAAAAGGGGCACAGGTGGATGAGAAGTAAAACTGTCCTCTCTCTCTGGAGCTGTTGACTTGGATTCTGGTCAATTCTGTCTGTTTCCTTTCATGGGCTGACAGTTTGTTCAGGAGTAACCTTTCGATCCTACTAATGAAGCACAAGCAATTAGATATATAGGTATTTAAGCAGCACTAATAGTTATGGTAGGTTACTTTGGCATAGACACATATGTTTCGATGATATGTTAATCCATGAATTACATTTTTACCCCCTGATAAATATGACAGGTCTTACTGTGGCTTATAACATCTCCAGAGTCCATATTCTTTAATAGAGTAACTCTAGATAGGCTGACTAGAGTCCAACAGGTAAACTTGAACCAAGGGACATCTGTGTGCAAATATTTGACCAGATAGGCCTTAGCATATATGACAGAATACAAGAAATCTAGGGGGGAGATATGGGTCATGTGGATGGTGGAAGGGTCTAAATTTGATTCATATCTATTATACAAAATTCAGAAAACCACAATCAAATGGACATTAAAATATTTTATTTATTATTTTTATCTTATATGTATAAGTATATTGCCCACATGTATATGCCATGCAGTGCCAGCAGAAAGCATTGGATCCCTGAAACTGGAGTTATAAAAGGTTTTTAGCTGCTGTGTGAGTGCTGGGAACCAAAGCCAGGTCTTCTGCAAAAGCAGCTAGTACTCTAACCACTGAGTAACCTCTACAGTCTCAATCATAAAGCAAATTTTTACATATATGCTTGGAAGGGCCTTTCTCACCCAGTCCCTACCTGTCTATTTAATGTCGCTCTGTCCACTTCAGCTGCACTGGCTTTCTTGCAGGCCTTCAGTTTTGTTCTACTTCTGCTTTCATAGAGGGACAGATGGGGTATGCATCTCTTTTATTATGCTGGTTGTTACTTAGTGTTCAGATATTAAGTTTGGTTCATTTCCTTGGTGCACCTTCTATCAGTAGATTTTTTTATGGCACAGTATGATTTCTTTTGTCATGCTTTGAGCAATTCAATTATTTTTAAAATGTATTTATTTTTATTTTATGTGTATGGATGTTTGCCTGCATGTAAGTGCATCTGTGTGGGCAGTGTCCACAGAAGCCAGAAAAGGATGTTAAATCTCTTGGACTTAAGGGTTGTTAACCCCTACATGGGTGGTAGGAGCTGAACTTTAGTCCTCTGTAAAAGCAACCAGTGCTCTTAGCTGATGAATAATCTCTCCAGTCCTAATTTGATTTCTTGATCAAGTTATTTAATTAGTCACATTATTCACACATGATGGAGTTTGTTAGATAAAAAATAAAGCATGGATGCCCTGGTCATATTTATAATGCAGGAACTAAGTCCCAGTCTGCAGTCCACTTGGATTTCTGACATGACCTGAATGGTAAGGCTAATGCATGAATATATCAACTGATGGATCCTAAACCAAACAGAAACTAATGGAAGATTTGTTGTGGAAAGGAGAATAATGATAAGGGAGAGTTGACGGAGGCTATAGGTATAGGGGTAATCTTTGGAAGCTAGAAATTATAGAGAGTTAGTGAAGAAAGGCATTAGGAGGTGGGAAATTAAAAAAGAGTAGACATGACCTTTCGGGGATAGAAATTTAGGTAATTTAACTGAGTTAAGCCTTATAGTTAGATTATTTTAAACATTGGAGGTGATATTGCCAGTAAAAGATCAGTCCATACATATGGACTCTGGAATATCAGACCATGTGAGGTGCCTGATTAACAGCATGTGAGAGGGGTATATTAATTAGGAAAAGTATCAAAATACAGTTTATATTTATGAACTATTAATTACCCATTTGAAGGTTTAAGAGCTAGGAAGTTTGAAAAAATATATAGAGATATGCATATATGCATATGTGTTTGTGTATGTGTGCGTGCGTGTAAGCCTGCACTGAGAGCATACATTTGGAAAGGAGATAGATCATCAAAAGGAAGAAAGCGAACTTAAAGAAAGAAGGGGGAGGGGGCTGGAGAGATGGCCTAGTGGTTAAGAGCGCCGACTGCTCTTGCAGAGGACCCGGGTTCGATCCCCAGCACCCACATGGCGGCTGAGAGCCGTCTGAAACTCCAATTCCAGGAGAACTCCAGTTCCAGGGGAGTCCGACACCCTCTTCTGACCTCTGCGGCGTTGCACGTCACGGGTGCACAGACTTGCATGCAGACAATACATTCATACACATACGGAAATAAATAAAATAAAAAAAAAGAAAGAAGGGGGAATAAAGAGGGTAAAAAATACATGTGAAAAGAAAGCAGGGAACTACCTGGGGGAAGGAAACCAGCCAGAATGGAGCAAGGGTCACTGAGAGGGCAGTGGAGCCATGAGATGAACAAAAGCAAGATAAAATGACAAATTGGTGTGAAAATGGCATACTAAAATACATTAATTTGGTGTGCAAACCTAAAAAGTTAATTAAAATAGCTTAATGTTTGTGTAATAAACATTATGTATAATGGAAAAGCTGTTTTCTCAGATTAGGATGCTTCAGACCTCAATATTGACTTCCTCAGCAGCTGCTCTGGTATACGCTCCCAGCAGCAGTGAAGAAGGGCCACTTTCCCCACAGTCATACCAGCAGTTATTGTCCTTTGCTGTCTTGATTCCAACTGGTGTGAGATAGAATCCATTTCTATTTACATTTTTCTGATAGCTAAGGATGTTGAACACTTGTCCAAATATATGTTGGCCATATGTATGTCTTCTTTCAGTAACTGACTCTTGTTACTGGCTCACTGGTTGGAAGATAGGAGATTTTGAAGTTTAAGTTCTATATGCATATGTGCATAAGTCAAGAAACTAGGACTAGGACAGGAACCAAAAAGGGGAAGAAAACTTTAAAGAGTGTGGGGATGGAATGCAAGAGGTGGGCCATTTGAAAGAAGAGGAATGAGCCTCAGGGTTACAGAAAGACTCGAAAGGAAGTAGAGGAGGATTGATAAGAAGATGAATATGTTTGAAAATGCCATTAAATACCTCTTCTGAATTCCTTGTGCATTCCACAACACAGATGCACTTAACCAGCATGCAGACAATGCACACATACACATAACCATAGTAAATAAAATATGTTTTTAAATTTACAAAATATAAAGTAATAATTACATAAACTATTCTGACTAACCAGAACAATTTACTGTTATTATTCTGGTAAATTATTTAGGAAATAAAAACAAATAATGGAAGCTGGTGAGATGGTACGGGGGTTAAAAGCACTCACTGCCCTTCCAGTGGACCTGAGTTTGTTTCCTGGCATGCACATGGTAGCTAACATCCATCCATAACTCTGATGTCTCTGGCCTCCAAGGCACCGAGCCAAGCACATGGTGCACTTCCATGCATGTAACACTCATTAAAGCAAGTAAAAACTTGCCCCCAACAAATGCTGTCAATGGCTTATAAATGTCTCTGTCTAAGTCAGAATGATGAAGCTACTTCCATGTTCTCTTGGCTTCTCATTCCTTCTTTAGTTGGTTTATACGCATGGATTCATGCAAAAATGGTGTAATAAGAATTCTGCTGATATGCACCTAGCTCCTACTTTCCTTTTTCTATGTTTATCTTCTGTGTGACATGGATTCAATAGGATCCAAAGTAAAAATTCAAATGGAGTTGATTATTCCCCTTTTTCTCTATTTCACTGTTTTGGTTTGGGGGGGTTGTTCTGTTTTATTGTGATTTGCCTTGATGGCTTTGGTGACCTTTTCTATGTTTGAGCAAACATTCACTAAATTTTCATCCTGTGATTAAGAGGCAGTTATTATGCACCTTGTTTGACATGGTCATTACTTAATGCTCACTTAACAAAATTCTACAAGACCAAATTATCACAGTGGGTGAAGGAACAGATGGCCAGCTGGCCAGAATCCATGCCTGCTTTGTTTTATGCTTTCTCAAGTCTGTCACAAAGAAGCCACTTGTGTAACCTGAGGAGGCTGTCCAAACAGCAACTGGCTTCTCCAGCTGTGCTTCAGTGTCTTCATCTGTGAAGTCTGTGTCTGTGTAGTTCCCATCTAAGTGCAGCTGGAACAGCTCCTGCAGGGGCCTCTCTGCCTTGTGATTAAGATGGCAGACCTGGAGACAGATACCAAAAACAAAAAATTCCAAAAGAACAAGACATTCCCTACATCTTGCCACTGCTTTCAAGATAAAAATCACCATGCTGGTTTTAATAGAATAAACTCTAGCTTTATAGTATTAATTCATCTATTTTAAACACTCACTAGTTTATAAGATTATACACAATCTGCTTTTTTGCAAATTGCAGCAGACACAACAACAAAAATTTGGTTTAAATTTAAGTCTTGTGGCTTAAAATTGGGTACTATGAATAAAATGGACTACAGAAAATAACTCCATTCTGTAAACCTTAGTTTTTGTTATAGTATATTATAGTAATTTGGCATACATGCTGAAATTATTTTCTCAATCAATTAGCACACATATTTGAAACACTATTAAAATATCTATTTTATTACAGCAAAGCAAAGGTGATCCTTTGTACAAGCTGTTTATAATTGACTCTGAGGGACAAAAAGAGATCTATTGTATAGTTATGAATAAAGCAGTGCACAGTGAGATGCTAAGCTGCAATATAGGCAGCAAGTTGAGTGGGAGCCTGAATAAGATGAAGAGCTGTCAGAGAAAGATTGATGATGAACATGGAAATTCTGTAGTTGCTTAGAGACGCCATGTAACATAGTGAGATTGCCTATGCTCCAGAACCATGGGCTCAGATATTTGTTTATAATAATTCTTATAGAAAATAGTGGTCTCTATCATATCATTAATCCATATCCTCTTCTACTGGCATACAGAAGATTAAAAAATACATAGTAGCTAAAGAAAAAATGACTGATATCTCAGCACTTTGTACTACCTGCTAATATGAATTCTTAAAATTTGTTTCCCTCAGTGACTATCTGGTGAATTCTGAGTCACACACTTAACAGACAAGTCAGGGTTTCATTTGGGAACGACTCTCAGATTAAAGAACTTTGAAAGGATTTTATTCCATTCGTTAAAATACTGAAAGTCTAGTTATTGACTAAGTTGGATGCATTTAAAATTCCTGAAGTTTTCATAGAATTTCTCACACTGAAAATGTGTTCTGTACTTTCCTTGTCCATGTTTCTCTTATATTTTATCAATGCTTATCTCATTGATTAAAGGCTTCAGAATGTGCCTGGGCATTCCACTTACTGAATTTAAAAATGTTAAGACTTCATCTAATATTTCATCTCTTTGATGAGCAAAATTTCCACACAATAAAATCCCTATTTATTGACACATTGTCAAAACCAGTTTTCTTAGTCTTTGAAAGACAATCATGAGATTACATTACTTTGTCTTGTGCTCTATAATAATAACATCATACATTCTTCAGATGGCAAATTTTTTTACTTAACTAAAATATGCCTAGAAATAAAATTTTGTGGGATTCTATACGACAAAGGACATTTTATAAAGCATATGCAATGTGACTACAAAGTAATGCTACAATTGTGTTTGAATAATAAACCATTCTGCGAATTTCCATTATGCAAGTGAGGGCTTAGAAGCTTGTTTTAGCAGGAGTATGAAAGATGCATGAATGGGAGAAGGATGGGAGACTGCTTTATAATAAGCTTATAGCTGCAGCAATAGATCATTTCCCTCTAATTGGTACTCATTTTAAAGTAATAATGTTTAATAAGATATGTACTCACTGGGCCAAATATATATCAACTTCTCTGTCACAGTGATTCATATGTTTATCAACTCAGTACATACAGTGACTTTCTCAGAAAACTGATCATTTGCCATCAGCAAGTCCAACATCTAACAGAAGTTTTGAGTGGATCGAGATTGATCTCAGGAAATCTTTCTTTAATTATCACTTGTATTATGTGGCATCCTGATCTCCTGGATGCTACCTAGGTGAACACTTGTGTATCCTTTCTAGACATGACTCCTATTTTGGAGTACTTTCTTATCTCTATCGTCATCAAAACTTATCACTGCTCAATAATAAGACATATTGTTGTGATAAATATGAACATTTTTAGATAATTCTAATAAAAATAAGAACTCTACAGCCATTAATCAACTCCATTTCAATTAGAAAGTAAATATTCAAGGACTATAGTTGAAGACTGTCACACTCTCCAGAATTTATAAACAGCAGAAAATTCAAAATAACACAAACTTGATGGCTTACACAATCAAAGTGTGCTTTTTCAATTTCCAGATGATGGGAGTCCTGAGGGCCTGTCTCCTTAGTAGGCTCTATTTTTGCTGTCCTCGGTCATGTGTCTCAATATAGTCTCTTATAGGATATCAGTTTTAAGGCCTAAAATATGACTTCACTCAATCTTAATCACTGTTTTCAGTCTCTGTGTCTAGCATGTTCACTTATAAAAATCCTGAAGATGATGGTACTGTTGTATTTTGTGTATGAAATATCATTTAAAAGACCCATGAGTTAATGATATTGCTCCTAAATGATGAGTCCAGTCCTTGAGAAATGATTGGGACACTCAGGTTTTTTTTTTCATTGAAGGGGATATCTCCCCAAGGTCATCATCCTTGATAATTCTTAGCCACCATAAGGTGACTCTATTTTACTTAAGATCTCTCTGCCACAATGTTCTGCCTCATCTTAAGCTCATGTAAATACGGTAAAGCAATCAGAGACTGAAAACTCTGAAATCGTAGGCTGAAAATATCTTTGCTACTTAAAATGTTATATTAGTTTTTTTCTTCATTGAGGAAAAGTCTAACTACCATAGGCATCAGTATATGAATTTCAGCAGAACACAATTGGTAATTCATAAGGTCTATGGGGGATATAATCAATTAAACATTCTGTTATGAAATTTAGCATAAGCCACAGATTTCAGACTTTTGTAAAAGAAACAATAGAGGAAAGGAGGGAATAGAGAAGATGCATCTGGAGACAGGCAGAGATCAGCATGCTGTTTCTAATGACCACAGGATAGAGGATACCTGGAGTACTCGGAAGTGGAAGAACCAGAAGAAATTTCAGAGTATGGCTCAAATGATACCGTGGCTTGAGATCTCTAGCTTCCAGTGCACAGAAGGAAAGTATCTGTGTTTTAAGCTTTTAGAGTGAGTGGAAATATGTTATACTAGTCCTGGCAATGACTACAAATCAGTAGAGCATACTATGGAAGCACTGGTCATCCCAGAAACTCCTGCAGATACCTGAACATAGAATCCAATATCAATTCTGACACAGGCAGTTTATCAACTTGTAGTGGGGGGAGGGGGAAACTGCTTAGTTCTACATTATTATTTACACAATCTCTCTTAAAGATTGCATAGATTAAGTAAAGATATTGTTAATCTTGCTGATTTTCCTCAATAATGGAGTCTTTTTTATTTTTATTTAGAGCAATTCTGTTTTTGAACACAAGGTATTCTTGGTAAGGTTTATTTCCCAGAAGAACTGGATTTTCATATATATACATATACAAATAATACAAAGAAGAAAAGAAAATTCACATGAACATGTCTCTAATAATTTCTTGATTTCAACTAGTTTTAAAATGGAATGACCATGGTTCAAAATGGCAACTACCAAAATATTCAAATATTATTAAATGTAATCCCAACACTATGAGAGCACTTTAGTAAAAATTTAAAAGCAGAGTGCGCTTTTGGCTCATAGCTATTTCGATTTATTTGTCCTACTAAAACAACCATGCTTTTTAATGACTTTTATTGCCATCTCTTTATTATATCATCTCAAATGTACATTTACTTTTAATCCTTAACTGTCACTATTTTGGAATCATCTTCTATAAACCTTAACAATTCTGAATGTGCATTTTCCCAAGTGTTTTAAGACATTTAGTTCCTAATATTCTCTGTATGTTCTATCCAGCAGTCATGATCTGGAGCAGAGTGCTGACTGTGTGAGAAGCTGATTGTGATATACATATAAAAATAACTTTAACTCTGTTATTGGAATTGTGAAGACTGGAAGCAAAAGAAAATAGAAAATTATACCAATCTGATGTTTTGTGAGCAATTAATCTTTTTGTCATACTGATATGAGCTTGCATATAGATGCCTGGAAAGCAAGCTGCTGTTTATTAATATTGATCACATGCTGTCCCCATTGTTTTAGTAGTGACTTAAAATATACTGTCAAAAGTACTACAGCATTGATTTAAAAAACCTCATGGATGACTTTTGGCTCTTGAAGTTTCATTTATAACTTTATGTGCCAAGAGTCATATTACATTACCAAACTTTTTTGTTTGGAAAGCTAGTTTTTTTATGATAGATTTTTATGAATACTCACCAGAATTGAAGCTTACAGTCACCACTCTGTATATTTCAGTGTGTCTATAATACCCAAAGACAAACTGGTTTAAAGAAACTTTTCCATTAGGAAAGAATTGAGATCAGTTTGTATGTCATCTTTTTGTTGCTGGAAGTTCTAAGTGGGTCAAAGATATGAAATTGATTTCAAACTTTGTTTTGTCATTGAATTGTTTTCAAGATATGCATAGGTTACCTTTATCAGTGCTAAGAAATTACAGGGGATATTTAGAAGTTACTTCAAATATAATAAAGTTGAGCTTGATGTTAACACTATATATATATATATATATATATATATATATATAATGAAGACTTTAAATAGAGATGTAAAATGGCTACACTTCATATATGAATGCATGAAAGTGAAACAATAAATTTAAAAGTCATTGAAGGTTTTGAACAGAGGGTTCAGCAGTTAACAGTACTAGCTGCTCTTGAAGAGGACCTATGTTTGGGTCTCACCATCCACATGGCAGCTAACAACCATTTATAACTTCAAGTCTAAGGAATGTGACATCTTCTCCTGGCCTCCATGACATGAGTGCAGTGCCATATATGCACATAAAATGAAAATAAATAAATCAAAAAATTAAGGACATTTACTAATGTTCCAGAAGAAAATACCAGAGTTAAATTTCCAAAAACCTTTATGTAAATAATGAAATGTATTTGCAGTGTATGCCATTCATGGTAAAGGATAACTCTTAAAAAAAAAAAGAAAAAAAAAGCTGGGCATAGTGGCGCACGCCTTTAATCCTAGCACTTGGGAGGCAGAGGCAGGCGAATCTTTGTGAGTTCAAGGCCAGCGTGGTGTACAGACTGAGTTCCAGGATAGCTGGGGCTACAGGGAGACCCTGTCTCGAAAAGACCAAAAAAAAAAAAAAATTTCCTTTAAAACAGCTGTACAAACTGGAAAGTTAAGTGTATTCTGATGCCACAAACTTAGTCTTTCCGCTGCTTCGATTTTAATTACACTCAAAGCATTTATCACATATTACTAGCAGAGTATCCATTGCATAACAGATGCCTAATGAATAAATATTATTTAATTTTAAATTAGTAGGGGTCTCTCCAGTTCTGGCTTCGTTTGCTGTGATAAAACACTGACTAAAAACAAGTTGCAGAAGAAAGAGAAACATTCATTTTACTCATCCAAGTGTCAATCCATCACTGAGGGAAGCCAAAGCAGGAACTGAAACACGAAGCAGAGAATTCTGCTTACTGGCTTGCTCTTCTGACCTGTGCTCAGCCTGCTTTGTTATACAGTGGTGCACCACTTGCCCCAGGATGGCACCAATCACCAGGAGCATATCATTCAACAATCTCAACAGTCAGGAAAATATTTCACAGACATGGCCACAGGCCAATCTGATAGAGAAAATTTCCCAATTGAGGTACTTTGTTTCAAGGTGTATCAAGCTGACAACTGACACTATCCAGCACAAATCTTTATTTCAGGATCAATTTCATTCCTATCAGTACAGAAGAAGCAAGACTATGTACGAAAAGTAGTTGCTTTATTTATTAGTTTATCAAGACTTTAAAATAAATCTTTCAGTATCAGAACACAAAGATTTTCAGGATCACTAAATTTCATGTAATTAAACTCCTTATAACTTGCAGAAATGTTATACAGAAATTATTACTAAATATTGAAATAGTCAATTGTTACTATTTAATTTTAAATGCAAAATAGCTTTAACCACCAAGCAAATTTTATCTTTATGTACTAGGCTATTTTATGATTATTTCTCTTTGGTCATACTTAGTAAATTGCTTTATTTATAAAGGGATAGTCTGAGTAACAAACTAAAGCACTGTTAATACGAGTGTACAAAGTTACATCTTTTCATATTTGACAAAGAATTATGATGTATATACTAATTTTGAGAAAAAGCACATACCAATAGTCATCTCCACATAGTTCATTACAGCAATCTTTTTAAAATTTTTTTTAAATTTTATTTATTTCTGTATGTGTATGAATGTACTGTCTGCATGCAAGTTTGTGCACCCGTGTTGTGCAATGCTGCGGAGGTCAGAAGAGGGTCTTGGATTCCCCTGGAACTGGAGTTCTCCTGCAATTGGAGTTTCGGATGGTTCTCGGCCACCATGTGGGTGCTGGGGATCGAACCCGGGTCCTCTGTAAGAGTGGTCGGTGCTCTTAACCACTAGGCCATCTCTCCAGCCCCATTACAGCAATCTTAAAGCTTGCTTCAACCATATTAGAGAGAAATAACTGTAGAACCCAATTATATATTTAAAAGGCTCAAAGTTTGAAAAGTTCAGAAAACTTATGAAAACTACCCACATTAATTACTAAGAGAAAAGACAAATGTTGCTGATTTCTTGTGGAAGTAAATTTAAAATAAGGTTTGGGCCACAGCTGTCATTGCCATCACTTATTATTGTCATGGAGTCATTTATTGAGAATGTATCAAAAATCTGCGTATCAAACAGACTTTACCCATATCAATATGAAATTTATGCTCTTAAAAAGAAAAAAAGATAGAAAATCACCCATTTTCATTATCTAGACTATACAATGAGCACTGCCACAAAGTATGTGTGAGACATGTAGAAACTGGGGCTAGAAAGATGAAACAGTGGTTAAGAGTGATTGTAATATAATCATGAGAACTGATCTTCAAATCCCAGCACTCAAATAACAAGCCAGACATCCTTGAAAATGCCTGCAACTCCAGCTCAGAGATTTTTTGGGTCTTGCTGGCTTCTAGCCTAACTAAGTAATAATGAACCCTAGGTTCAGTGAGGCACCTAACCCAAAAGAAATGAAATATGGTAAAGGAGGGCATGAGGCGCTCTTCTCTGGCCTCTGCATATGTGCACAGACAGCCCCGACTAATTATATGCATCCATGTACACGTACATACAGAATCCACTTATATATAAATGAATCTTTAAAGTAGATAGAAGCAGTCTTATAATTACAATAATAAAGTAGATAGAAGCAGTCTTATAATTACAATAATAAATTAGAAAAAGTGAATTCAAACTTTGTAAAAAGGAATTATATTATTGTTAGTTTAGACTACCTATAGCTGTAATGTCTAGTATTCCCTGTTCGAAGTTTTCAAAAAACTCCGAAATGCTTCTATTCAGAGAGTCTTTGGGGATGTTTCATTATTTATAAGAATACACTTAGTGAATTCATGCTGCTTCTGTTTACATCTGTCATAACTAACATTAACTCACAGATTGAGAGCCTGAGAGCAAGCACGGCTTGGTATAAAGATTGTTGGCTTTGTAGTCATGCACAGAGAGATAAAATCTTTGCTTTTTAATTAGATACCGTTTTATAAAATCTGCAAACATGTTTACTTGCTCCAAAACCAGGACATATTCCTGCAGGCAACGTAAAGAAAAATTATGCACATAAGATTCCCAGAAAAGCTAAACTCTCATCCTATTTTATTTACTTCACCCTTGTGAAGAGAAATAGCTATCAAAGCCTCTGTACCTATAATGTTTTCTAAAGCTCTGATGTCAGCTGAAGTGTTAATAACTTTTGGGATGCAAAATAAAAGAGTTCCAACGCACTAACTCTCATCTTTAGGGAACCAGTGGCGGAACTAAAAATTCTGCACAGACTTCACCTATGTTCTCAAAGATTTCCCAGAATATTTAGGTTTTAAGTTACCTCAGTCATCTTATTCTCAGGTTCCTGTATCCAGTAGAAGCCCCTTCATGCCTAGCAATACTTCTTCCCTTCTGCTGAAATGAGCAGGAAAATGCCACCGCTTTGGCTTTCTCAAACACAAACCATAGGCTTGTGTACTTAGATGACTTTAGTGGAGAGCTAGATCTCTTATAAACCCAACACAGCATCTGTGAAAATAACTTAAACATGAATTGTGAGCATTGGATTCCTTACTAGCTACTTTTCTTGACATATTACACCACTCAGGACTCTGTCTATTGCTCTTTCCTAAAGGCTTTATTTCTCTCCCTCATATTGGTCCCATTTTTCTTCAGTTCTACCCTGTGTCAACTGATCAGTTGAACTCACCTGGTCTCACCTTCCTGCCCATCTACTTTTCCAAAGATAAGTAATACGTGGATCTCATCCACCCTCCAATGCACACGATCAGTTTTAGGGAAAAGTCTTGCATTTCAAATTATTTTTACTAGTGTGCTATGGAGTTCTATAAGCATAAATGAATATATGTGGGTTTTTGTTCTCTCTGAAACAATAAATCCTCTCTCTTGATAAGAGCTATATCAGTTTGGTTTTGATAACTGCTTTTATCATCCATGGCGTAATTCCTTAAATCCAATTTTCTTCATACATTATATTTTTAGATATTAATGAATTCTTTTTGTACTTTTATTGAAGTTTTGTGTATCATTACTGAATTCTTATCAGGTTATGTTCTCTTATAAGATAAATTGAGAGATTGGGATAGATGATTTCTTTAGTTCCTAATGCATTTAAAATAGTGAAATCTTTCTAGCAGGGGGGGCTTGTATGTTCAATCAAGTTGATCAAATGAGTGTCCAGTCTATATTGTTGTAGTTTCACCATTCACCCCAATCGCAGCCCTTACATTCTACCGCGCCTCCTCTTCCACAGATTGTTCCCTAGGCTTAGAAAAGGGGCACAGGTGGATGAGATGCAAAACACTCTACTTTCTCTGGAGCTGTTGTCTTGGTCTCTAGTCAATTCTGCCTGTTTTCTTTCATGGGCTGCCAGCTTGTCCAGGCATAACCTTTCAATCCTACTAATGAAGCACATGCAATTAGATATATAGGTATTTAAACAGTAGAATATACAGCCTTTCGGTCCTACCAATGAAGCACTCGCAATTGGATATATAGGTATTTAAACATTACTAATTGTTATGGCAGGTTACTTTGGTATAGACACAGATGTTTGGATGGTATGCTAATCCATGTATTACATTTTCTTCTGTTAAGTATGACAGGGTCATCGTGTGGTTTATAACATCTAACCATTAGAGGATGTAAGCTTGTGGCATCAGCCGTGGGTTATTCCTCCAAGGAGAGAGCCAATAGCCAATTAGATTTGGGATATACAGGCATATGGCTGCCACTGCTGCACAGTATTTCCAGGCAGATGAGGTGTAGCTGGTGCTGACGGAGGGGTCTTGCTTGACTCAAGGAGAACTATATTTGCTTTATTGGTTTAGTGGCCTTTGGTAACAGTCTCTGGCATTCCAGAGACCATCCGTATGGATGGTGGGAACCATGAGCTGTGTGGGTTTGGGCACAACTGCTCGCAAATTGGTTTTACATGAAGGATGCTTGTACTCACAAACTATCACTTATTGTTAAAAAAAAAATGAAAACAAAACAACAACAACAACAAAAAACCAGAAAGATGCAGAAAAGTTACGGCAGAATGCATGATCTGGGATGGGTAGGGGTAGGGTGGGGTGAAGAGAAGGGGATATACGCCTGAACTGAATTGGAAAATGATGTATGAAATACACAAAGCATCAATAAAAAATTAATTAATAAAAAAATAGTGAAATCTTTTGAATGTATATATTTGTTTATAAGTTCTATAGCTATCAATTAGCAGTTAGTTTAAACATTTTTAAGAGAATTGATCCATCTAAACACTTAATATCATGTTTACTTCGTTCTCCCCTAGAATCACAGTTTTGAAGTCTGAATTCCAGATGCATCACTGGGGAATATTGATTTGAGACATAGTGTCAGATGATTCTAACCTCCAGCTCTTAACAACAAAAAATTGTATAAAAGAATTACAAACACCTCACTCCACTGTTGTGAGGAACAGAAAAAAGTATTTAAGTAAAACATTTTTTCATCACTATACACTATTAAATATTAATTTAAAAATATATGCATTTATGTGTGACTCTTTGGAATGTATTTAAGTGCATTAGTGGATGTGATGGCCTCAAAGACTGGAAGAGGATGGCAGAATTGCGGATGTTGTTAGCTGACATGTGGTTCCTGGGAACTGAACCTGGGTCCTCAATAAGAGCATCCAGTGCTGGGGGCTGGAGAGATGGCCTAGCAGTTAAGAGCGCCGACCCCGGTTCGACCCCCAGCACCTACATGGTGACTGAGAACCATCTTTAACTCCAGTTCCAGGGGAATCTGACCCCAGAATCTGATGCCCTCTTCTGACCTCCGCAGCATTGCAGGACATGGGTGCACAGACCTACATGCAGACAGTACATTCATACACATAATAATAAAATAAATGAAATTTTAAAAAAGAGCATCCAATGCTCTTAACCTCGGAGTCATCATTCTAGCCAATTTAAATATTAATTTTTTAAAAGAAGAGAAACAAAAATAGAGCTACAATGTTTAGCGAGATTTGCAAATTTTAGAAATAGAAGAAAAGGATGTAAGTCATTCTAAATTTGGTCATAGGTCTTGCACTTTCCTCGAATAGTGACAAGGTGTCACCCATTGGGAAACATAATCTAATTTATATGCACTGCGTGACAGTAAACTGCTTATTTCAATAGATGTATTATTTTAACAATATTGTAGCATATATTTGAGGTTTATAACAATGTTATGGGACACATTTATTTACTGAAATTGTTACTACTATGACATAGGTCACTATACCTATCATCCTATATAATGTCATTTTCACAACAGAACCTTAGAACTACTTAATCAAAATTGTCACTATAATTCAACATTAGTTCTCCTGTTGCACATTCCTCAGAGTTACTCCAATTTCTCCTCAGTCTTCTCATACTGAAGAAGATGGGTGTGCATAGGTAATATGGAGCTGCAACACTGGTTGCCATTCCAAGTTCATCATTATTAGGCTTACCCACTCATGAATTTCAAACAGTTTAAATGAAAATAAGTGGAATATATTTTTGTCTATGAAGGTTCTAGAAGAAGGAATATAATGACGCCACTTTTTCTAATGAACAACAAAGTTACCCAATCCCACCCCTGTCAAATGCTAATGTCCAGTTGCCCCAAGTAAATATGATGAATATTCTTTTCACCCTCAATGTCTATATATGGCTGGACCCATATTCCACCTATCCTTTGTTGTACTCCATGAACAACCTTGTCTGACAGAACTTCTATCAGTTGCCCTGGGTTATCGCCATCATTGTGTCATACCTTATGCTTTGTTTCTGGTTTCAGATGAAAGCACTTGCTTCTTGCTCAGCTGATTTTCCATGACTCTAGAATTTACTCTTAATACACTGTCAGGCACTTTGCTTTACTAGTCTCACATTTCTTTCCTAATATGCACTTCTCACTTCATTTTCAGTGAGTTTTCCCCTCACAAGTGTGTTCCATTCCCTGTATTTCAATAAAAATAAAGAGGAACTTAGAGAAATTTTAATTTTTGTTGCTTGAACCTTTTATTTTTCCAGGGAGAGATTTTCATTCCTTTAACTAGACTCTTTTCCTTGCTTTCTTCACAATTTCAACTTTGGATAGCGTCCTTACTCAACATACTCCAAGCAGCTGTCATGTAGAATATTGTGCTGAATGCTTATGATAGACAAAGGAGATTTGGAAAGCTGGAGTAGGTGTAAGTTCCTCAGATTGTGACATAAGCCCATCACTTCATAAAGAAGTACACAATGAAAAATGAAGCCATTGCTTAGAAAAAGAAACTGCAAACAGACAGAATTTTCAAGTAGAGCTCAGCTATACTACTGAAACATCCCACAGAGCAGAATGTGTGCTTGAGGTGATCTGCACCAGGCAGGACTGGCCCAGTTTGACACCCAGTGGTGCTGTACCGTCTCCTGGGTAGTGTGACCTGGAATGAACACTGTTTCAGCAGATCCTACAGAGCAGTGGGAGTATGCTGCCAGATAATCACAGTTTTAACAGCTAGCTATACCCAGGGAGATCTCAAAATGATGCTATTTCCTGACATTGATTCAGTCTCTGTTGAACTTACATTCTCAAAGCCTAAAACTGATTACCATCACCTCTTATCCAAATATGAAACATTGAATGTACTACTCTGTTTAGGATAGTCTAAAAAGGTTTCTCCAGAGATATACAACACCTCAAATTTATGAATAGTCTGCACAACCATTACAAACAGCTATCCACTTGACTTGCTCTATATTGTTATATTCAGAAGCTATTTGAATCAGTAAGGTTAAAAGTTTTTCAGAATCTGTAATTCAGTATTCAGTGTTCAACAGGCACAAGATATTCTAGAGTTCAGAAGCCTTGATAGTAATAATTGAATCGGAGTTCTTTTTAGGGCACATTTGTGGCTGGTACTGTTCTGCATATTTTAATATATAAACTTTTTCTGTAGAGCATAACCCCTGTTGTAAATTTTATTGTATTAATATTTGGAAGAAGGCTAAAATGAGGTAAAATAAAAAATTAAATAAATGCCAAACATCACATGACTAAAAGACAACTCTCTGTAGTCAATCCCAGGTCGCTGGTGCTCAGAGTTCATACAGCTAGTACAATTCCTGGAATAAAAGTGCCAAGAATAAGATTGCCAGTTGCAAAATGTTTACCTACTTCTTCTACTAAGCAGATGCATCATGAAGCATTTTTCCTGTCTTTCAGGTCCCTGCATTCCCAATCCATGCCATAACGGAGGAACCTGTGAAATAAGTGAAGCATATCGAGGAGACACATTCATAGGCTATGCTTGTAAATGTCCCCGAGGATTTAAAGGGATTCATTGTCAGCACAGTGAGTTATTCCTATTCATTGTATTTTTATTATTATTGATCAATATGTACAAGTCATTACCTTTCTTGTTTATGGTTGAGTCACAGAATCTTCAAGCAGCATGAAGCCTGGGCCTTCAGCTCCTGCTGCTTCTCTCCATAGTGTGTGCCTGGGCTCCAGCTGTGGACTGTTAGTAACCCCACTGGAACATGGGGCCAGTAATCTAGAGGCTAGTCTTTTCTATCATTGGCAGGTAGATTATCAATATGTTGCTTTTCATTTTAAAATGATCTTTATCTCTCTTTTTTCATTGTATTTATCTTAAAAATACATTATTCAAGCATCCCATAAAAATATTCTGGTGACTAGGTTTACAAGATAATACCTAAAAAGAAAGTTTCTGGTCTACATGACTTAATATGTAACCCGCCTTCTCCTTTTTGCTTTTTAGTATTTTAGTGTAAAAAATATCTTTAAAAGTTCAGCAAGCACACCATGTGTGCTTTCTTGCCTCTGTTTTTATTTTTCCTGTGGTAATTTCACCTTAGAAGTGAATCTAATCACAAATGCTCACTGAGTAGCATAGGAATTTACCTACTGGTGATTCCAGCATGCCGAAAGGCCACAGTAAACTCTGAAATGTTGAAGAAGGCCCAAGGTTCTGATCAGGGCCACAGGAGTAGACACTGAAGAGCAGCATGTGGTAGGGAAAGTGGAGAAGGACTATTTGAGCCATGACTTCTAAAGTGACACCTAGGACTGGGGAGCTGGGAACAAGCACAACAAATAGGAAGTTTTCAACCCAAGCCAGGTTTCCAGCCCCCATAAGCAAGGGTCGTGTTTCTGGCCGCAGTTTCTGGACTCAGTTTGGAAGAATCTTATATTTTCTTAGAGTCTTTCCATGGTGAGAAGTTCATAGAACATCTGGAGAAGATTATTGTAGGACCTGAACAATATTGCTCCTTACAACTGTCACCTAACTAACCTTCCTGATGATCTCTAAATCTCAGGTCATCAACAAGAAAATGAGAGGGTATAGAATTTTTTTTTTAGGCTAAGTTCAAAGTACTGGGGTTGATTCTTCTTGAAGGCATGATTATTCACACAAATCTTTCTTTACACAGGAATATCTCAAAACAGCACTAGAGACTGAGATGGTGACATAACATATTAGGTCCCTTGTTAGTCACTTAAACCTAGGAAGAAAATATTCTAATCACTTATTTAATTAAACAGTTAATATGTGTTGTCAGGTATAGGGTCCAGAAAGACAGTCTATCTGTACCCTCAACTCAAATCTAAGCTTCTTTTATACAGTACATATCCAGGATCTTCCTGAAAAGAAGAACCATACTTTTATGATGGACTTGTCCAGTGCCACAGATTATAATACACAATGCAGCCAAGCGTGGTGGCACACGCCTTTAATCCTAGCACTAGGGAGGCAGAGGCAGGTGGATCTTTGTGAGTTCAAGGCCAGCCTGGTCTACAGAGTGAGTTCCAGGTCAGCTGGGGCTACAGGGAGACCCTGTCTCAAAAAGACCAAAAAAAAAAAAAAGTACACAATGCAAATTATCCTCATTTCTTTTTTTTTTAAATTTTTTCCCTATTGAGCAAATGAGAATACCTACAGGCAGAGTTTTGCTATTAGAAGAAATCCCAAAAGAGTTTTAGTAGGGCAGCTTTTGGAAAGCATGTGTAGAGCTCTAATGTGACTTATATTTCAGGTCATTTAACTGTCTCACCCTGACAAAGAGTTGAAGTAATGTGAAGTTGGGGTTTTCCATTAAACAAAAGACTGGGAAACTCCAAATCATGTTTCACTGGATAAAATCTATGTAACAGAATTATTTTCACAACTATAGGATTTGTTTTCCTCATACTGTTAAAGTTAGTTTTGTTTCTTTCAATTATATTTTGTGATCTAGAAGTCATATGGTGACATGAAGTCATCATTTATTTTTCCACAGTAAGTTACTATGGAAAGTTGCAAGTGGAGAATTGTCCATGCCCTTGTCCCACATAAAATTCATCCATGTGGACTACTGGAATTTGGATCTAGGGCAGAGCATTCTTGCTCTCGTTCTCCATGGTGAGACATACACACCTTCTCTCACATGCCCATAACATAATAAGCTCAAATCTCATATTGTTTTGTTAAGTTTCCAGTCTTATTTTGAAGCACAAAGAAACTCTCCCCTTTACTATAACTTTTATCTCCAGAACATTAAATTCATCTAAGAATTGGAATGGAAAGTCTGAAGAAGCTGAGGAATTCAATTCAGAACTGGATTTTTTTTTTCTAAGTCACAAGTTGATCTCTAGAGGTATGCATCAACATCAGGAACAAGACAAAAGGAAGAAAGAATATTGGGTTTGGAATCAGTAACTGGGATTTGGGATATGCACTTTACAGTTATTGAATAAGAGTGTTAGAGCTGGTCATTCAACCTCTCCCAATTGAAAACATATAAACTATGGAATTGAACTAGAAATAGATGACCTTGGATTCACATAAGCCAGGGGAGTACTATGAGTAAATGGTAGCTTGCACCCTGTACAAAGGTTATCAAAACTTCTTCTTTACAGATAGAATTGAAAGGAATTATACATTGTGAAGCAGATTTAAAAGTGCTGGTGGCCCAGTGAGATCCTTCAGTTAGGAGAAGTGAGAAAATCACTATTTAATCCCCTTTGCCAGGACTGATAGATTTTTGAATTTACATTTCATTCTTGTAACTGCTTTATGACCCAGATATTCTCTAGAATATCACTGACCAAGATGTAGACATGTGTCAGTATCACCCAGAAGCTTTTTAGGAATACAGATTAATCAAAAATAATATGGTCTCTTATTGATTCTCTCTCTCTCTCTCTCTCTCTCACACACACACACACACATACACACACACATTTAAGAAATAATGCATAAAACTTGAAAAACTTAAATGTGACTATTTCAGTAAAAGAATGATGATTTCTGCTTTCAGTTACATATCAACAGATGACAGGTAAAGCATCTATTAAGGTTTTTGAAAAACAGACTGTTTAAAAGGTCAAAAAATAAGATGTATACAAATACAATAGCAATATTTAATTTAGCAAAAGAATTGAAAATTACTAATCCTACTCTGTATGATAGAATGGAAACTAAATGTGTTTTGGAATATAGATATTTAAAGAACTTCAGTTTTCATGATATGTGCTGGCTAAATTCATAGTTAGTGGCTTTAAAAGCCCTTTTACCAAAGTTACAAATTAAATAAAAACAATTCCAGAGCCAGCATTAATATTATGTATGTATTCCTTTTGATTATTTTTTTTGGTCTTTTCGAGACAGGGTCTCCCTGTAGCACCAGCTATCCTGGAACTCACTCTGTAGACCAGGCTGGCCTTGAACTCACAAAGATCCACCTGCCTCTGCCTCCCAAGTGCTAGGATTAAAGGCCTGTGCCACCATGCCTGGCTAGATTTTTTAAATGCTTATAAATGCTATTAATAAAGTATTTTTAGGTTTACAGCTAAAATGAGCAGACAATACAGAACGTTACCATTTACCTCTACTCCTAGTGTTAGCATTTTGCACTTGTTTAGTACACTGGTAAATGAATTTTGATGCGATATTATTGACCAAAGTCCATTATAAGCACTAGGGTTAACACTTTTTATTATATTGTTTATGGGATTTGATAGAGCATAAATCATGTGTCTACCATTACAGAATCATACAGTATCTTTTTCCTTCCCTAAATAGTCCTTGCATTCTATCCATATCTCTTTTCCTATTTATCTCCCAAACTTTGACAATTGTTGATATTTTTATTGTTCCTTTAGCTATGTCTGTTCCACTATGTACATGGTTTGAATCTTAGTGTGGCTTAGTGAATCTTAGTTTCACATTGATAACTTTTATTTAATATATGATTCAAGATTCCTCTATCTCTTTCTAGTTCATTTTTTTATTGCTAAGACTATTCATTTGGGATTAATTATGTGTTTGGTTTCTTATTTGTCTAGTGAAAGATATTTTGGGTTTTCCTTTTACACATTCAGTCCTGTAAAATTTTACAAGCTTCTTTCCATAGTGGCTGTAGCATTTTTCAGACTCAAGAGCAATGAACAAGACTCTTATCATATCTGTTGTTGGCAGAATATAATATTTTGGCCATTACATGTGCTTTTATTGTATTGAAAAGAGCATGAAGTTGTAGGCGTATAAGAATTTTATAATAATGCTAGTGTTAGATTTGGTGTCAAAGTATCAAATTATATGTTTTTAGAATTACATAGGATTATCTGAATTATACATACAAACATTTAGATATACAAGCAAATTAAAGCATAATAATTGCATGATGAATTAAGCTCGGAAACTGTCTAGATATTAGGCTTCTGAAGGCATTTTTAAGCACAGAAATTTCTGCAAGGAGTGATTGCGTTCAGAGTGTGCTAGAAGTACTCATATTTTGTTTGTTGCCTAGTAACAAATCTAATGCCTTAGAGAAAGACTATTTCTCCATTCCCAGGACTCAGCTCATCTTCCCACTGAAGCATTCAGTGCATTCTTCCCCACCTGTGTACACAGCTCTATGGCTTTCAATTTCTTCCCCTTCAAAGAAGAAAGGTTGGCCTTGTACCCAGCCAGACTCAGGAAGAAAAACAACTGGTTTATTAAAGAAGTAGTCCATGTTATTATATTAGATTTTGCTATACCCTTTTTTTCCAATGGGAAAGCTGTACAGAAATACACAAAATCTAACATTTTCCTCTTTATATATTCTGCTGCCTACTAGAAACCAGTCGGTTTTGATTAATGAATGGATTCATATACTTCAATTCTGTTTATTGGGACCATGAGTCATTTCACTTTTGTAAATAGCAGAGTTCACTTTTATTAGTTATCCAATGATTTTTGCTCTTTCAATAATCATTGTTCATCAAATTAATTATATTTAACAATTACACACTTTATTTAGTAAGTGGAATTGTTAAAACATGTGGATGTCTGGCCCATCTCAGTCCTATTCAGTCAGGCTATGTGGGCAATGTCTTAGATTTAATGCCTTTGAATCTTAAAGTACCCATGTGATCTTTAGCTGGATTATACATAATGACCACCAGCTTACAGACTGATCACTTACCTACATATCTAAGTTGTACTAGAGGAAGCATCCCTTTAAGAGAAGGATTCTGAATTCTACTTGGCTTTTGAGGCAGCTCTTGATCACCCGATAAAACGGTCAGCTATAATTTATCATTCTGACCTTGAGGCTTCTCAAAATATTTCAACTCAATAAAAGTTTACTGTAACTTCACTGAGTTATGTACTGGAAATTACATGTCTGCCTAAACCAGAATTAAAAGAACTCTTCTGTTTTGCCTACCTAAAAATGTTTTTTTGTTAGGATCATATGGGGTAGCTCAGGACCAGCTTTGTAATTTTTATAGTTAGGTATGCCTAATATTTTAATATTTTAAGATATGATGGAAATCACTACCAACTGCCTTATGTATTCTTTCTAAAATTTTTAATTGTATGCCTTATGAAAAAATAATTGTGTATAACAACAAAAACAATTGTGTATAACTCTTCTCTTTTCATGTTTTCTATGTAAGTTTTAATATACTTAAATCACTTGTAATTTTAGCATGATGGTCTTTTCATTTTACCTATCACAGTAGGAATCAATTTGTCATAATAAAAATTAACTTGAAAATTATAAGAAAACTTTTAGCTGGGTTTATTATTAACACCTACATACTTTGAAATATGAATCTTAAATGTTTCAGAAACAGGCATGTCTCTAAACCCAAAGATCTGCTGAATTTCCAAATTCTCCTTCCCACTAGTACCTGTAGATCAATGTGTGGTAATTTAAGTCTATAAGCTTGAGGATCTCAAGTTGCATGAGCATATAATATGAATCACGTACTAATCATGTAGAAATACAGATTTCTTTGGCTCTCCACAGAGATTCCCATGAATAGATTTAATGTTTTGAACAGGTCTGACTGTGCAACAAGTACCATACTGAAATGTCACAATGGTCCTAGAACTTTGGTTCTCAGCCTTGGCACATATTTGAATCATCCAGATACCTCTAAAAACACCGTGCTTGATTCTCAACCCAGGGATTTTGATTCAATGGTATAGGCATTGGAAAATTTAAATTTCTCTCCATATGGTTCTAATGTAAAACAAAGCTTAGATGAAGTATTCTAGAACAATCCTGAAAGGAACTACAGCACCTTAATGGAAATAAGCAGAGAAACACAAAGGGATCCAAAATTAGGATACAGAATTACAAGTCCATTGTGGATATATAATTTCAAAAATGTATTGAATTCTGTTAATTTGTTTTGGTCTTTCTTGAAATGGTGAAAATCAAATTATTGCAAATATCACAAAACTATATCTGCATGTAGACAAGAACTCTTAGTTGACTCAGTAAAAACTCCAGCAAGACAAAGAAGATACCAGCTTGCACTGCTTAAACGTTCTTATCCCTTAATCTATCTAAGAGTATTTCAAAAGTATTTCTTTCTTTCCTTTTCCTGGCTGGAAACCAACAAAGAACAGTGTGCTGGCAGATATAGGGAGTAGACATGAGCACAGAAACACTATTAACATGTAGACAGAAGTTTGTAGTAAAATTATCTGATAGGAGCAAAATACAATATATTTCAAAACTGTTAGTTTATATAACACTGAATCATTGATTTTATCCTGTTACTTTTTATTAAAAAACCATTTGTTTCCAAAAATCCCAATAAACTCTGATCAGAAATATGTGAAGTACATTTTGCCACATAATTATATTCATGAAGGTGACAAAATTACACTAATAGGCCTGAACATCTAGAACTGATCCATAAATGAAGTTATAAAGAATCTGTCAAGGAATAGATATTGTATCAGAAATGCAGCTTGAACTAATGTTTATAGTCCCTTTCTAGATTCCCTAGCATGAAGTAATATTAATTTTGATTTCTAGATTACTTGGGCTCTTTGTTACCAATTTCCACACTCACGTAAGTGTTGGTTCCTTCCCTAAAGTCTTCCTCATTGGTATCAAAAATACTTTATACATTTGACAACAGTACTGAAAACTTGTTGCTGTTTTCCTAGAATTTAATATATGTTTCAAGAGCCCTTCCCTGCTGTTTGTGGTTCAACCCAGCATACATTGCTAAGGTGCTGGTTACTCTGGCTACTGCTGTTGATCTCTAGCCAAATGAAACTTCAAATGACCGGAAGAAACTGCATAGAAAGGTCCCCTACTGCATAACACTGCAATTTTAGAGACAGAAATAACAGTGTCTGTGTCTGTGACAACATATATTATTTTGTGAACACAAATGTTAAGTCTTCCTGCCCTACCTTCTCTACCTTTTGGACTCAAGATAGATATGTGAGGCTGGTTACTAGACAGACACCATGGCTATTCTTTTTATTGTCATCTCTATAACTTTTCTCAGAAATCCCTTTGTTGTTGATACTTATTATTAAAAGAGATATTTGTCTATGCACGTGGGAATCTGAACACAACAATCTGAAACATACTCTGAACTCTAATACAGCAATGAACCAAAATAACCAAGTCTCTGCTGTCACATGCTGCATTCTAATGGGGAAAATGTTCCTAAAATTTGCAACACATATATTAGCTTATAGCTAAGTAATTATACTCTTTACAATCATATTAGATGAATAAGAAGGTAAATCCAGACAAAATTAACTACATGGTGATATAGAAGCTTCATTTGCAGTAGCCCCAAGCTAAAACTGGTATAGATACAGTTGAGTAACTGAATGCCTAAGCAAACTGTTGAATATGCATATCTATCACTCACAGATACCTTGAAAATTAGATTAATATCCATGAAATTAGCTAAATGATAAAAAGCTTCAGGAGGACACATGCTAGTTTATCCAATACCTCACATTTTTGAAATTACAAGTTCTTAGAGCCAGAGAGTGGTCCCCACAGATTAGGATGGAAGAGAGTGTGATGATAAGGGGTACCATGTACCAGTCAACATTTGATTGTGGTGACAGATTGGCCATCCCATACACATAATAAAATTTTATAGAAAATGTATATATGCAAAAGAAACTGATGATATTTTAGTAACAGTGGTGTATTGCAGTAATGTCAATATTTTCATTGTACTTTTAAAATACTTTTTTGTAAAATGTTAGTGACTTAGAAGAAATGTGTAGACTACTTTGTATAATTTTCTGAAATGGATATCAATCCATAATGAGCAAATGTTTTCTCCTTTTAAAGATAATTCAGTGACACTCACTCTCAAGCAATGATGTGCATTTCCAAGAATAGAAACTAAGAAGTGGAGGGGTGGGAGAAAAACCTGATCAACTGCATTTTCTCTACCAGTTTACATCTGAGTAGAATGAATGAAGCCAGAGTGCCAGCCTCATGCACCAGTGAATAGTTACAGAGGGAATCCTATTGGGAATGCTATGGGAACATTGTGCGTGGTTAAGAGAAGGCTCACCTGGCATGGTGGTGCATGCCTTTGATCCTAGCACTTGGGAGTCAGAGATAGGTGGATCTCTGCGAGTTCAAGGCCAGCCTGGTCTACAAAGTGAGTTCCAGGGCAACTGGGGCTATGGGGAGACCCTGTCTCAAAAAGACGAAAATGGATAAATAAATAAATAAATAAATAAATAAATAAATAAATAGGAGAAGGCTCAGAAAGGAGACCATAGAGTCAAATGCCAGATAACTGAAGGTATTAAGAAGTATATGCAACATTTAAAAATTTCATTGCAATTGAAAAAGTACACCTTTGGAGGATAGGGTATAAAGGGATCTGATAACTAATCTCTGGAAATGACCTTGGCTGCTGGGAAAGAATAGATATTGAAGGCAGCAGGAGTGGAATCCAGGAGATCCCTTGGAGAGGACATGGGTTGGAGTGAGGGTTAATAAAGATTAGTAGAAGTATATACAATGTTCACATTTGGAAAACAGTTTGAAATTTATTACACTGATAACATAAACTATTGCTTTTTCTAATGAATTAAAGCATTATTATGATTATTTTTTAACTTAACTCATTACCATATATTTAACAATATGATATATTCTTATAATTTCCCATATACATTATTATGGTAATTTTTCTTCTTCCTATAGCATGCTAAAGATTTAATGTCGATGTTTTTATATAAAAGGGTGCATTGCCTGCACATATTTAAGTGCACTCATGCTGCTTAATAACTTGGTGGTCAGATGACGTCATCAGATTCTCAGAAACTACAGTTATGAACAGTTACTTGTTAGCTACCATATGGGTGATTAGACTCAAACCCAGGTCCTCTGAAAAGCAGCCCTTTAACCACTGAGCCATCTCTCCAGCCACATAATCTAGAATTTTAAAAGGCAAGTATAATATATAAAAGACATATTTATGTAAACACATATGTATTTAAATAATGCTTGAATATGTGTAATGAAGGTTACAATACTGAATTTTCAATTTTTCCCATTGATTTATCTAGTAGGATGGCACATGCACAAGTTATGAGGCAAGCATATAAGGCAAAGATTAACTTGTGGGAATTGACCTTCTCTACCATGTGGGTTTGGAGGATCAAACTCATTCAAGCTTTTGCCTGAACCAAATAGAGTTTAAAAACATAACTCCCTCCCCTGACTGAGAAGATATTGAAAACTTATGGCTGCTGGAATAAGAAGACAGAGGTTTCTTCAGGCATGTGGCCCCTGAAAGGCTACTCATGTTCCAGTAGATGGCCATACACATATAGGGAGCACTAAGTGGACTCCGTGTGTTATGAGAGAGAACATGAAGTTGGGAGGATAGGGGAAGAATTGAAGAGAGGAGAATGTAGGTATGATTTAATCGGAACACATTATATACAGCCATGACATTTTCAAATAATAAAAAGCAATTAATTTTTAAAAGGACATACATTAATATTGTCCATGACAGTCCAGTTTTATCCAACACAGGACTGTACTGCCCCTGCACTGATCCTCTGGTGCATCAACCTATGTTCCTTGCCAGCTCAAAAT
This sequence comes from Rhizomys pruinosus, assembly GCA_009823505.1. NCBI lineage: Eukaryota > Metazoa > Chordata > Mammalia > Rodentia > Spalacidae > Rhizomys > Rhizomys pruinosus. Next base: position 1,879,773 of record VZQC01001595.1, on the reverse strand, counting down.
GAATGTTTGTTTATGGGGACTCCAAAAGCACTTCCTGGCATGTTTCCCTGTTTCTTTATTTATCATTTGTGTGTTTTCTAAAGTGGTGAGAGCTTTCTTAGTATCCACCAAACAGAACAATAGGTGGAATGACATGCTAGTGGTTTGGTGTTGGGGCAGGTAGCAGGGGTCAAGTGGACAGAAGAGTGTGGCTCAGGCCAGTAGGCAGGCAGCAAGTGGAAAGGATTGTGATCTCTGTGAGTACAAGGCCAGCCTGGTCTACCGAGTGTGTTCCAGGACAACCAGAGCTACAGGGAGAACTTGTTTTAAAAAGACAAAAATAAATAAATAAATAAATAAATAAATAAATAAATAAATAAATAAATAGGATTGTGTGTAAAGGTTGCCTTGAGAGAGGTGTAGTATCCAAGTTATATATGTTATTTGTATTACACATTAAAATAAAAATCCTAAAGTATGAAAAAATAAATATAGCTATGATTTTTCACCTAAAAAAGCATAAAAATCAATTGTCTTTAGATACATTATCATTTTGTTTGTGAAACTAGCTGCATTATAATATTATCCAGTATACTTAAAGAAAACATTTTACCAGAAGTATGTAAATCAAGACTAATATAATTACACATTAAAATGCAACAAGAGCTTTGGAAAGAGGACATAATTTACATTTTAATGGGAAATCTGGTGATCACAATTGTATTGAGTGAATATTTACCAATGTTGCTTTTAGAATGTAATTTGATAGATTTTTTTTCTCACTGTTCCTATTGAATTTGCAATCATATTACAGCCTATATATTCATGGAATTTCAAGGCGGTATATCCTTTGGAGATGAATTAACCTTTAGCACTCAGAAGGTTTTAATTATTTTACATAGTACAACTGAGAACAGTTCTAAATGAAAAAAGTTTCTCCCTTGATCATCTCAAAAAGGCCATTTTAAGTAGCAAATAAAAGACTTGTTTGATGTGTGTAATAAGATAAGAGTAGTTTATTTGAATGATGAAGGCAAGAATATTAAGAGGCTTGAGAACACACATGTATTAGAGACCTGAAATTTAATACCTTATGTGCTTTCATAAGTCAGACAAATTGAACTAATGATTGTGTTAAGCCTGGATTTCCCTCTCTTATTAATTACTTCTCTCATCGCTGTCACCAGATGCCTGACAAAAGGCAATTTAAGTGAAGAAGAGACTATTTGGGTCAACACTTTGGGAGTGAGAGACTCTATCATGTCAGGGAAGGTAGGGAAACTGGGCTCCATGGCAACAGGTGATTGTATCAGGCCTGCTGTAAGGAAGCTGGGGAAGATGAATTTAGATGCTCAGCTTTCTCTCTCCTTTCCTACTTGTGTTCAGTCTAGATTATCAGTACATTATCTCTTGCCACCCACACTTTCGTCAGTTAAGCATAGAGACTTTCACGGACGTACTAGATATATGTATCTAAAGTGATTAAAAGCCCAGTCAAAATAATGATGAAGAATAACTAGCACACTTACCTTTAAACAAAAATAGCTGGGTTACTTACATACTATTTGATTCTAGTTGATGGTGCCTGGGAAATTACCTATATGTGAAAGTGTATTTGTACAATGAGAAATGGTGTACCTTTGTAAATTAATCAACTTTGTTTCTAAGATCAGTTTAAATTTTTTTTTAGACTGGATAGATGGCTCAGCTGGTTATGACACTGTCTGCTCTTGCAGAGGACCCAGGTTTGATTCTCAGGCCCTATATAGTAGCTAAAAACTATTCATAACTCCAGTTCCAGGGATCAGATGGCTTCTTCTGAACTCTGCAGGCATTGTACAGCACCACCGCACTTACACACACACACACACACACACACACACACACACACACAGAAGCAATATGCTCACACACATAAAATAAAATAATAAATGAATTTAAAATATTTTTTCATTAATCATTATAGAAGAATGTGGTACTATAAATACTGATTTTTAAAAAATATTTTATTGAAATGTGCATTTCATACATCATTTCTCTGTCCAATTAAGACTCATTCCCCTTTCCATGCCACCCACCCCACCCAAGTTCATGCATTTTGCCATACCAGTCTTATATCTTTTTCTGAGTCTTTTTAATGTTACTGATTTTTATCTGAACTGATTATAGCAGACAGAATGGAAACATTACTTAATTTTAAAAGTAAGGTCTTCTCTCCCATGCTCATGCATTGGAAAAATTAATATAGTAAAATGTCCATTCTATCCAAATTAATATACACATTCAATGTGATCCCAATTAAAATACCCATGAGTTTCTTCAGAGACTTGGGAAAAAAAATCCTTTAATTCACATGGAAAACCCAAAGAACCCAAATAGCCAAAGCAACCCTGAGCAAAAATGGCAAGCAGTACAGCAGGGGGTTGTGGGGATCACTGTACTGCACTTCAAACTATATTATAGGGCTATAGTCATAAAACCAGCCTGGTACTGGCACAAAAACAGACCTGTAGACCAATGGAAAAAAAATTGAAGATCCAAACTTGATCACATACAATTTCAGGCACACCATATTTGACAAAAGGGCCAAAAATACTCAGTGGAGGAAAGAGAGCATCTTCTGCAAATTGTGTTGGCAAAACTAGATCACCACTTGTACAAGAATAAAATTAAACCTCTACCTCTCACCCTGTACAAAAATCAACTCCAAATGGATCAACAACCTCAACCTGAAACCCGAAACTCTGAAGGTGATAGAAGAAAACATTGGCAGCAACCTATAAGACATAGGCGTAGGAAAAGACTTTCTAAACCATATAGCAGCTGTGCAAGAAATAATGTCCACAACTGGGGCTGGAGAGATGGCCTAGCAGTTAAGAGCACTGACCGCTCCTGCAGAGGACTCAGGTTTGATCCCCAGCACCCACATGGTGGCTGAGAACTGTCTGTAACTCCAATTCCAGGAGAACTCCAGTTCCAGGGGAATCCGACACCCTCTTCTGACTTCCGAGGCATTGGACAACAAAGGTGCACAAACCTGCATACAGACTGTACATTCATATACATAAAAATAAATAAATAAATAAATAAATAAATAAATAAATAAAAATAATGTCCACAATTAACAATGGGACCTCATTAAACTCTAAAGCTTCTGTATAGTGAAAGAAACAATCAGTGAACTGAAGAGAAAACCAATAGAGTGAGAGGAAACTTTCACCACTGATACATCTGACAGAGCATTAACTTCCAGAATATATAAACTACTCAAAAAACAAAGGAGTAAGAAAACAAATGACTCACTCAAAAGATGGAGTAAAGAGCTGAACAGAGACTTCACCTGTGAGGAAGTAAAGATGGCTGAGAAACATCTTAAAAAGTGTTTACCATTGCTAATAATTAAGGAAATGCAAATTAAAACCACTTTAAGATATCATCTCATTCCAGTAAGTGGCTAAGATCAAGAAAACAAAAGACACCAAATTCTGGAGAGGTTGTGGGGAAATGGGAAGTCTCATCCACTGCTGGTGGGAATGTAAACTCATACAACCACTATGGAAAGCAGTGTGGAGAACCCTTAAGAGACTAAAAATGAGCCTACCACCTGACCCAGTCATACTACTCCTGAGTATATACCCAGAAGACTCATCCTACTGCAGAGATACATGCACATCCATGTTTATTGCAGCTCTCTTCACAATAGCGAAAAGCTGGAAACAACCCAAATGACCCTCAACTAACAAATGCATAAAGAAAATGTGGTACATCTACACAGTGGAATTCTATGTAGTGGTAAAGAAAGATGACATCATGAACTTTGCAGGTAAAAGGACAGAACTAGAAGTATTATGCTAAGTGAAGTAACACAGTCCTAGACAAAGAAATGATGAATAGTATACCTCATTTGTAGATGCTAGCACCAAGTACCTAGTTGTAAGGCAAATGGAACAATGTTAATGTTATATTTCTTTTTATCTGAAAACAACTGTGCTCTTATAATGTGAATTGTTGAATGGGCTCTAGAATTAACCTATCACTTATTTACTGACATTGTAATTTTGGTATATGTGTGGAGAGTATGTAAGCATATTTTAGAGTAATATAAAATTAAAAGGGAAAAATGTGAATCCTGAAATATGATTTGGAAATAACATATACTTTATTTTTGGATGAAATTATGGTAGTATAGGTGTGATATATATATATATATATATATATATATATATATATTTCAAATTGGAGGGAACAGCAACATCAAAAGAAGTGGGACAAAGAACCAAGTGAAACAGTAAATTTCTCCCCCAAACAATAATCCTCTGCTTTGAAAAATTTTAAAAAGACTCAGGAAAAGATACAAAACAAGCGTAGCATGATGGATAAACTCAGGTAGGCGTGGCAGCCATGGAAAGGGAAATGAGTCTAAATTGGAATGAGAAATGATGTATGTAATGCAAAAACCACAAATAAAATATGTTAAAAAGTAAGGTCTTCTAATTGTTGTATATTCCTTTTCAATAGCAGTTATGAGGTTAAAGAGAGGGGAAAAAGAAAAATCACACACTGAACAAATCCGAAATTTTACTGTCTGTATAATTATATCTCGTCTATTTTCTTTTTTTTAAATATTTATTTATTTATTTGTATGACTGTATTGTCTGCATGAAGGTTTGTGCACCCATATCATGCAATGCCACGGAGGTCAGAAGAGGGCGTCGGATTCCCGTGGAACTGGAGTTCTCCTGGAATTGGAGTTTCAGACGGTTCTCGGCCACCATGTGGGTGCTGGGGATTGAACCCGGATCCTCCTCCGTAAGAGCAGTCGGCGCTCTTAACCGCTAGGCCATCTCTCCAGCCCGAGAATTTCATCTTTGTATTCGTCCTGCTTTCCTATTTTCTAGATTACCACACTGCTCACTCCTTTTCTTGGTTTTGGATCTTAACAAAAGTGGCAAATTTCCAGAGTGGTCTTCAGCTGCCTCAGTGGAAGAGGCAGTCAGTAGCACCTTTGTGTGTCACCTCTTTACCTACCATTCTTTCTTAATTTCCTTTTTATTTTTAAATTTTCCCTACAATCCATCATATTATATATTTCTTATTTTTGTCTCCTTTCTACAAACTAAGCTTCTGTTCCAGAATAAGGGCACCATTTGTCTAAATTTTACACACTGTCTTGCCTGAAGTACCCAGCTTAACAGTAAGTGCTTGACAGATATAAATTAAATTACTTACTGTTGGCCAATGAATTAATGTATCTTTTATGAAGTAAAAGTCAGTTCTTTATGATGTTGTTCTCTGAAGGAAATCAAAAGAAAAAAAAAACTTTTAATTGGTTTATGTGCTCCAAGTGCATATGAAGTTGGTGCAGAGATTCCTCTGAGGTAACCACATATGCCTGGTGTCCCACTTCCACCACCCTGGGTTCCTAAGGCAAAACAACGAACGGCTCTCAGAACCACAGTCTGAGACATCTAGCAACTTTACTTAGCCTTGTTTACAAAGTGAATGCAGGTAAATATCACGTACAGGCAGAGCAGCGGTCCCCCTCCGCTCAGGCCCGTCCAAAGTCCCAGCATGGACTCGGTAACCTTCGCAATATTCATAAGATGGTTCTATGGAGTGGCTCAGTTTATAAAGAATGATAAAGAATTGCTAGATATTTTTTATGTTTTTATTTTTTGGTCTTTTTGAGACAGGGTCTCCTGTAGCCCTAGCTGGCCTGGAACTGGCTCTGTACACAAGGCTGGCCTTGAACTCACAAAGATCCGTCTGCCTCTGCCTCCCAAGTGCTAGGATGAAAGGCATGTGCTACCACATGTCCAACTCTAGATATTTTCTTAGAAGCCTGTTTAATATGTTTAACTTTACTACTTAGAAGACATATGAGTGGGTACAATGTGAAAATCTCAAGGGAAGAATTTAATCACCATCCAAACATGAATAGAGAGGTGATTGATGTAGGAAGAAAAGATAGAGTACACCTGCAAGTTATTTTAAGGCTCATTTCCATCATCGCATGTGCATGTCTTAATACAAATATGCACCAGAAGCAAGAACTACTCTCTAGTACATGACTGGGCATCAATTCTTATCTGTGGTTGTCCTGCAAAATGGTGTGTAAGTGTTGCCTTGCAGGTGATGACTTGCTTGGTCTGAATTATGAAGAAGCAATGAACAGTGGTCTGCATCAAGATTATCTAGACAGTGATTTGACACTTTTGCTAGTAGGCTGGGTCATGACTGATGTCTCACAGTTAGCTTGTGAACCAGCTCTACAATAGACTTTAGATGTCTATTTTTCTTTTTAGTATCTTAATACTTTGGGATTTTGTTGCAATCTATTTCAGCTTACATGTGTAAAATTATATACATTAAATTAGATTAATAGTCCCAATTGTCTCCACATGTATAATGAGAGAATCACATAGTACAGCATGTGCAGAGGTAAAAGAGTCCCATAGAGGATCTGATGAAGGTTCAGGCAATGGCAAGCCATCATTCCATCCAGAGTTTTACATGTTTTAATTTTTTTATTTTTACATGTATAAGTGTTATGCTTGCATGCATATGAGCACACTAGTGTATTGTGGGGTCCGTGGAGGGTAGAAGATGGCGTCAGATCTTCTGGAACTGGAGTTATAAAGAGTTTTTAGCCACCATGTGGGCACTGGTATTAGAACCTGGGTCTTCTGCAAGAGCAGTCAATGCTTTTGATCCTTGAGCCATCTCTCTAGCCTCAAGATTTGCCATATTTTAATAGAAGAGCAATGAGATCTATTTAGATGGTAGATTTTTATTTGACAATAATGTGATTTTTTTTTCATTTGGGTAGTCATTTTTAAAAATTCATTTATTTTTTTATTTTATGTGTGTGAATGGCAATGCCTGCTTGTACGTAAATGTACCCATCATGCATGGCCATGGAGGACAGAAGAGGTCATTAGAACCCATGAAACTGGAGTTACAGAGGTTTGTTAGCTGCAATGAATGTGCTGAAATCTGAATCCTGATCTTCTGCAAGAACAGCCAGTGCTCTTAACTGCCTAGCCACTCTCCAGCCCTAAATAATCATGTTTTATATCTCCATTTTAATAAATCCTAACTGATGAACAGATCACATATATGGAGATATAAAATACATGTTATGTATATGTGCTAAATATATGTGCTAAAAGTTGATGAGCAATTTTCTTCCTTATTAATGCATTATTGACAAATTTACCCTAAATTATATAAAATATTGAATCAGAATGGATGTTTAGTTATCAAATTATTCTGTTTACTCTCATAATTCTACTCAGGTTGACTCCTTATTTATAAGATCATCTGGGGCTGGAGAGATCCTAGCGGTTAAGAGCACCGACCGCTCTTGCAGAGGACCCGGGTTCGATCCCCAGCACCCACATGGCGGCCGAGAGCCGTCTGAGACTCCAATTCCAGGAGAACTCCAGTTCCAGGGGAATCCGACACCCTCTTCTGACCTCCGCGGCGTTGCACGTCACGGGTGCACAGACTTGCATGCAGACAGTACATTCATACACATATGGAAATAAATAAAAAATTTTTTAAAAATTAAAAAAAATGTTAAAAAAAATAAGATCATCTAAGATGTAGATAGGCAGATAGGTAGACATAAATATATTTACATTTATGTTCTTATGTTTAAAAATTTAACAAACAGATATGCCTTATTTTCTGGCATAGCTGAACTCTTTCTACATCATGCTTTTAAGGGATACTTAAAACTTGCTGCTCAAAAAATAAAAATGAAGCAGGGCGTGGTGACGCACACCTTTAATCCTAGCATGCAGGAGGCAGAGGCAGGTGCATCTTTGTGAGTTCAAGGCCACCCTGGTCTACAGAGAAAGTTCCAGGCCAGCTGGGGCTACAGGGAGACCCTGTCTCGAAAAGAAAAAAAAAAAAAAAAACTTGTTGCTGTATAACTTATTACTTCATCTTGATGAACAGTCTCCTGAGAGTAGAGGACACTTTTATCTGAGAACAAGGTGTTTTTCTTTCCTCTAGAGCAACTGAGTTAAAGAAAAATATTTATTGCCAACCATCTTCCTGATGTAGTTTATGGATCATCAGATTGTCATTCTCAGAATGTTCAGAGCATATTTAAAATTCACCTCCTGGATATTTTTTTAGGGACTTTGGGCTTGATTTGGTTCTGTCAGTTGAAAATACAGATCCTGTTGAATTTCAGCTTCAGATTCCTTGTCCAAATTTTGGCCAAGCTAGCTTTCTCGATACAAGCTTAAGAGTTTGTAGATTCTAAAGCAAATCACCTCATTTTCTCTACATACATTTGAAAGTTATTTATATTTTAAGTGTATATTGGTACTGGAGTGATGGCTCATTGATTGTAGAAAAACATATAGTGGTTGATAAAGGAAATAGAAAATTATGCAGAAGTCAGAAAAAATTAGGCACTGAATTTTCTTCTTATTGCTCATTATAATTTCTATAATCCATTATATTTGAACTGATGATTTGAAGCTCATGTGAAAATGTTGGAAAAAAAGAATCTCTGGCCAATACCATTCCAGCCTGAAGCAGAAAAATATAAGCAATGTTTGGGGAAAGGACTGAAACTCAATATGGGAGAGAAGAAATGTAAATAGATTTCCTCTGGGACAAAAAGAACTTACACCACCAGCTAGCTCTGTGTTCTAGGAGCCATGAGATCCAAGAGCAGCATCCAGGGAAACTCCCTGATAATGTGTCCTGCACAGGGATACAAGGCAGCCAAGTACAGTGGCCCATTAGTGAAGGCATGTGCAGAGAAGGAATACTCAGTGATGAAATAGTATTAACACCCAAAATTTCCTGCAGGAAGGAAAGAATCTAGAGCAACATCTTTGCCAAAACCACATCAGGCCAACCATTAAATAGGTTTTACATCTTCTCTGAGAACAGAGAAACTGAAGCAGAGCTAGTGTTCTGAGGAAGATATTTTGAAATAAGGAAAAATATATCCCTTCTTTCCTTCTAACTCCTCCATACACAATGCAAGGAAGGGGCCCCATATTAAGCTTCAAAGAGAGAACCTTCTAACATCATGTACTAATGGGCACTCCTAAATATATTCTCTCTCTGAATAGCAGAATATTTTGCACAGATGATACTGAATATACATGTCCTTCTTGTATTCACATTTCCATATCTGTCTGCCCATGGATGGACCTAGCAGGAGTAAAACCCTTTTCTCAGTTTAATGACAGCACGTAGTTATTATCTTGAAATGAGACAGTTTGGAGTTTGGAATGACGAATCTGTCTAGATGTGTACATGGAAAAGTCTCCTATACATTTTCATTTTTTTCTCACTTTGTTACATCCAAATCTAAGACGTCAGAGTTCTAAATTTGAACTCACCCTTCTAAATTTTAATAAAGGTATGAGATACATATTTTAAATAATTAGTTAACTTATTTATAAGTTTTAACTACTTACCTCTGTGAGAAGGTTGTCACTTTAATCCAGATCCAGCTTGGCATTCCTTAGATCAGATCTGCAATTCCAAACTGAATATCCTTGTGAAATTTTGAATGGTACGTTGAGTTATTTTAGTATGTCAGCTGATGTATGGCTTGTTTATTACCTGAAAGTAAACTGATGACATTTCTATTTAACTTAAAAGTGACCAGGAAAATCAGTGAAAATACTTCAATACATTATTGAAAATGAGAAATAAACGAATACATATCATCTACCTAGTAAAAGATAGTGCGTTTTGTTTCCTTGAACATCTTATAGCTTAAAAACTCTTTAGTGAATGGAGAACACAGGTTTGGAAGAGGCTCTCCCACAGTCAAGCTATGGTCCTATTAGATGAAAATTAGCCCCAACAAACCCAGATTTCTAAGGCCATCCTCATGAAGTTACTTTCCAAAGGTTTCTTCCCCTCTAAAATGAAATAAATACATTTCCTTTGTATAAACAAATAAATTCTAAAGGGATTGAAAGGTAAACAATACCATTCTGTCAACTCTGGGAGTTAGAAGTGAAGTGCTTGTGCATGATTATACCCTTAAAAATCAATTAAGACATATTTTTGGGGCTGGAGAGATGGCCTAGCGGTTAAGAGCACCGACTGCTCTTGCAGAGGACCTGGGTTTGATCCCCAGCACCCACATGGCAGCTGAGAACCGTCTGTAACTCCAATTCCAGGAGAACTCCAGTTCTAGGGGAATCTGAGACCCTCTTCTGACCTCCGCGGCATTGCATGACACAGGTACACAAACCTACATGCAGACAGGACATTCATACACATAAATAAATTTTTAAAAATCAATTAAGACATATTTTAAATCTGCACTAATTTTCCTGAACACTTTACTTTCTAGCCATTGGTTTCACCCTTGGGTGTACATATAGTCCTTGGGACATAGGAAAAGAATAATAGGACTTTTGCATTATAAAATTCTCTATTTACATTATATCTCCTATTTATAACAACAGTAAATGTAAAAATGTAGGGTTGTCAGAAAATGCCTAATTTACCCAAGCAGCTAATATGTCATTTATAAATATCCAGGGGCCTTTAGTTCTCAAGATTTATTGTACCAATTAAACCCATGGTAGTAGCATTTAAGCTGTACAAATAATTATCATTTAAGAAATTGTTTCATGAATTGGCACTTAAAAGTACCCTCTCTCAGTAGAGACAGTTGCTTTTTTTAAACTTAATTTTTGCAACTTTGTCTAACATAATTTAATATTTAGAACACCTCCTATACCCACTCCTTTCAGTTTTACCCCCATCCAATTTAAGCACCTACAGAATGTGTGTGTGTTGGGGTTGTGTATGTGTATGTGAATGGCCTATATAGAATACATTATGTGTCCCCAAATATCCTTCAGTGCGGGTCCATCCCATGAAGCCTGGATAACCTACCAAAAGTCCCATCCTTGAAAGAGACACTCTTTCCCACTCCAAATCATAAGAGTTACTAAAATTTCTTTAGGTTGGGTTGGAGATTTTACCCACTTCCCAATGTCCACACTGGATTTTTTTCTGGTTCAAAATTCATAGGGTTTGGGCATACTGTTGCCATTGCTATGAGTTTATATAAGTAACTCACCAGCTGTGTGGAAACTTGCCTTCTTTGTGGTCATCCATCACCTCTGATTCTTAGAATTTTCCCATTCCTTTCTCCACAAATATTCCTGACCCTTGGAAGGCAGAAGTTTGTTATAGGTGTCCTAGTCAAGATTAAGTTCTTTGCAGCTTCTTGTTCTCTGCACATTTATAGCAGCTATAAATGCTAGCCTGTTGAAGCTCTGAGTAGAGCACCAGCTTGTTTATTTTACAACTCATGTATTTAGTAACTTAAACAATAAGGTTTTACCATCCATGTAATCAAGAGCAGTGGCATTGGCCAGTATCGGTTGAGAGTCCATGATAGCCCTCATCAACAGCTTCTAGAGAGGGAGTTCAGTCCTTGCTTTGAGATTACTATTTTTCCTTAGCCTATGATGTCCAGGAGGGGAATTTCCTTCCTGTTATATAAATGAACTCTGAGAAATTCTTCTTTTATGATGAGCTCAAAGGAAAACATTAATACCTAAAGCATGGTAAACTAATCATGTCCAGCAAAAGAGTATCTTTTTACATTGAAATTGTCAATAATTATAAAGTGTACTTATAGCTCTCATTATAAACATTGAATACCATTAGAGTGAATATTATGCTTTACTTTTGATAGGTATATGATGATATGAAACCACTTCTAGTTGGAAAATATTTAAAATTCTTATAATACCCTTATCTCAATATTTAAAATTTGTGTCATGTATACAGTATATAATGTATATTTATTTATGGTTTTTATAAATAACTATATCAACATAACTATAATTATAGTCATAAATAACTAAATTTACTGGTGATAGATAAAAAAATTAAAATTTTTGGAATAAAGATACATAATCAAGTGCTTTGAGACATGACTAGTAGAAAGTAGAAGGTATTTAAATTATTGAAAGAAAAATAAGTTCTGATATATAGGCTCATGTCAGTTTGCAATTGCATTAGGAACTAATAATAGAATGTTTTATTATACATTCTTTAAAATTTGATGTGCTTCTAGCTAACCAAAATGATACTGTTTTCTACTTACAAACTTATAGGAGTGATTATCTATCTATCTATCAATCCATCCATCCCTATCTATCTATCTATCTATCTATCTATCTCTCTATCACCTATCTATCTAGCCATCTGGATAGCTAGCTAACTAACTATACCTACTCTTCTAAACATCTGTCATCTCTCATCTATCTATATATATATATAAACTCTATCTATCCATCTATAGCTAACAACTATCTATCTATCTATCTATCATCTATCGTTATTGGTTCTCTATCTATCATCTATTCCTCAGAAAATGCCTGGAATCATATCTGTACACTTGCTTTCATACAGAACTTGGGACAATCTAAATCATTAATATATTTTGTTTAATGTACTTAATTGCCTTTCAATTTTTTTGTTATTGAAAGTGACTACCCATTAAATATGGTATTGTAGAAATGCAGAAATTGGATTTTCTGTGACACCTGTGGCTAAAATCTTTGGATACACTTGGCTGTTCATGTACAGACAATGGAGATGCCATTGAAATACGCTAAGATGACCATTGTTCCTTTTTATATTTCTGTTTGTACACCCTTGTTAGGAACCACAAAGAATGATTTTATAGCTCTTTTAATAAATGAACTAGGGGGCCATAAAATGACCATATAAATTTAAAGGAGTACAGTATGATTACTGGATCAATACTCCACATAATGAGAATGGAATAGCAATGCAAAAACATATAATTTCAGAATTGGACTCCTTAACCCACAGGGTTCAAAAATTAAAGTAAATGACATAATTTATTCTCAAGTACGATTTTTAAGTGACAGTTTTTCTAAATACCTTACAATAAAAGGGTTTAAGACATAAAGCCAAAATTTTTATCTTTACATAATTTCATATTTTAACTCTCTAGTTTTACCATGTAATTGAAAAATACAAAATATGTAGATGAGAGTTTCCTGTATGTATAATAAGGCAGCACTAAGCAGTAGTAGCTCGTATTTGCTGGAAGCATTTCAGAACCTTGCTTCAATAAATCAGTGCATCTCTCTGTTGATGGTTTCAAGGCCCTATCATTTCCAGGGCTCTTTAGTTTATAGCGTAATTCAGCACATGACTCTGAGAAAAAAATCTGACATGTATGAATGCAACTGAATTTTGTGTGTTTTGCTAGTGGGAATTGGATAAATAATACTCCTAGTATTTATTTTAAATTCCTTCTATGTAGATGCTGTTCTTTAAAAATCAGATTAATTTTCTCCTTCAGTGTTACAAATTAAATTGGTAACACCCTGAGTGTTACCTAATTTGTGAATTGCCAGATAAGTGTGGAGAAATGAAAATGCCTAAATATTATGACTCTGCCCAATCAAATTGATAGATTCATAAAGTACTCATATTTCCATTTGCTTTCACTGTCTGTCAGTTTTGTATCTGGTTTCATAAATATGTCCCTTTTTGGTCTTTACTTATATGGAATGAAGCTCGTGCCTATCATATTTGTGTGTATCATTTTAATGCTTTAATTAGATGCAGGATGATGAATTCTTAGAGCAACAATTTGCTCAGGAATATCATATACACAATTGTCTAGATTTCCAAAACCTGCTCTTTTATTGGCATCAAAATATGCAGTATTCTAAGGATAAAGCAACATTTTCTCAGAATGTGCTCTTCTGAATATTATGCACTTAGAAAATTATGTATTTTATTTTCTATATCCTTTTATTTTTAAATTCAGACTCTGTCTCTATAACAGATAATTACAAGGGAAAAGCAAAATTTGCCAATAAGAATTTGGAAAGATTAGAAATATTTATTAGTAACTGTCATATCACTTCCTCTACAGCCTTCTAACAATGATCAAGCTCATTGGTAGTTTGGCCATGGTCAAGAACACTTCCTTACATTATGTGGTCAGAATAGAAAGGGCTCAGGTAATACTTTAGGGGAAGCAAGGAACCAGAACTTATATTTTTAAACATCTTTTATGGCTTTCTTTGTTCTGATACTATGAAAACTTCATGAAATTGCTACCTCGTTGGAATATGGAAATTTGGGTTGATGTAAAAATCTGTGTTCCCAGGTCATGATTACTAATGTTTGATTAGAAATAAACTATCTCTTATTCCTTTGAAAAAAAAAAAAAGAACTTATATTTCAAAGAAAAATAAAATGAAAAAATGCCAGAAAAATGTATGAATATTTACAAAGACACATGCATACATTTGGGATTTTTTTTGGGGGGGGGTTGGGTTTTTTTCATTTCTAATTTTTATTTATTTATTTTTCTTTTATTTTTATTGATGCTTTGTGTATTTCACACATCATTTTCCAATTCAGTTCAGGCATATTTCCCTTTCCCTTCCTCCCACCCCACCCCTACCCATCCCAGATCATGCATTCTGCCGTAACCCTTCTGCATCTTTCTCTCCTCTTTTGTTTTGTTTTGTTTTGTTTTCATTTTTTTTTAACAACAAGTGACAATCCGTGAGTACAAGCATCCTTCATGTAAAACCAACCTGCAAGCAGTTGTGCCCAAACCCACACAGCCCATGGGTCCCATCATCCAGTAGGGGGGGGGCTTGTATGTTCAATCAAGTTGATCAAATGAGCGTCCAGTCTACATTATTGTAGTTTCACCATTCACCCCAATCGCAGCCCTTACATTCTACCAGGCCCCCTCTTCTGCAGATTGTTCCCTAGGCTTAGAAAAGGGTCACAGGTGGATGAGAAGCAAAACAGTCTACTGTCTCTGGAGCTGTTGTCTTGGTCTCTAGTCAATTCTGGCTGTTTTCTTTCACGGGCTGCCAGCTTGTCCAGGCATAACCTTTCGATCCTACTAATGAAGTACATGCAATTAGATATATAGGTATTTTAACAGTATAATATATAGCCTTTCGATCCTACTAATGGAGCACGTGCAATTAGATATATAGGTATTTAAACAGTACTAATTGTTATGGTAGATTACCTTGGTATAGACACAGTTGTTTGGATGGTATGCCAATCCATGAATTACATTTTCTTCTGTTAAGTATGACAGGGTCTTCGTGTGGTTTATAACATCTCCTAACCATTAGAGGATGTAAGCTTGTGGCCTCAGCCGTGGGTTGTTCCTCCAAGGATAGAGCCAACAGCCAATTAGACTTGGGATATACAGACATATGGCATACATTTGTTTAAGTGGAGATTTTTGCCAGTTTTTCCTTCTTCCTACCACCTCCTGACTCTTTCATCTTTGAGAAGAGGCAAGGCATGTTGTCACCTACCTATAATCCCAGCATTCAGAGAGGAGAGAGCAAGAAAATGAAGAGTTCAAGGTCAGCCTGGGCTACATAGTGAGATTCTTTTCATTAAATAAGTTGAACACACAAACTGTGGTTTATGACTCCTAGTTCACACATGAAATGCTTATAAAACTGCATTTTTTAAATGTGAATATGTCCTTTAATTTAGATTTTTTTAACATGAAGCAAAGATTTACACAGAGATACTGGTGAATCACTTTTTTACAAAAGCACAAGGATAAAGTAAATATTCTCTCAGGCTTATTGATAATCCGTTTTCCTTTCTTACCTGTTAAAAATTTTAAAAACATTATGGAGCAAGTATTCTGATAATCAATTTTTTTTAGAAAAATGGACAAGAAAGGGAAAACTCAAAATGTTTATTTCTCTCTCTCTCTCTCTCTCTCTCTCTCTCTCTCTATATATATATATATATATATATATAGTCATTCAAATATATATATATTTGAATGACTATATAAAGTATAACATTTTCAAAGATAATTTTGTTGTTGTTGAGTCTTGTTTTTTCCTTCATCACTCTAACTCCCCTGCCCCCTTCACCTGCAGGAATAATTTTACATTCTCTTATTCTGTAACATTGTTGATGCCTCTCGTTTGCTTTTTAGATTAATGTATGTGGGATAAGTACTTTATCAATGGGATGACAAAGTTTTGTATACAAATAGCTTTCATGATGCTTTCCTAAACAATCTCTGGGACAAGATTATTGTTCTCAGTGGAAACACACTGCTCCTTTAGAAGCAGTCGGAAGAGATCTCTTTTGTGTTTGGGCCTGCCACCCTTCCCAAGGGGATGACACTGGGAAGCAGATTCTGAGTGAATGTGGGGGTGGGGGGTAACCATTTCCTCATGACCTTCGGGGGAAATAGTTACATTTCCATTACACTGAAAATATAATACAGTAGACTGTCTTCTTTCTCATAATAGATAATAGGTTATAGATAGGCAGAGAGGTGACAATAAATGATAGATTTAAATGTAGCTTTATAAGTGATATATATATATCATATATATATATATATATGATATGCATAGGATATATATTATCATCCTTTTATACCGATAATTCACCTGCCTTCCCTGTGTCTGTACTCACTACTCAGAGGGAATAGTCCTTCCTTCCACCAGTGATGCTTGTTTGTGGAAATAAACCTATAAAGAAACGAGAGAAACTTTGCCAAGTAATCTTAAGCATTAGCCTGGTCTTCCATTTTTGGGAGTGGATAATCATGGTTCACCAGATATTTGAAGTAACTGCCCAAAACAAAAGATGCGATGGAACACAAGAAAACACTGAAGCAAGAGAAATCAAGGACTCACAGAACACAGCCCATAAAGAAACACCTGAATGAGCAACATAAAGAGTATGTGAAATTATAAAACAGGAATACATCACCTAGAAAAGCTATTCATGAATATGAAAATAAGATTGGAGAGATGTTTTAATGCAGAGAGAGTTGAAAATCAGATACTCAAAACTTAGAAAAACTAAAAATGGGAATAAACACTTAACAAGAATAGTTATATAAGAAAGGCAGCCTGTACTAGCTCTATACCTCCACTAAAATTGGAGGCATTGTGAAATGAATCTTCATTCAAAATAAACCAGTGAGTACCCATATGAGAAGGGGAAAAAACCTCTTACCATATGAGTTCTAATGACGCTGGAACAGAGAAAAGTCCTAACCTCTAAGAAGTCTGTCAAGATTCTTCAAATGTGTCAAGATTCTTAGTATGGAAATGACCAATAAGATAGATCATCAGTAGTTAGAGATAGGAGACTTCATGGAGTACAGAAGTCTCACCATAGGTTAGCTGAAAACTTAGATTCAGTCAAAGGAATCCAGTATTATAGCCAAGGACTTAGAACCATTGAAACCAGTCAGTGTGACCACCCCCCTTAGACTGAAACCCACTCAAAGCCTGAGAACTGAGAACAGAGAGGGAGAGAGAGAGAGAGAGAGAGAGAGAGAGAGAGAGAGAGAGAGAGATTGGGATAGTGTGTTTTGCAAGCCTAAGGCAGAGAACTTAGAGCTTTGATTCCCAGAATCAGGAGTAAAAGCATATGCGAGCTCCAGCAAAAGAGAAAGCACATTCACTTTCCACACTTTGCATTTCTATTTAATCCCCTAAGTAATGTGATAGAGCCATCTGCATTGGAAAGAGTCTTCCATATTTCTTCTCTGATATAAGCACCCATCTCTTTAGGAAACAGTTCACAGTAACACCCAGAAGTCATGCTTTACCATATATCTGCTTATCCTTTGATTCAGTCAAGCTGGCAAAGCCCTCATGAGATCTAGTATACTAATTTAAGAGAAGCAGAAATTTACTACATTCAAAGTATAAGATATTTGCAATAAATTTTAGAGAAAAAGGTACAAACTTTAATGGATTTTCTGGAGATATTCTGATTTCAACTTAGACTTCCTTTATAAAAATGTGCTTAGAGTGTTTGAACAAAAGGCTCAAAATGGGGCTGGAGAAATGGCTCAGTAGTTAAGAGCCCCCCCGACAACTCCTGAAGAAGGACCCAGCACCCACATGGCAGCTAAGAACCATCTTTAAGCCAAGCGTGGTGGTGCATGCCTTTAATCTTAGCACTGGGCAGCAGAGGCAGGTGGATATCCATGAATTCAAGGGCACCCTGGTCTACAGAGTGAGTTCCAGGCCAGCTGGGGGTGTAGGGGGACCCTATCTCCAAAAAAAGTCTTGAAATTATTATGTCTTTCTTACTCCATTAATTAATTCTTCAAGATTTTAATGAAAATGAAAAAGTGATGTGTTAAAAAAAAAGAAATAAGGATCATAGGAGAGGATCATACCCCCAGGAGAGAAAAGAAATGACTCTCCATGATGCAACTTGCAGCAGACCTGGAAATCAATCAGCTAAACTCAGAATAGCAAATCAGAGATCTCTGGGCATAAGTCATCAAGAAATATGGAAATATATTTCAGGCAGAGTACATGGAGACTGTGGTCATAGGGTAAATAAACTCATCCTTCTGTCAGCAGGAAAAATAAGTAGCTAGTTCAAGGAAAAGCAAGTGTAGGCACTGTTAAAACACATATAAATTAATCATAGTTTTAAATAATTGCTAGGATCTATCAAGAGAAAATACAGTTGTCCATGGTGTTAGAACAGCCTCTGAAGTTGGTACATTTTGGGTGAAACACAAACCATTTCTTATTTGGTTTTATGGTAAACATTTTATGGAATCACAGTTATTAAATACTCTTATTTTTCTATTAATTTTTTCTATTTTTTTCCACTAAATAAAAACAAAATATTGAAGCAAGGGTCTGGAGAGATGGCTCAGTGTTTATTAGTATTGACTGCTCTTGTAGGGGACCCATATTTCAATACTAGCTCCCACGTAGTAGCTAAAAATTGTCCATAACTCCAGTGCCAGAGGATCAGCTGTCCTCTTCTCACCTCCACAGGCACTGCAGATACTGATGCACTTATATACATGCAGCCATAACACTCAAACACATAAAATAAAAGTAACAAATAATTTTTTAAACTATTGAAGCACTGGGCTGGAGAGATGACTGCTCTTACAGATGACCCAGGTTGGATCCCCAGCAGCCACATGGCTGCTGAGAACTGTCTACTTCCAGGGGAATCTGACATCCTCTTCTGACCTCCATGGCATTGTACGACATGGGTGCACAAACCTACATGTAGACAGTACATTCATACACATAAAAATAAATAAATAAAAATAAAGAAAAACTATCGAAGCACTAATGTTCAGATGATACCCCTGGTCCCTTTGCTCAGCTTTTCTGCATTTCCACTCTGTCATATGAATCTGAATTGTCCTATGAGGAGGTGTATATATCTCTTATCCTCTTATTGGCTGTATTTGAGCCTTGAGTTATAGCTTGATCTATGCATCTCAGGAAACAAAGCAAACCAGTTGGTTTAACTAATAAGAGGCCTTGTATGTTTCATTTTCTTTTTCTGAGCTTCTGCTCTTGCTACAGCAGAAATGTTAAATGAAAGCTGATGTTCCTCAGCTGGCTGACTGAATGATCCTGCAGGAGGCAGACTTGAGCTAATACTTCTGCAAGAAGTGGAATCAGGCTCAAAGGAGCACTCACTGGTGCTCAACCATGATGTACACTAGCATTCAAATGTAATTTCTGACAAATGCATGCACAGTTGTTATAGTTATGGCACAGATTAACTTACACAAAACTATAGAACAGAAATGCCTCAAAATACAAGTAAAACATAGTAACTGGGGACTTAGATATAGAAAACAGATAAAGGTGACACAGTAAGCTTAATGTCTAAATAATAATATAACTAAATTCAAGAGGGGTGCTGGAGTGATGGGTTGGCAATTAAGAGCACTTCCTCCTCTTTCCGGGGTATGGAGTTTGATTCTAGCAACCACATTGGGGTCTCACAATTGCCTGTAACCTCAGCTACAGTAGGGTGTGGTATCCTGTTCTGGACTTTGATGGCATCAGTAAACACACACACACACACACACACACACACACACACACACATGGAAATAAAATTTAAACATAAATCATTAAAACCTCAGAAGGGAGAAAACTGTAAAAGAGAAGTGTTTATGTAGATCATTTTCTCATTTGATTAATGATCTACTGATTAAAAGTAAAATAAAAGTCACAGGCAAAGTAATGTAAATCACACAAATACACACATGCATATATATATATATATATATATAACAGGTTGATAAAAATTAGATATAATTTGTGTTGACAATCAAAATTATCTATATACTTTCATAGCAATAATATTTAGTGGTGATATTTTTGCAATGTTTGTAAATTTAATAATGTATTTGTTTCTGAATAATCAAAATCTTAGACTTCTTTTATGACTGCAGTTCAACCAAAATATTTTAAATAATTAAGTCATTTGTGGAAAGAGTCTAGTTTGGAAAAATATTCAAATCATTTCTAAAGAGAACTTTATAGTTCATTTAAGAGATTCCATAACCCTTTCATCCCCTGAGGCTCAACAGGTTTAATGAGTACACAAAAGTAAAATATGCACAAACTCATATCCTTACACTCAATGCCAAAATAAACAACCAAATTAAATGAATGGGTCTACACAGATACTGCTATTTACTGACATTCACTATGATTCACAAGTCATTGAATTTTATTTAAATAAGCTAAATTTTGTAGGAACCTTAAACTGATTTCTACAGTATTACGGTTTGTAGAAAGAGCCATTGCTCTCTGACAGAAGGCAATCCATTTGTCAGAGCACTTGTTAAAGAAATAGCCAATTATTTTAATCAGGTTCATTGAATAGGATGGAAATGGCTGCCCCAAAGGCTTATTTCTCCTACGTGAAATTACATGATAATTAATTAATGGAAATGAGATTTCCATCTTAATATATATTAAAAATAAATTAAGAAACATCTCTGCACACACATTTTTAAAGGAATAAAAAGATCCAGAGAAAATTGTTTCATGGTTCTCATAGAAAATGACGATGTCAAGCGGGGGGTGGTCGTGCATGCCTTTAATCCCAGCACTAAGTAGGCAGAGGCAGCCAGATCTTTGCGAACTCAAACCCAGCATGGTCTACAGAGCAAACTCTAGGCTAGCTGGGACTAAATGGAGAGCCCGTCTCAAAAAGACAAAAAGAAAAAAAAAGAGAGAAAAGAAAAAAGAGAAAAAGAAAATAGCAATGCCTTTAATAGACAGTAGAAGTAGAGAGCACACACATTATACATAACGAAGTGTCCTTAGACATTCAGGGAATAAGAACTATTAAGGAGGTAACACAATTATAACGTAATGTGTTTCAGATTTTGGATTGTCAACATATCAGAAATGGATTCCATATGAAAGTAGAAACATAAGAGCAATAGGAAATCTACCAGCTTCATTCGCTTTCATCTTCATTTATGGGTTCTCGGAAAGCCTCTCCGGAGTGATGGAAATAGCCTGCAAAGCAGCAGGTGAACTACCTCAAAAATTAGAATTTTTGTCACTTTTATGAATACAGCTCCTTCTATTAGTATGTTTTATTAAACTATTCAGTCTTCCCAGTAAGCCTGCTTCATTTCATTTAGGCTGCATGGTTCTCATTTTGAGTTAAAATGTATTGGAAAAGGAAAAAAAAATGACTCTCATATGAATTTGAGAAGGCTGCTGTTCCTCATTAACATTATGCAGCAATTACTGTGATACAGTAACTGTGGTATTCATTGTGTGTGTTTGTGTGTGTGTGTGTATGTGTATGTGTGTGTGTGTGTGTGTGTATGGGTGGGTGTGGGTGTGTTTACATAGCTGTTCTGTGTTCACAATCTTTGAAGTAGAATTTCCCCAAGACCATTGTTTTAGTAGATTTGTTGGAGTACAATTGACACAGAGTATGATGCATATGTGTAAAGCATGCAGTGTGGTCCATCCTGACAGATAACATGCACTTAAGAAAACAGTACCTACTGGGTATGCTGAATATTCCGAACTGTCCTCCTGAGCCCACCTGTCAAGCTCCTCCTGTGCCTGTACCTTCATCCCATTGTACTTTCTGGAATGTACAGTAATCCCTTTATGCAAAATCTGTAAGTAGCGTCAAATAACATGTACTTTTTGTTTGCTTTATTTAAGCCAGAATAATTATCGTGAGATCTTCCAAGTTGTTGCTTTGTTTATTTATTGATGAATAGTAATCAACTCTATAAATATGCTACAGTTTTGAAATGTAGTTACTAAATGATGGACACCCAATTTGGAGTTATTTTAGATAAAGCTATTATAAAAGTAAACACAGGTCTATTTTAATTTGTGTTGGATAAGCATTTTAGGGTACAATGGCTAGAGAGGTGTGCTTACTTGAAAAAAATAAAATTATTTTTTGAACTGGTTGTGTCATTTTACGTTGAGCCCACAGTTCAATTTTTATCCACCACATCTGGCTCTTAGAGTCTTTCTGTCCCAATTTCCACAAAGATTGCTGAGTCTTGGGAGGCAGAAGTTTAAAACAAGTGTCATATTCAGGGATAACCACTCTGCAGCCTCTACTTCTCCACTCATTGGTTAATTGAGGATTTCTGTATTAATCACCATCTGCTGCATAAGGAAAGTTCTATGGTGAGAGATGTATTCATCTTATGTGTAGAAGTTTCAAGGAAGATATTTCACTTAGGTTTAAGCATCTCAAAGACACTATTCTATATTTAAACAGTTTTTCATAATGCTTTTATTGATGTTTTGTGTATTTCACACATCATTTCTTAGATCAGTTTATACATATTCCTCTTACCCTTCTCCCCACCCCACCCCAGATCATGCACCCTGCCATAACTATCCTGTATCTTTCTCTCAGACTTTTTTTATGGTTAGGAATTCATAATTCCGTCCTTTAATTTTATATTACTCTAAAATATGCATACTTACTTTCCACTCATATACAGTAATTACAGAGTCTGAAAATAAGTGGTGGATCGATTCTAGAGCCCAAAAGAGATTTACAACAACATAGTTGCTTCCAAATAAACAGAAATATAACAATAATGTTGTTCAGCTTCCCTTCCATCTGGGGATTTGGTGTTAGCATCTACAAATGAGGGAGACCATTCGCTGCTTGTTTTTCTAGGACTGTATTACTTCACTTAGCATAATGGCTTCCATTTCCATCCATTTACCTGCAAAGTTCATGATGTCATCTTTCTTTACCGCTAAGTAATACTTCATTGTGTAGATGTACCACATTTTTGTAATCCACTCGTCAGTTGAGGGGCATTTGGGTTGGTTCTAGCTCTTTGCTATTGTGAAGAGAGCTGCAATATACATTGCTGTGCATGTATCTTTGCGGTAGGATGAGTCTTCTTGGTATATACCCAGGAGTGGTATAGCTGGGTCAGGTGGTAGGCTCGTTTTGAATCCTTTAAGGGTTCTCCACACTGTTTTCCATAATGGTTGTACAAGTTTACATTCCTTCCTATAGTGGATGAGTGTTGCCCTTTCACCACAACTTCTCCAGCATTTGGTGTCTTTTGTGTTCTTGATCTTAGCCAGTTGTATCTGAGTGAGGTGATATCTGAGAGTGGTTTTAATTTGCATTTTCTTAATTATTAAGGATGTTGAACACTTTTAAGATGTTTCTCAGCCATCTTTTCTTCCTCAAATGTGAAGACTCTTTTCAGCTCTTTATTCCATCTTTTGAGTAGGTCATTTGTTTTCTTCTTTGTTTTTTGAGTAGTCTATGTATTCTTGATATTAATGCTCTGTCAGATGAATCACTGGTGAAGATTTCCTCCCATTGTGTGGGTTTTCTCTTCACTTCCTTGATTGTTTCTTTCACTACACAGAAGCTTTTGAGTTTCATGGGGTCCCATTTGTCAACTGTTGACCTTATTTCCTGTGCAACTGCTGTCTGATTTAGAAAGTCTTTTCCTATACCTATGTCTTGTAGGTTGTTACCAACTCTTTCTTCTATCACCTTCAGCGTTTCAGGATTTATTTTGAGAACTTTGATACACTTGGAGTTGATTTTTGTACAGGGTCAGAGTTAGGGTCTTAATTTTGTTCTTCTAAAAATGGTGATACAGTTTTGCCAGCACCATTTGCTGAAGATGCTATCCTTCCTCCACTGAGAGTTTTTTGCCCCTTTGTCAAATATGAGGTGGCTGAAATTGTATGAGCTCAAGTTTGGATCTTCAATTTTTTTCCATTGGTCAATGGCTCTGTTTGTCTGCCAGTATCAGGGTGTTTTTATGACTACGGCCCTGTAATATAGCTTGAAGTCCGGCAGAGCAATCCCCCCTGTATTGCATTTTTCACTCAGGGTTGCTTTAGCTATTTGGGGTCTTTTGTTTTTCCATAGGAATTTAAGGATATTTTTTTTTCAAATTCTGTGAAGAAGCTCATGGGGATTTTTAACGGGATTGCATTGACTCTGTATATCAATTTGGGTAAAATGGACATTTTTACTATATTAATTTTTCAAATCCATGAGCATGGGATATCATTCTATCTTTTGATGTCATTTTCAATCTCCTCCTTCAGGGATTTAAAATTTCTGTTATAGAGATTGTTGGTATCTTTGATTAGGTTTGTTCCCAGGTATTTTATTATTTTTGAGGCAATTGTGAGTGGGAAGTTCTCCTTATATTTCTTCTCCACTTGTTTATTGTTTGTGTAAAGAAAGGCTACTGAGTTTTCCATGTTAATTTTGTATCCTGCCACTTTACTTAATCGTTTCTAGAAGTTTTCTGGTGTAGTTTTTAGCATCCCTTAGGTACACCATCATATCATCTGCAAAAAGGGATAGCTTAACTTCTTCTTTTCCGATGAGTGCTCCTTTAATTTCCTTCACTTTTCTTATTGCCCTCACAAGCATTTCAAGCACTATGTTAAAGAGGAGTGGGCGATAAGGGCCAGCCTTGCCAGGTTCCCACCTCTAAGGGGAATGATTCCAGTTTTTCTCCATTTAGGATATGTTGGCAGTGGGTTTGCTATATATGGCTTTGATCATGTTGAGGAATGTTCCCTTCAATCTGATTCCCTCTAGGACTTTAAACATGAAGGGATGCTAGATCTTGTCAAAGGCTTTATTTTTTGCATCAATTGAGATGATCATGTGGTTTTCGTCTTTCATTCCATTTTTGTGTTTTATGATATTTATTGATTTAAGTATGTTAAACTATCCCTGCATCTCTGGTATGAGTCCAACTTGGTCATGATGGATGATCTTTTTGATGTGGCTCTGTATGTGATTTGCAAGTATTTCGTTGAGAATTTTTGCATCTATGTTCATTAATGAGATGGGTCTATAGCTTTCTTTTCTGATTGTATCTTTGCCTGGTATTGGTATTAGGGTGATGTTGGCTTCATAGAAGGAATTTGGGAGAATTCCTTCTGTTTGTATCCTTCTGAACATATTGAGTAGTAATGGTTTTAGGACTTTATGAAATGTTTTATAGAATTTTACTGTGGATCCATCTAAGCCTGGGCTTTGTTGAGGGGCATTTAGGTTGTTTCCCGTTTCTTAGCTATTGTAAAAAGAGCAACAGCTAACATGTCTGGACAGGTATCTCTGCAGTAGAATGATTTCTTTGGGTATATGCCAAGGTGTAACATAACTAGAGAATATGGTAAATTTATTTTTAACTTTTAAAGAGTTCTACATACCTATCTCCACAGTGGTTACATCAGTTGGCCATCCCAATAACAGTGGATGAGAGCTCTCCTTTCCCTGCATCCATCCTACATGTGCGTTGTCAGTTGTTCTCTGGTTCTGACTGGAGTTAGATGAAATAATAAAAGAGTATTGATTTTCACTTCCATAATTACTAAGGATGTTGATCACTTTTCATGGAGTTTCTTTTATTTTTTTCTTTTGAGAACTCTCCGTTCAGCTATTTTTTAATTGGATCATTTGATTTCTTGTTTTCATTTTTTTGAGTTTTTATATGCTTTTTATTATTCTTCTGCCAGATGTGTAGCTGGTGAAGATTTTCTTCTACTTCGTGGGCTTCCTCTTCACTTTATTGGTTGTCTCCTTTGCTGTTAAGAAGGTTTTTGGTTTAACAAGGTCCCATTTGTTGATGGTTGACCTTAATTCTTGAGCAACTGATGTCCAGTTTAGAACGTCTGCCTCTATCTTGTACAGTACTGTCAACAGTTTCTTTTTACAGTTCCAGCATTTCAGGTTTAGCATTGAAGTCTTTAATCCATTTGGAATTGACTTTTGTGCAGGGCGATAGATATAGATCTAATTTCATTCTTCTCCACATGGAAATTCAGTTCAACAAGCACCATTTGTTGAAGATGCTCTCTTTATTCCAGTGTGTGTTGTTGGCACTGTTGTCAAATATCAAGTGTTTGCAATTGTTTGCATTCATGTTTTGGTCTTCTATTTTTTATTTTATTTTAAGTTGAACTTTAGAGTACACATAGCATCAAAGTAACATAAGTTAAACTTGTGATACCAACAAAAAAGCATTAAAATACAGTGATGCTTTAACATGGAAATTCCATTTTTTCTCCAACTTTTATTGCATATCTATATATAAATACCCGCATATATATATATATTCTAATATATATATATAATATATATAACAAACATACAACTGGATGGAGGTCTTTCTTTCTTTCTTTCTTTCTTTCTTTCTTTCTTTCTTTTTTACTGAAAAATGTCATGTTTTCCCCAAGGAAGTGCTTGAAGTTTCCTCCTAGGGAAACCCAAACAACCATCAACCCTGCCCCCGTGCTCCACCCTGGGGTCTCCCCCCCCCCATGGTCACCCAAATGAGGTCCAGCAAGTATGTGTCCTGTCTTTATCTTCCTGCACTGGCTTCCATGACACAGCCTAGGTAGTCCAACTACAGCTCTGAAGAAGCTGAAGTCCCAGTAGCCGCTCAGTCCACATGCTGAATATCTCAGTAGTCCCCATCTGGCATTGAAGATTTGCAGGATTCTCAAGTTTTATATCTGAAGTACAATTTCTCAGACCTTACTGATTATTTGTTTCTGGTTATACTTTCCTTTTGGATGCTTAAGGCCACACAGTTAGCCCAGATTAACCAAGGTTTTTGTTTTCTCAAGGTCAGTTGAGGATCTGGTCCTCAAGGGTCACTCAGGTTTATTTTGGGGGCGGGTGGAGAGCCCCTGGCTCCTTTGGCTTTTCAACCACCAGTTCCACTCAAGGACACAGGTCTTGATAAACCAAGCTTCTCTTTTTGAAGCATGAGTAGACTTTACTCTTTATAGGCTGGACACTGGCTGAAGTTCCATTAGTGGATCTCCAAGACCTCCCTGCAAATTTCATGGTCTTCTATTTTTTCCATTGATCTACAAATTTGTTTTGTGCCAATACCATGCTGTTTTTATTACTATAGCTCTGTAATATTGATTGAGATTTGGCACCATAATTCTTCCAAAATTGCTTTTTTTTTTTTTTTTTATGTTTTGGCGACAGGGTCTCCCTGTAGCCCCAGCTGGCCTGGAATCACTTTGTAGACCAGGCTGGCCTTGAACTCACAAAGATCTGCCTGCCTCTGCCTCCTGAGTGCTAGGATTAAAGGCGTGCGCCACCACACCTGACCCAAAATTGCTATTTGTACTCAGGATTACTTTGGCTATCTGGGGTCTTTTGTGTTTCCATATGAATTTTAGGTTGGATTTTTCTATATCTATGAAGAATGTCATAAGGATTTTGACATGGGCTATGTTGAATCTATAAATTAGATTTATTAAGGATGGTCATTTTCACCTCATTAATTCTATCAATACAGGAGCACAGGTGGTCTTTCCATCTCCTTGTGTCTTCATCAATCTTTCTTCAAATATTTAATATCTTCATTGGAAAGGACTTCAATGCCTTTGGTTAAGTTTATCCCTAGATATTTTAGTATTTTTGAGGTTATTTTGAATGGGAGTGTTTCTCTGAACTCTTTCTCAGATTCCTTAATTGTATATGGATGGAGTAATGATTTTTGTAAATCAATTTTGTATCCTGCTTCTCTGCTGAAAGTCTTGATAATTTTTAGAAGTTTTTGGTGAAATTTTTGGGATCTCATATATAAAATCATGTCATCTGGAAATATGGATAATTTGATCTCTTTTTCTCTAAATAGTACCACTTTAAATTTTGTTATCTTATTGCTCTGGATAGAGTTTAAGCACCATATTCAAAGTAATGTAGGGTTAATAGGCATCTCTGGTTCTTGATTTTAATTATTGGAATGTTTCAAGTTTTTCTTCATTTAGAATGGTGTTGCCTGAGGGTGTGTGTGAATTTATTGGTTGATTGATTGGTAATCTCATACATAGATACAATGTATCTTTTTTTTGTGGGGGGATCTTTTTGAGACAGGGTCTCCCTGTAGCCCCAGCTCTCCTGGAACTCACTCTGTAGACCAGGCTGGCCTTGAACTCACAAAATCCGCCTGCCTCTGTCTCCCAAGTGCTAGGATTAAAGGCGTGCACCACCACGCCTGGCTGATACAATGTATCTTAATGTAGTCACCATTCATCACGATGTTTCAAACTCCTTGTCCAATGCTTTTTTTTTTAATGAGCATTTGTACAGCTCATGCAATTTTTCTAAACTAAACCTAATCCCTTGCCCCCCATTCACAGTAGAGCAAGAGAAATGGGTGGGGGACTGACCCTCAACTGAGATCCATGGTTCACAGAAGAGGACCACATTTCCATGATCACAGAGCTCCAGTTCATGGAAGTGGACTTTAGCTCCACGTTCACCGGTAGGGACCACAGCTCCAGGTCATAGGAGGGAACTATAGATCCAATTAAGATGAGGGGACCACAACTCTGGCCCCCAGAAGAAGATTATAGCTACAGCTCACAGGAGTGGGCCATAGCTCTGGCTCATGGGAGGGAACCACAGCTTCAGCTTATAGGAGGGGATAAGAGCCCCATATTCTTGCCAGGGTACTTAAACTTCAGCTCATGGATAGGACCCCAGCTACAAGTTAAGATAAGGGGATCACAATTCCAGCTAATAAGAAGGGACCAGAGATCCAGATTAAAAGAGGGGTCTGAAGCCCCATCTCACAGGAGACCACTCCATATTTACCGTTAGAGACTACAACTCTAGCTCATAGATTCGTAGCACATATCCAGTTTATACAAGAAGGGACTGAAACTCTAGGTCCTTGGCGGGAGACAACAGATACCGGTTTCCAAAGAGAAGCTCAGCTCCTGGTTCATGAGAGTGGACCACAGCTCCAGAACACAGAAGGGGACCACAACTCCAGGATCACAACAGGTGACCACAACCTCATTGGAGGGTACCACAGCCCCAGCTCACAGGAGCTGATCACCACTCTTGTTCACAGAACAGGAAGCTATGGGTTTGTTGTATGTAGTCTTAATTATGTTAAGATATGTGCACTCCAGTAGAATTCTCTCTAGGACTTTTATCATGAATGCTTGCTGAATTTTGTCAAAGAGCTATTGAGAAGATCATGAGAATTTTGTTTTTAAGTCCATTTATTTATTTATTATTTATTTATTTATTTATTTATTTATTATTTTTTTTTGATGTGTCATTTCCTGGTTTTGGCATCAGAGTAATACTGGCTTCATAGAAGAAGCTTGGGAATTATCTCTCTGTTTCTTTATTTTTGAATTATTTGTTTAATACTTTAAATTTTAAAATTATCAATTTACCACTTAAAAATTACTACTGAGAAAATTGTAGGTTTTCTCT
Source organism: Rhizomys pruinosus (assembly GCA_009823505.1). NCBI lineage: Eukaryota > Metazoa > Chordata > Mammalia > Rodentia > Spalacidae > Rhizomys > Rhizomys pruinosus. The sequence goes on along the minus strand of VZQC01001595.1, from coordinate 1,850,190 downwards.
GAAATTCTGGTAAAACACTACATCTGGGCCTGGGCTATATTTAGTCAGGAGGCTTCCTATTATCGTTTTGATTTTGGTATATGGAACTATTTGAGCTGTTGATCTCTCCTTGGTTTACCTTTGGTGGTTTCAAAGGATTTAGAAATTTGTCCATTTCTTTTAGGTTTTAAATTTTAATAAAGTATAAATTTTTAAAGTATTCCTTTATAGAACAATATGTGGATCTTTTGTGGTGTGTTATGATGTTTCTCCTTTTGTCTCTTACTTTCAGCATAAGTATTCTTCAGTATTTCTTTGGCCAGTTCACTTTTCAAATCCCAAATTGTAGTTGTCAATTCATTCATCTGCATATTTGTATTTGCTTGGCCCTCATTTAGGAGTTTACCCATTCCCTGTCTGAGTTCTTTGAGTTATGTGTATGTTCTACAAGTTCCTTGAATACTTTAATTATGTTTATGATTATTCTTTTAAATCCTGTGTTCCTCTAGGTAGTTCTCATTGTAGGATAGTTTTTATTGGACCCAGATAATCAGCCACCACCCCCTCCAGCTCCATGGGAAAGGGCCAAGTCCAAAGGAGGACAGATGGGAACAGGATAGGATGTTTCTCAGAACTGTTACTTATTTTATAATACTTTTATTGATGTTTTGTGTATTTCAGACATCATTTTTTAGTTCAGTTTGAACACATTCCCCTTTCCCTTCTTCCCACCCCACCCCAGTTCATGCACTCTGCCATACATATCCTGCATCTTTCTCTCGGTTTCTCCAAAGTTTTTCTCTATGAAGGTTTATTGTCCTAGGCAGAATTCAACCACAGCAGTCCGTTCCTTGACTAGTCCTCATGCTGCTGTGGTTCCCTCCCAACTCTACTGCTCCAAAGTATGCCCATGTACACATCATATATGTACCAGAATTATGTCCTCCAGGAATAAACTGTATGTTAATTCCATTATATGTCCAGGAGTTCATTTTTTCCTTTTAATTTTATATTACTCTAATATATGTATACATGCCTTCCACCAATATACATTAATAGCCATGTCTGAAAGTAAGTGGTAAGCTAATTCTGGGGCTCATTACATGAATCATATTATAACATCACAGTTACTTTCAGATAGAAAGAAATATGACAATTATGTTACAATTGGGGGATTTGATACTAGCATCTGCAAATGAAGGAAACCATTCCTCATTTGTTTTTCTGGGACCGTGTTACTTCACTTAGCATAATGGCCCCGAGTTCCATCCACTTACTTGCAAAGTTCATGATGTTATCTTTCTTTACTGCTGCAAAGAACTCAACTGTGTAAATGTACCACATTTTTGTTATCCACTCATCAGTTGAGGGGCATTTGGGTTGCTTCTAACTCTTTGCTATTGTGAAAAGAGCTGCAGTAAACATAGATGTGCATGTATCTTTGCAGTAGGCTGAGTCGGGTAGGTATATACCCAGGAGTGGTATGGCTGGTTCAGGTGGTAGGCTCATTTTGAGTCTTTTTTTTTTTATTTTTTTTTATTTATTTCTGTATGTGTATGAATGTACTGTCTGCATGTAGTTTTGTGCACCGGTGTCGTGCAATGCCGCGGAGGTCAGAAGAGGGTCTCAGATTCCCCTGGAACTGGAGTTCCCCTGGAATTGGAGCCACAGAGGTGGGTGCTGGGGTTCGAACTCGGGTCCTCTGCAAGAGCAGTCAGCGCTCCCAACAGCTAGGCTATCTCTCCAGCCCCTCATTTTGAGTTTTTTAAGGGTTCTCCACACTGCTTTCCACAGTGGTTGTATGAGTTTACACTCATACCAGCAATGAATTAATGTTCCCCTTTCCACACATTATTAGATTTTGTTTTTTGGCACACTTGTATTTTTTTTTATTTATTTATTTATGTATGTGCATCAATGCACTGTCTGCATGCAGGTCTGTGCACCCGTGTCGTGCAATGCCGCGGAGGTCAGAAGAGGGTCTCGGATTCCCCTGGAACTGGAGTTCTCCTGGAATTGGAGTCTCAGACGGCTCTCAGCCGCCATGTGGGTGCTGGGGATCGAACCCGGGTCCTCTGCAAGAGCAGTCGGTGCTCTCAACCACTAGGCCATCTCTCCAGCCCCACACACTTGTATTTTTGTATAGGGGTGAGATATGGCTCCTAGTTTTTTGCAAATAGGTAATGACCACTTACTGAAAACAGCAGTAAATAGATGATATGCAAGCAAACATGGCTGATTGCTGAACTAGAATCACTGCAAGACTGCACTATGAACCTCAGGGCATCTCTGCTACTTTTCTCCTCTCAGATTTCTGTACTGCAAACTCTAGCTCCTGTGGACACTTTAGACTCACAACTTGGTTTTTAAATTTTAGTTAAATTCATTTGAGGGAAGCAGGATATGGCATAGTAGTAACGTGCCTGCTGGAATGCACAAAACCCTGAATTTCAACTGAAGCATCATAAAAATATGCTCAGCTGGACAGATGAATTCATCTCAACCACCATTGAAACATGTTCAGTTGGGCTGGTGAGATGGGTCAGTCAGTGGGAAAAGGCTCTTGTCACCAAGCCTAAATACCTGAGTTTTCATAATTGCCACACACACACATACAAACACACACACACACACACACACACACACACACACACATACACACACACCTCTCCTCTGCACACAACAAAATTGTAATAAATTTTCAATTTATACCTAAATATATACAAATTATACCTATTTATATAGTATTTCAACACATGTATAGGCACTGCATTTTTTTGCATTTTTATTTATTTATTTATTTATTTTGCATTTAAGGTAGTATGTTTTGACCACTCACGATTTCCTAAACTCTGTTCTGTATATTAAGGCATTCGGTGTGGGTTCAATGGAGCCTTATTAAGCAATCCAGCAGCAAACCCCTAAAGGAAACTGACTCTCCCTCTCTCAGGTGCTATTGGTTGCCAACAGTTCCTCAGCTGAGGTTGAAGTTTCTTACCTACTTCCACGCTTCTTTGCTGGGGTTTTGTCAGGCTGCACTTTCATGAGACTTGTACATGCTATTACCGCTGTTGTGAGTTCCTATGAGTGACTTCCCAGAGGTCTGGAAAACTTTTCTTGTGGTCATCCACCAACTCTAGCTCTTAAAATCTTTCAACCACATCTTCCATAATGATACCCTAAGCCTTGGGAGACAGAGATTTGATATAGGTGTCCTATTTAAGAATAAACACTCTGCTATCTGCCATTCTCTTGCATTAAACAGTGAGGTGCTGTGTTAATCAGCATCTGTTGCATGAGGGATCTTTCTGAGAGATGCATTTATCTATGGGGATAACCATAAATCATTAGGGGTCAGTTAAATACTGTCTAGCTAGCAGAATAGTAGTAGTGTGCTTTTCCTGTCTAGTCATGGGGTTCCAAGGCCTGATATCAATGTCAGGTGTTGTATCCATCTTGTGAAGCACACCTTAATTTTGTGTATATTTTATAACTCAGGCATGTTGCATTTTCAGAAATAAGACCTTACCATTAAGTTTGGGTGAGTGACCAAGAACAAGGCAATGACCAGTACTTTTTAAGAATCTGATCACTTGGTGAACAGCAGCTTCAAATGAGGGAGTCTATTCCTAGCAGTGCATTACTTCTTGGCTAGCCTGTGGTGTCTAGTAGGGGCAATGCCCCCTGTTATAAGGTAACTCCTTTTTTACCTTTCTATATTGTACATGAATATACTTAAGAAGCTTCTACATTGGTAAGTTTCCATATCACATTTTCTTTTTTTCCTATGTCAGTTTCATTTTTCTTTTCTTCTTAAAAATACTTTTATTATTGATTTGTGTATTTCATACATTATCTTTCAGTCCAATTTAGAGATATTCCCTTCTCCCTGCCCCCACCCTACCCCATTTTATGTTTTCTGCCATACATGTCTTGCATCTTTCTCTCAGTCTTTCCAAAGTGTTTCACTGAAGAGGCTTGTTGTTTTGGGCAGAACTTTACTCTGTCAGTTCTTTGACCCAGTCTTCATGGTGTTATTGTTCCTTCCCCTTTGTGTTGCTCTAACATATGACTATATAACCATCACATATGTATTAAAATTATGCCCCCCTGAGAATAAACTTTACGTTAATTCCAAATTATGTTTAGACATTCACATTTTCCCCCTTTAGTTTTATATTACACTAAAATATGAATATGTACCTTCCACCTATGTGCAGTAATTACAGAGTCAGCAAGTAACTGGTAGATCAACTCTAGAGCTGGTTAACAGTGCAGCTGTTTTCAGATAAAAAGAAAAAAGCCTTTAGTGTTAGTTATCTCTTACTCCATTCTCACTCTATACTGTATGTTTTCTAAATTAGACTAAACAATTCTATTTCCTTAGTTATTTATTGCTTATTTATGGTAAAAATATATTTCCTTCTATCTTTTTGAAATACATAATGCATAATTGTTACCTTAGACTCTGCTGTGATCAGAATACCACAACCCTTTACTCTTATTTGCAATTCAAATAATTTTTTCTCTACATTTTCTATTGCAAGGTCACCTCCATTTTACCTGCAAGTTCGATATCATTTTTTTCATATTCCACATGTAAATAAGATCATGCGATACTTGTTTTATGTCCCTGGCCTATTTCATTATTTTTTGGAATATTATTATTATTATTATTATTATTATTATTATTATTTGGCCTTTTTTTGAGACAGGGTCTCCCCGTAGCCCTGGCTGTCCTGGAAATCACTATGTAGACCAGAACTGGCCTTAAACTCACAGAGATCCAATTGCCTCTGCCTCCTGAGTGCTAGGTTAGTTATTTTTATTTTATGTGTATGCATGTATTGCCTGCATGTATGTAAGAACACCCTGCATGTATGTAAGTTGCACAATGCCTATGGAGGTCAGAAGAGATTCTCTAAAGTTGGAGTTATAGATGGTTGTTGCCTCCATGTGGATCCTCAGAATCAAACTCAGGTCCTCTGCAAGGCCAACCAGTGTTCTTAAACACAGTTATTTCAAAGGATTCCATGCCATTCTGAATGTGATTCAATTGTGTTATTTTCTTTTTACTTGTGAGTTGAAAGATATTTGTGGTTTCCATTTCTTGGATTTTTCTGAATCTTTTTTTACAATTAACAGAAGAGTACAGATTTCTCTGCAACTTAGTCACATCATTTCATTTGGCCATATACCCAAAACCAAGATGGAAAATCATAGTAGTTTTAATTTTAGTTTTTTAAAGCATTCTCTTTCTTCTGTACTGACTCCTAATTTACATTAAGAACTTGTTCTTTTACACCAGTGAGTGCTTAGCTCTGCCTGTATTTTGCATCTCCATAGCATGTCCTGGAATCCCTGCTAAGACAGTAACCCCAGCCAATGGCCTGACATCCCTGACTGATTATTGATGTTTGTTTCTTAATTTCAATGATCTTGGCATTATCTATTGAGCATTGCTTTTCAGGCAAAACAATCTGAAAAATCTTATCCTTTTGCTAAATTCTTATCTAGAAACACAGTGATTGTGGAACTACCCCTCCCCCAACTCACACACAGGTACACTAGTAAAGAAAGCATGCCAAATTTGCATATGATAACAGAAAAATCAAATAAAGAATTAAAGGCTCACTTTTTCAGGACTGAGTATTGAGGTGTTGTTTTGAAGCAGATTTTTCCAAAGTGGCCTGAATGTGACAGATATTTGCTGACTGTGAGCTCAGACAGGAGCCCACAAAGTGTCTTATAATTATCCAGACAAAATTTTGCATTGGGAAAAACCCAAACACCCATGGATACACTTTACCATATACTAAAACCCTAAAAACTTGAGAATCCATCTTTCAACATTACCAGGCATGATTTAAACCTTTAAACCTTAGATTTAACTAACTAGCAAATATTTATGGAATGATGATATACTAATTTTACAAAAGTAAATGTCAGTATTTGTGAAAAATTACACTGAGTACTCATTTACTTATGATAGTCAGTAGGTTTAACTTCCATGGGCTGTACAATTTGTTTTTATCAACCACTCTTTCCCTATTATCCCAAGGAAGAGCTGCTCTTCTAAGTGATATATTTAAAAATCTACCCACCTACTTATCCTAATAATAATGCCAAATATGGGATTTCTACATACAAAAATTCTTGTAAAAATCCATTTTCCCTCCAGATAAGAATCAGTAATCATTCTACAAAAATATATGAACAAGGCTTAAAACACTTTGCCAATATTGGTGATGATTTTTAAAACCCTTAAGCTTTATAAGAATATTTTGACATATAAGACTTTAGAATTATGATGTGATTCATCATTTGTGGGCATAATTTTTACTCAATTGTGCCTATTTTACAAAATTTCTAAGATATCCAAATGAAAGCCAAAAAATATTTATATTTAAATGTCTGAGAATATGTATCAACAGTTAAGGTATTGTTTTAGGTATTTTTAAGAAACTGATTCGAAGGCCATGTAAAATCATTTTTCTAAATATACAAAATGAGACTGAATAACAGTGTCTATTATTTAAATTGAATATCATTTAGAGGCACTGAGAACATTTTTAGAACAACTTACCACCAATGTTAACAAAAAATCAAGGCTATTAAAAAAAAAAAAGTAATTTAACCTGGTAAGTGGAGAGTTTTAATTTATTCCCTTAAATAATCTTCTTAGTGGAAATATATCCTTAAAAGGTATATTGATTTTAAGCCTTTCTATTTATGTGTAAATGAGATAAGTGATTACTTATAAGTTTATGTAGTTCCTGTCTTAAAAATATTATGATTAAACTGTAGTAGTAACAGTAGTATAAATTCATGCCACCACTTTACAAAACAGCCTGACATTATCTGCTAAAGTTGAATGCATGCATTCATATGGCTTAGTTATTTCACTCCTAGGTAACCTGGAGGAAATTGAATACACTTATGAATCAAGAGTCAGCTACAAGCATGTATTCTGATCCTTTTATTCCCTACAACACAAATGCCATTAGCAGTAGGATGGGAAAATCCCCGTGGTGTATTTCACAGTGACACACCTACAGCAATGGAAATGAACTCACTGCAGTGACCTGTAACAACAATGAAAAGAAAACCACAGAGAGAAGAGCGTGCCTTGAGCAACTGATTTTTGAACTAGAAAGTAAAAAGGAAACCTGAATGTAAAGGCAAAACAAAAAAGTAAGAACCCATACTTTAGGGGCAAACCATAAATAAGCTGTTGAAGGAAATCACAAAAGTTTGGGAGTGCTAGCAGAATTCTCCTGCTTGAGTTTGGCAACAACACAGTTTGTCTCTTCATAATTACAAATTTAACTTGATTTTTAAATGTTTTTCATGTATGTTTACTTTGAAAGAATTTTTTTCAAAAGATACATTATTCACTATTTTCCCTATTTTTAACTTCTACAATATATACTTTTATTGAATTTTACGCATTTCATACAGTACATCATAATCATCTTTAGAGCCCTCCCCTATCTGAACCCACACCAGAGTCTATGCATTTTGTAATATATTTTAACTCCTATTGAGTCAAGTTTGTGTCCCCAGATGTTCCTTGATGTGAATGAGCTTCAGTTAGAAGTTTATCCCTATCCTCTCTGAATTCTTTGAGATGTTTGTTTGTATATTCTTTAAGCTTGTTGAGTTCTTTGATCATGTTTCTGAGTATTCTTTTAAAATCTCTGTCCTGGGGCTCCTCTAGGTAGTCTTCATTGTAGAACACTTCTGTTGGACTAATGGGGTTTGGTAGGGATGTTGGAGAAGAGGATTCAAGCTATTTGTATTTTTCATTGTGGTCTTGGCATGTGGATTTCTTTTGTTACTTGTGTGTCTGATATGAAACATAAGCCTATGTTTCTTTGTTGAGTCAAAGTGTGATTCTGTGTTGTTGCTGTAGCTTAGTTGTTTTTTGGTCTATCATAAATAGTTAATTGATCTGTGCAACAGCATCTCTTTCTCTCTTGATTTTTATTTTATGCTATTTTTTTTAACTGGATGGACTGGATGGATACTGACAGGCTGGTACAGAACTCTCGAGGAGGGTACAAGAGCCTAGGCCCAAGTCTAGTGAGAGTACCAGCTAAGTTGGTTCTAGCCAGATAAGCAAAGAAAGTGTGATCCCTGGAGCCCAGAAATTGGAGCTGGTCACATATCAGGGGCATGGTGACCCTGCATGATGTGCTCTAAAGATGTTCTCCAGAAGCCTTAGCAGGACAGAGCCAAAGTCCAAGAAGAGATGTGAACATAGTAGGCTGGTTCTTAATTGCTAGCAGAGAAGAGCTGAGTTTTCAAAAGAAATGCTTTTCAATTAATTTTTAATTAATATTGATTGTCCCTGAAGGAAAATGACAAACTTTTACTTTCAAAGATATAAAATATATGCATGTCCTCTATATAGAAGGAAACTAAAGCAAATACAAGCATTTATTTGAATACAAATGCAGGTAAGAATGTAAAAGCCAAAGAAATCAACAAGAAAGTTCTCCATCGACAGCAGTTTGGGATTAAGAAGTAAAATTTGAACAAATGTCCATCAAACTCATATCATGTAAACATTCTGAAAAATTTAATAGAAAAAGAAATAGAGAAAAATAGTCTCAAATTGAGACGTTTTTGGTCTGGAATCTTTGACATGGACAAAAAAGGCTAGCATTTCTCGATGATTATAATCACCATGCAATTAAGGATAAAGTTTTTCACATCCATCCTCATTGGCACATCAAATAGGTCCTTAAGGGCTAGTATAGAATGAGTTATGTGTTTGGTGATACTAATGAAAATTATGTACTCTGCAGATCCTTAAGAAAAACTACAGCTTTGAACTCAATGCTGTTATTTGTATAATTCTGGGAAATTTACTTACATTTTCAGTCTTGCTACTTCTCTTATCTATAGAATTGGTACAATAAAATTAACTAGTACCTTTCATGTATAAGCACACAAACCTACACATAGACATGCCTTAGGACAAGTGTTGGTAACTAGCTAAAAATCAGTAAGAAGTATGTGTTAATATTTAACAATCAGCTGTTTGGATGTGTTTTTCAGCCGAACTCGTACTATTCAAACTCACACAGAGGGAAATTATAGAGATCGTGAACCAATTTACAGAATGTAAGCAATGGATTTTATCTTGAGTAAGAATCTAAGGAAGTCTATTTGTCAATAATGATTTT